>BSBH01000047.1:0-178385 GCA_026013035.2 Dothideomycetes sp. NU30
AAGAAGAAGAAGAAGAAGAAGAAGAAGAAGAAGAAGAAGAAGAAGAAGAAGAAGAAGAAGAAGAAGAAGAAGAAGACTTACGCATTATTGATCGTAATCTTGACACCGAAAGCGCTTCCAAAGACGCCCTGATGCCACATACTCGTCCTGATCGAATCGATGATGACCGTCGGTCCCAAACTATACGCAAAGGCAAAGATACCAAAAGCCGCCGCAGTGCCTTGTACAGTGCTGACCCAACAGACCAGCGCCATGGCCAAGAAACATCCGGTGCCGCAGATAACCATGATCGATATCCTCTGTCCCACCACGTCGATGAAAATCCCCAATAGAGGAACGAAAAAGAACCCTGCGTATTGCAGTGTGGCACTGTACCATCCAGCCGTTATCGAATCGGTATTGAATCTCTGTTCGGCGAGTTCAGTGGCGTTTTGACTAAACACCGTCGCCGTAGTGGTTTGGAAGACCGTAAAAGCCATGATTGTCCAGAATATCCAAGGCAGTTCCAAGACTTTACGCCACTCGACTTTCTTGTTTCTTTCCGTGAGTTTTTCGCCCGTGGCCGGGTCGGCGATTGACGAGTATCGGGTCGAGCAGTAGCGGACCAAGAAGAACAGGGCGATTGTGGCGAGGTTCGTAAAGATGTTCATGCCTACTTGTACCCAAAACACGTTTGCGAAACCGCAGTTTTTGGCGATTATGTTGGCGGTGCTTTTGCCGACGAAACCACCGATCTATGCCTCAAAAGTCAGCATATCAAGGACGAAACCTTTGACAAAGGATTCATCTTGGACTCCGAACCTTCTTGATGCCCAACTCAAATCCAAGCGTACTGGCAAAGCCATGGTTGGGAGGGAACCAACTTGAGAATACTTTGTACTGAGCGACCTGGGTGGCGATGTCTCCGAAGGACGTGATGACTCGTCCAACAACCATGAATTTGAAGCTCCTCAATTCTGCGGAGCCGGCTATGAGAATGCTGCCGATGGTGTAGACTATGTTGCCGTAGACTATGCAGTCTTTTTCGTTTCTTCCATGTCAGTTCTGATTTCTTTGCTGAAAGGGTCCCTCTATCTTTCTTTTCATCGTTGTTGTTCATGCAAAAAATGATTTGATCTGGTATAATGTGGAATAGAGAAAGTGGATGTAGAGAAGGGTAATAAACTCACCAGTACCACCAAGCCTATCCGTAAAGATGCCCGTGAGCAAAATCAACGCAGAAGACATAAAGTCTTCACTAGCCTCCAACAAAGAAAACTGAGTGTTATTGATTTTCATTTGCTATTTGCCAACAAGCAAGAAACGAAGTCAGCACGAGTCTTTTCTTTCCCTCGAATAGCTTCACGTCAATGCCGCTTCAACTACTTAGATCCATCCGTCATTGTTGGGGAGCAAAGGGAAAAACCGAGCCGAGAGAGAGAGAGAGAGAGAGAGAGAGAGAGAGAGAGAGAGAGAGAGAGAGAGAGAGAGAGAGGGAGAGAAGAGAGGGAGAGAAGAGAGATAGAAGAAAAGTAGGAGGACCTGAAAGACATACCTTCTTGATAGTACTCTTCATAGCACCAGTAACACCTCCCGACCATTGACTTCCAAACCCAATGCAAGTAACCAACAAAACACTCAGAAGCTTCATTTGCAAAGGCACAGGCGGCAGTGAAGAAACTCCATCATCTCCATTGACTTCCTTCCCCGAAGACGAAGAAGAAGAAGAATCTTTAGACTCATCGATGATGGTCTTGACAACCATCTGAGCCTCTTTGTCTTTGCCAATGACAACAGCAACAACATCATTGCCATCATCGCTCAACCGATCTTTTTCTTGCAAAGCAGCAACATCTGTTTCTGAACTTGGATTCGACATTGTGAAAGAAAAGAGACAAGAAAAAAAAGGAAAGACCCCTCTCTTTCTTTAGAACTCTCTTCTGATAAAGAGTAGATATAATAGGAAAGGGAAAATGGGGGGAGAGGACGAAAAAGAAAGATCTGATAATAATCTTGGGAGATTATCAGAAAGGGAAGAATCAGGCATCCCTACTTGTACTCATCTTGACTCAGAGACACGTCGGCTCTCTCTACCCAAACTCGATGCTCTCTGCTCAACATCGGCCAGGGAGAATCCACTTTGCCGGGTGATTGAGGAAGGGTATCCTTGGAACGAGGCGTGGTTGTTGGCATATCCTGGTGCATGCCAAGGATCAGATAAGACGGCTATTGATCTGATAACAGGGCATTGATCATTTAGTGATCTTTCACTACACTTGGCAACTACACTTGGTGCAGGTCGTGTCAACAATGTCGGATCGCATCGGTCTTGCCAAGCAGCTGATAGCACCGGTAGCGACAGTAGAAGTGATGAGAAGGATCAGTGGTTTGATCTTTTTGCGACAGAAAAGAAGAGAGAAAAAAGGTTATATTGTGACCACAGTCTGCTCAATGCCTGCGGGATGTGAAAAGACTAGCGCATACCACCATGTAAGAAACAATCTCAAATGGATACTCATACCCTACGTGATGTTTTTGAAACTCATACTATGAAGTTTTTCCCGCTCCCGCGCGCATGCAAAAACAAAGAAGAAAGAAATAGATATTACACGGGTCTGCCGCGCATTGCGTCCAACACAGGGACTTCCACCCAAGGACGAACAAGCCCCTCTTAGGATGCCAATAACTGTCCGCCCGTGAAAAGACAGAGGAGAATGCGCTCGAGGTTGCGTTGCGTCGGTAATACAATGCCAATGATGATCAGAACGCCATGAGTCAACCCATCCGAATCACACAGACAGCCAGGTATCGACCTTCACGCTGGCTGATTCTGAATTCTGTCAGATGCTGATCTCTGAAGTTATGTAAAACATCGTTATGCTGGAAGAAAGTACGCCGATGTCCAGAAGCCCGTTGTCTATGAGACTCCGTGTAATCGAAACTGGGGAACGTAGGAGCTAGGTTGGGACGCTGCCACTTGTAGAATATGCAGATAAGGAGGCGAACAGAGGTAAAAGATGGACGACTGCCGAAGATCAATCTGGCTGAAGATTGAATGCGACCGCTAGAAGAGCACCGGGTCTGGAGACCAGGCGCTCTCCAACGTCGCTTGACAGAGATGTGTCATCTATCTGAAGCCTTGGGGCGGGCGAGGTCCTAGACTGCTTGAGCTGCTATGGGCCGAGGGCTCTGAATCAATTGGAGCTGAGTGGTTGCTATCACCACTCCCCGCGCTAGCGCTCGCGGAACCTGTCAGACTGCGTTCTTGTGGCCCACTTTTGGGTGGATAGAGATGGCTCACCCCGACTTGCTGCTCAACGTGCTGTGGCGCGTGGCTAGGTCCTGTTGATGGACGATTCGGCATTGGCGAACCCATACCTCCTGGAGGAGAAGGCCGGCCGTTGGGGGTCATGTTTGGATGGTATCCGTTGGGCGGTTGAGGGCGTCGGTTTGGCTGGCCCCCAGGACCCAAAGGATGTCCAGGAGAGTGGCTGGCACGTCGACCCATGGGTGGTTGCATTGGTCCGGGATAAGGGCCAGCACCGGGAGGGCCTCTGGCTAGCTCGTTTAAGCGCTCTGCAGTAAGTGAGTTGGTTCTTGATTCATGGCCCAAGGTGTGACGGTCGACGTTGCCATATCTGTCTGAGGAGTAGCCCAACAACGGATTGTTCATGAGGTTGTCGTGCAGATTTGGAATATCGCTCATGATACGTGTGCTAGCACGGTTCTGCATCTTAGGCCTGCCGCCACCGCCACCGAAAAAGCCTCTGCCGCCTCTGGATCCACCCTGTTCAGGGTTGTTGCGCAGCTGTCCAGCGCTTGGTGCCTTGCGAGTGCGTCGCGAAGTCACGCTCATCATGTCGAAGTTGTCTGGATCAATATGAGGTACGTTTCTTCCGGCAGCCATTGGGTCGAAGTAGTCCTCGCCGTCTTCGTCATCATCGTCATAGCCTCCTGCGTGAGAAGCTGGTGGAGGAGGCATACGACGTCTCATGCTGTACTCCTGTTCCCTCATGGCGAGTTCTCTTTGACGCAAGGCCAGCTCTCTTTCACGCATGGAAAGCTCTCCAGGTCCTGATGGAGTGGCAATACCTTCAGGATAGGCACCACCTGCATCATGCATAGCGCTCTCTGGAAGGTTATCGTAAAGCATCAAGTGACTAAATTCCTCAAGGTCGTTACCTTCGAGGGATGGACGTCGTGAAGCCGATTGAGGGCCGCGTGGGCCATTGCCGTTCATCATGCGCGGTGGTGGGAATCCATTGTTCATAGAGGGGCCTCTTCGCATGTTTGGCGGGGGTACACCGTTCATGGAAGGAGCTCTGCTGCCTCCTCTCATCTGGCCTCGACCGTTTGGTCCTGGCATGTAACCGTTCATGGGTCCGCCGTTCATCATTGGGGGACCGCGAGGACCGGGACCGGGACCGGGACCAGGACCCATGCGAGGTGTTTGACTAATCTGAGGAGTAGGCGATGTGGCCGGCTGTTGTGGTTGCTGGGGTTGCTGAGGACGATTCTGGTTCATGGTGTTGGCATTGTGTAACAGAGCGTACAGAGTCTCGATACGAGGAACTGCAACACCGAAATCCTGGGCAATCTTGATGGGAGAGCCGAGGAAAGTTTCGATCTCTAGAGGTCTGCGGGCTGTATAGTCCTGGTACATGGTACTGGGCGTAGCTGTCGGTTGTATCATGGCTTCCATGGTCTGCTCACGGAAATCGTCGGGGAACGAGCATCCTTGAGATTTGGCAAGATTTAGAAGCTCATCGATGACGCCTACAATTAATGTTCGAGCGCCAGTCTTCTCGAGGACTTCGGCGTGGTTGGGCGTTTCAAAGAGAACACTGATGGGATGGAATGCGATTGGACTGCGAAGGAAGGTCAGAAATGCTTGCAGACTCGACAGAAAGGCAACTTACCCAGTCATGCGCTCAAACTGCTGCTGCCTTATGTTTGCCGAAACTTTGCAGTCGACCTGACCGGAGCTCAATGTCATGGCCAACGCCTCAGCCATGTCAGACTGTATTGAGGCAGGAATGGCGGGATTCTCGTTGGCAGGTCCAACCCAGATCTCAGCCGAACCCTTGTGCTCGAATTCACTGGGACCGAGTTGCGAGAGCTCGGCGCCAGCAACAAGAGACAGGACGACATTGGTGGGGAATCTTTGCTCGAGATACGACTCAACGCCGAGCGAGTGTGTTGTGTTGACAAGAATACATGTGTGTTGGGGAGCGACAACGGGCTCAATGATGGCGGCGAGGTCGTAGACATCAGGAAGAGCCTTGACACAGAGCAGAACGTAGTCGAACGAGGATCTCGACGTCTTGGCGGCTTCTTCGGGAGTACGGACGACTGCAGGAGATTGTGCGTCAGCAAAGAGCGATGTGCAACGTGGGCGTGTAGACCAACCTTGTCTGGGCTTAAATCTTTCGTTTCCGTACGATGATGACCTGCGAATCAAACGTGTCAGAGGCTGTTGGGCCATGTGGCATGGCAGGATAGTTGATGTTGGCTTACTTGAAAGATAGGCCATACTGCGACACAGACTCGAAGCCATTCTTCCATACTAGAGTGACATCGCATGCGTTGGTTGCCGATAGCCTCCATGACATGAAAGCAGAAACGGCATTGCCGCCGACTGTGACAAACGTCAGCTGGTCCGATCGTTGTGCGTCGTCTGGTCGCTGCTCGTCGTCCATTGCGATAGAACGAATGTGCGAAGAAATCAAAGGATGAAGGACAATGATGATTGTGCGACGTGTACTCGGAGCATAACAGACTAGGGCAAACAGAGAGGACCGGGAGGTGGAAGAATATTTGCTGAGCTAGGGAAGCGGCCCAGCCAAAGCTGCGACACTACGATTCTGTATGAGACGAATAAAGACTAACCTGACAGGATTCGCAGTCTAGGGACGGTAGGCGCCATGCTGCAATACGCTCAATGCGCGTGTGGGAATGGGTGAGGGTGAGACGACGGCGGAAGACGACAGAGTCAAGGCAACAAGCGCTGTCAGTAGTAGTATGTCGAGACCCCGAAGCAGTAGCGAAGCGGAATCCAAGCGTCACAATTTCCAAGAAACGCGGCCAAACGGTCTGTTCAATCCGGGCCGGGAAATGGATTGTTGATGAGCACGCGTTTGTAGAAGGGTGCTGGTTTGGGGCAGGAGGAAGAAAAAGAGAGAAACGAGCGTGATGCTGGGTCAGCGGAGTCGGATGGGATTTTTGGTGAGTTTGGTGAACCAAAAGTCGGATGAGGAAGGCGAGGGTGACGAGGATTATTGAGGAGAAGCTGTCGTCGACGGCAGGGCTGGCTGGGCTTTGGCTCTCTCCGACAAATGGGTGAGAAGGAGTGGTGGGAGCGCAAAGTCGGGCCCTTGGGTTTTTGGTTTCGCGTAGCCGCTTCCGCGATTGGCATGGATCTGACCTTCCTTGACAACCTGCACACAGCACACGAGTAATCACTACCTGGTAAACATGGCCTAGTAAAACAGGGGACCTATATTATTAAGACAGCAGCTCGATTCTTCCTCTGTCTCTATTGTCGTATTGTACAGGACGTCTTTTGCTCTGTAGAGAGATGCCTATCAATGCAGAAATTCGAGTCTAAAAGTGGCAATAACTATGGGCACTACCTACTTACATACCCACCTACCTAGCTTGCGTCTTCATGTCGTCCTCCCCTTGCTCCTGCTTGAACTCTTTGCGTGTTGGTTGCTGGCAGCGTCAGCATTATTGGTAGGTTGTCAGTGACTCAGCATATCCGTACATTTCTTTCTGTGACGAATGCAGTGGTGCAGAACATCTGGGTTCCTACAAAGTACAACACACTGCCTGTCTAAGCTCCAGAGCACGACCGCATGTAGGTATCTGTGCACGGCTGTTTATCTCTATGCGCCGCACGCCCACGCCACTACACTTAGATTGTTCTCTCTATATTTAAATATAGGTGATGATTTTCCACCTCATTTCAGACTGTCGAGTCTCTTCTCGTCTCGATTGTGATTCTGATGCGAAGCATTTGACGAATCGCAACTACAGATGTCAAGTAGCATCATCTCTTACTGACACTTGCCTGATTCATGAACTTTTTTCTTCCACGGAATGGATTTTTAATCGACTTCCGGGCCGGGATGTTCAAGCAAGCTTAGGCATGAACCCCCACATTGTGGCTTACAATGTACAATTTCCCGATCCTTCACGATTGACTGCCGTCGTCTATCAGAGACACTCTCCAAGGCCTCATCAACGATGATATGAAATGAACCTGTTCACTGCGGCTCAGAGCAATCTAGAGCATGTCAATCTGAAGCTCTGTTCTCACAACTGCCCTCTCACCCAAATCACGGAACAAGTTTCTCTGAGTAGGCAGTCAAATAAACTTGTGAGACAGGTGATGCAAAAACTCAGCCTGTCATGGCATGAGCTCTACGAATACTCGCATCGCCATCCGAAACAGTAGTAGCTCAGTCTAGACGCCACACAACGTACTACGGACCTTGCCTGTTCAGTACCGAGGAGTAGTAGACAACCCGGTGGAGTGATCTTCTACACTGCCACTCTCTTTGATTCTTGTATGATCCCATCTAATCATTGCTGGGGACTCGGGAAGCCGGGAGAACCACAGATCCGCATGGATAATGACATGCTTGTCTCTTTGCTATGTGCTTCTTGTGCCGCGTGGCCCTTGGCGTTCCCTCTTCAACCAGTTCGTCACGCCTTTAACCAACCTTCTTTTCGAGAACGGCTCAGGTATTTTGTCCGGCAATGAATCTCGCTTCATGTCCCTTGATGTGAAACAGATTGGCAAGTAATAATATAAGGAGAAAGGAATAAGAAAAACCCACATGTCCCTCGCATCGCTTTCGTTACAGCTTGAGATAGAGAAAACGGCTTGATCAAGAGATCTGTTCGGCCACCACACACACGAAGATTCGTCTTCGCGCCGGATTTCCTCTTAGATCATGTCGGCTACCTCTTCAACCTGCATCTTGCTTAGGTGGACATTTGTGACATGGAGCTCCTCCGCCACCGACCGGTTCCTTCGGTGGACGTCCGGAGGTACGATGACTCCGGAGCACGGTGTCTCGAGATGCCGGTCTCCTCGTTCATCGTCTGCCATGTCAATCAAATAATACTCTTCTCCTCTCCATACGTGATACGGTGATACGGCGCGATGCGATTTGCTTTTAATTTAACGTGAGCGGAACCAATCGGATTTCTATCCATCGTTCCATTTACGCTGCCTTTTTCTCGAAAATCGCCCCAAGAAAATCTCTCATCAAAAGAACTCTATCTTTTGAGTAAAAACTGCTGACGTGAGGAAATAATAATAATAAAAATTGATGCAGAAAGAGTTCCGTCAAATCCGGTGTGCCAAACCATCCGTCAAAACGACCATCAGAAGTTCGGCTTGTTACGCCACAACTTGTTTTGTCTCGCAAAAAAAAACGGTCCCTTTTTTTCCGCACTTCTTTCCTGCAAAGGTGGCTACCAAAGGATGACATCGGTCGCACACGAAAATCTGACAACCTCTGTCCATCCTTTGTTTGCACCGTCTCGAAATACAACATTGTTATGCCTCGTTATGTCGTTGTCCATGGCGTATGTTCTTCTTGTGTCCATTCCAAGAGCATATATGAATACCAATTGGCACCTATCTGTTGCCCCTGCCATGCGATGCAGGGGTACAGAATCCCCGTGGGTATGTATTTTTGTTGAGCACGCATGAGCTGTGCAGTAGTTTCTTGTCAGACCTTACTCCCTCGCAATTGACTTTCTTGGATGCATATGTCCCACGTTTGGATCTTCAAGATGGGTAAACATCCAAGATAGTGAGGGGTCATGGAGGGAGAGTGCTGCGAAACGTGAGAAAGTTTGGGAACGTAGAACAAGTCAAATCATCTTTGAGTAGTATTTGACCTTCGTGAAATAGAAAGAAAAAAGGAAAAAGCTAAAGTACAATGGTCTTGTGGCTTTTTGATTCTGGCTGCGAGGTTTGCTAATGGTTCATTCAATCTTTCGCAAAAAAGTAGAATTTCTTCTTCCAACAACTCCAGCTATGCTTAGTTACCCATGTAGGTCTTGGAGTCAACACCACCGGCAGGGAATTCACTGATATTATGTTAGTAAGGATGATTTTTACTGTTCGAGGGAGGGGAGCAACTCACGGCAAAGCAACCTCGAATCTCTTCTCAATGGCCTTGAGAACTTCCTCATCGGCCTCAGTGCTGATGAAGGAGATACTGAGACCCTTGGTACCGAAACGACCAGCACGACCGACGCGGTGGAGGTAGGAATCGGCATCACCAGGCAGATCGTAGTTGATGGCCAAGTTGATGCGCTCGATATCGATACCACGACCGAAGACGTCAGTAGCGACACAGATACGGGCGTCGAACTGTTTGAACTGCTTGTAGCGGGCGATACTGTCGTAGCTTGTCAGAATGGAGACAGAGAGGCATGGGAGCTATGGCCAGACATACCGCTCTTCCTGGCTAACACCAGAGTGGACAGCAATACTGGGGAAACCGCACTCGACGAGAAGCTTGTTGAGCTCGGTAGCACGGAGAGTGCTCTTGACAAAGATGATGCACTGATTGAAATCGCACGAATCGAGCAGATCGTTGAGCTTGCGGTTCTTCTCGGCCTCGCTGAGCTTGATGTAGTACTGTTGAAGACCGTGCAGGGTGAGCTTGGTCTGATCATCAACGTAAATCTCCAGGGGGTTGCGCATGAACTTCTTGCAGATGGGACGGGTGTCTGCCGAAAGGGTGGCAGAGAACATCATCACCTGCTTCTGGGTAGGGGTAGCACGGAAGATCTCCTGCACATCGCGGCGCATGTCTGAAATACGGATTAGACAAGACATGAGCACACAGAGAGCTTTCAACCAAAACCAACTCACCAATCTGGTCGAGCATCTTGTCACACTCATCGAGAACGAAGCGCTGGATGTTGCCGAGGCGAAGCTTCTTGTCTCTAACGAGGGCGTTCAAACGACCGGGAGTAGCGACAATGATGTGGGGGTGAGTTTCTTTGCTTGAAAGAATCTCGATGTCCTTTTGCATGGGTGTTCCACCGTAAAAGACGGCGGTCTTGACGTCGGGCATGTACTTTGTGAATCTGGCGTATTCGTTCTTGATCTGGTATGCCAATTCGCGTGTGTGGCACATGACAAGAACCGATGTCTCGCCCTCGATGGGTTCCATTTGCTGCAACGTAGCGAGGACGAAGACGGCAGTCTTTCCGAGACCAGACTTAGCCTGGCATATAACGTCGTTACCGAGAATGGCCTGAGGAATACACTCTTGTTGGACTGGTGGCAGCTAATGTCAGAATCGGTTCGGCAAGAATAGTAAGATCGCGCAGAAAAGCAGTCAGAGTCCGTCCATCTCCTGTGTGTTCGAATGATTGTCATTGTGATCGCTATTGCGATGGCAGCTCTGTCATGACAGAGACATGGACGTTGGCTTCACAGCGGCGCACACGGCCAGCGAAGTAGAAGACGCGCTTCTGCGGATGAGGAGTCAAGCTGTCGCCAGATCCAGTAACCCAATTGACCAAAGTCAGAATGCAAGAAGCCACGCCTCTACGAGATACTTCATTGTGAGTGGCATCTTTGTCCATCCAAATCCAGCAGCAGTCAAACCAGGGCCAGGTGAGTACCACAGTCGTGATGTAGCACAAAGCGGACCGGTGATGCTATGCGATGCGATGCGATGCGGTTGCTCTTGAGAAGCAAGACAGAAAACACAGAAGCAGAGGCCTGACAGAGCTATGAGGGAGAGCTCGAGGAGATGGACGGACGGACGAACGATCGGAGCAAAGGACGCGCTAGATAGAATGATGATGAATGACTAACCCTCCGAAGGATGCTCGAAACCGCAGTCGGTGATGGCGCGAAGAAGTTCGGGCTTCAACAGGAAATCGCGGAAACCGGTCGAGTGGATACCAACGTAACTGCCCTTTGCGGCAGCAGCTCCAGCGGGAGCAGCGGCGTCTTCCTTGTTCTCTCCATTGGTGGCGGCACCGTCAGCAGCGGCGGCAGTGGGCTCAGTGGTCTGAAGCTCCTCGTCGGAGTAGTCGATGAGATCCTCCTCGGCGGACATGGTGGTGATGTGGATGAAGTGGTGTGAAGGTAGAAATCGAAAGCGCGGTTCGTCTAAGCGCGTACTATGTGACGCGACTTGGTGTGTCTGAAGGGTGAAAAGTCAAGTGAGGAGAAGTGCCCGGTATCCTGACAGTGAAAGAGAAGAATTGGGGATGAAGTGAAGTGGACGAGGTGAGAGGAAGTGACGGGCAGGTCAAGAGTCGAGAGCAGGAAGGAGCTGCCTTGCGCAGGCTGGAACTGGAATGCGCAGACTGCGGGACGCTAACGCTTTCTGGCTTCCAAGGTCACGTGCCGACGCTGTTCTCAACTGCGTCCTGCAGCGACAGGAACCTGCCTGGAACTGGTAGCGACAACTCTGCGTTCTGCTTGACGGTTCTGCTTGATAGTCCTGCTTCGAAAGTAGGTGGTCACACTATGGCCAAGGGAGGTGCCAACTCTTCGAGGGGAGTGCCAAACAAGCATCTCCATGCTCGAGTCGCTTACTTGCAACAAGCCGCGACACATCTTGCCTTGAACCAAAACCCTGAAGAGATCAATGATCCTGTCAGTCTTCAGCATCATGGCTTGCCTCTTCTTCTCGCGAGTCAGCTGAAGGCCGTGTCGTTGAAAGCTCAAATTCGACTGTCTCGTGACCTGAAGCGGTCTTTTTGCAAAACTTGTAGCACACCTCTGCTTCCAAGCACGACCTCTGAGACACGAGTCGAGAACCTGAGCAGAGGTGCTAACAAACCATGGGCTGATGTTTTGGTCGTCAGCTGTCGAGGCTGTAAGACTGAAAAGAGGTTCCCTGTTGGCGCGCAGCGACAGAAGAAAAAGGCAGACCGCAAATCCGCCAGTCAAGTGTCGGCGACAATTGAAAAGCACAATCAAGTCTCGGCAGCACCAGTCACAGAGAAAACAGCAAACGAAATCCATGAAGACGATGATCGTATGGATCAAGATTGAATTCGTGTATCAAAGATTTGCCCCAACATGGCTTCCACGAACTGAGAAAGTACTCGCTCAAGCCACGAACATATCAGGACCCCTTTCTAACGCCAAAAATCTATTTGTTGTCTTCGGCGGCATTCTCTACCACATCAACCATGAAAGCACCACCCAAAAGTATTGCTGGCTCATCGAGACTGTGGTGTTCGTAGCTACATCGTCCTCGTTAGTCCTCGACCGACCTTGTCACTCAGCTTTACCACTTTCAGAACTTACCTCAAGGTACCAACACCACCAGCTTCCAGAAGCATGCTCGGATTCTCAGCGATGTTTTTCTTGATCCATCTGGCTGCAAATGCTCTCAGTATATGACCATGGGCCACGATTAAAACATCATAGGGCTCGGCCTCTTTCGTAGTCTTCCCAATTGCACTCTTGTGGAACTTCTCCCTGATTTCGTCAATCACCTCGTCACATCTCTTGGTGACCTGTTCAGGCGACTCTCCCCCAGGACACCCATCTCTCCAAATCTCCCAAGGTTGTTGACCATCCTTCTCCCTCTGTTCCTGGATTGTCTTGCTCGTCAATCCTTCATAATCACCATAGTCCCATTCTCGGATCTGTTCCGTGACCTGGATATTTGCTTGCGTCCTTACGTCCTGCTCCTTCTGTTGCTTCTCGTCATGCCAGGGCATTTTGTCTTTGCAACCTAGGTTCAAGAGTTCCAAGGTCTTTTGGGCACGTTGACGAGGCGAAACATAGATGTGCGCGAGATTTCGAGGTACGATTAGACGATCGTCTCCGACCAAGGCCTTCCCGGTTGCGCGAACACGTCTCTCGCCGTTTTCTGTCAAGGGAATGTCGCTGCTGCCTGTATGTCTGCCGTTCAAAGACCATTCAGTCTCTCCATGACGGATGATGAAGACGCGAGGGGTGATTTTAGACATGGCGGATAGAGTGGTTGGTATCTTTTGGAGGATTGGGTACGAATATGAGATTGAATTGAGGGAAGTTGTGTTGTTTTAGAGCTCCATCGGTGGTGGGGGTTGACAGGACTGGACCGGAGTGAGCGGAGCCCCAGGTTCGACTGGCGACGTCATCGTATATAAATTATGTCAGATCTACGACTCGATAAATGATTTCTCTAATGCCGCATCCAACTTGCTGTTTAGCCTGCAAAAGACGAAGAATATATGCGCTTATAACGTAAAGCTGGACCTTACTAGCAAGCATGCTTCTGTCCCTCTTAGAAATCTAGCATTGGGCTGGAACACAGATTGTCAGCGAGTGGCCTACCACACCTATACTACCAATTTATGACGGATGCTCGCGACAGATGATGCTGGGATACTCCAATTCTCTATCACGGTTCCAATTGCTCGGAGGTAGACTCACCTGCGAGAGAATCTAGGCAGAGTGTGTTTGTCAGGGTCACCCCATGCACTAATACGATCTTGGTTTATCAACTCGAACGGCTTGGGTAACCAAGGATTAGGAAGGCTTAGACTTCTATCTATGCATGTACTCTTGTAAATTCAGATCTTGATCACCGAATTGATATGGTTTGGCTGTCTGGGCGGATTGTTCTCGTCGATCTCCATCTCGAAACTATTGTCAGGTGCTTATCACAATCCCACAAGAATATGTCGAACAGAATCAAGCATGATACAGGAAAAGACAAACAGTATTGTAGCAGCAGAATTCAGGGAAGAGGACAGGTGACGATATGGCCAGTTCGGAGGTTCATGACAGTATCGGGCAGTATCACTCGTGCAGTTGGGAAAGACTGGCCTGACAGTTTGTCTAGACTGACCATTGCCTGTATGCATGGCAGATTGTGTTTCAGAATTCGAACGGTCAAGGGCAGGAGAACAACACGTCTGCTAGAAGATTGCGTAGGCATGTAAGGCTGAGTGGTAGATCAAGTTATGCCTGAGATAGGGATCGCTGGTTGAAGAACAGAATAAACCTACATCTGCAACCAAGAGCGAAGTGAAAGCTAGGATTTGACGTGTATGTATATATATATATATATATATACATATGTTCTTGGAGATTAGAAGAGTCAAGGGGTTTACTTGGCGTATCAGATGGTGAGGGAGTCAGGAGTGTCAGCGTGACACTTTGAACCTTGACTGACAGTTAGTTGTAACCTTCGTGCATGCGAACGGTGGCTGTCTTGTGCCTGACTAGCACCTAACATGATGCTATCATCTGCCATCTAATTCACTCAATGGCAGCATTGGCAGTCCTCACGTCATTCAAAACAGTGGCTAGCATACCAAATACATGAACACGTTGTGATAAATTGGATTCAAAAGATGCAAATACAGGTGTATACCAGCCATCTTTCCCAACCGTCTGCATACCATTAAAGATATCGACAACATTCCTCAAGCAGGTCACCTAATTACCTGGGGCTTGGCAAACCTGTAGTTCAAATCGTTTGACAAAAAACCGTCTCAGCCACCTCACCGTTTGAAAATCCAGGTGGCAGGGGGGAGATGGAGAGTCACATCGCGTTTCAGCTTCGTGGGGTGTCATAACCCTTCCCAATCTTTGGTATTTATTATTGAACACTGCCTGCTCATGCTTTTGGGTTGGTTTCGAGTTCCAGGTTTCAAGAATCGAAAGAGGATTTGTTCTTCTTTCTCGTTTAATAGGCTCTGGATATCCCCTTCTTCTGAATCGACTCAACACATTTCTTGCAACACGATTTATCCTAGAAGGAGTCATGTATTCACATTTCCAGCGCGATATTGGTTCTCAGGTGGAGGGCGTGAGAAATACATTTTCAGGATGGGATCAGTGTATGTCAAAAGCATACTGCAAGTAAGTTGATTTTCACATTTTTTCTATGTCAGCGAGTATTCTAACAAGATGATCCAGATGGCCTGTCATTGTTGCAATCGTGGTGGGAGTTTTCATGGCCTTGTCCATCGTATGGTGCTTGGTACGATGCATCTGCTGCGGTGCTGAGTGCTGCTGCGGCTGTCTATCGTGTTTCTCTTGCTGCACATCATGTTGCAGAAGCAGCGCAAGCCGTACCAGAAGAGGTTATACTCAGCCTACGCCTTTCATTCCCACCGCCCAATACCAATCGGCTCCACCTCCTATCTACGCTCAGATGCATACGCCACCACCTCCAGTCCAGTACGCCCGTTTTGATGCTTCAAGCAACAAATCTTACAATGCGGATGCTTTACCGGCGATGCCCAGCTGGGACACCTCACGCACTACACATGAAAGGACCGATGTTGAGATGGGCAGAAACGCCGAGCATTACCATGGTGACATTGGCATGACAGGATCTACCCATTCGTCCTATGCTTACGGAGCGTCTGAGAAGAAGCCTGTGCAGAGCACATGGCGTGGCGAGTGGCGTGACGTCTAATTTCTACCAAAGACAGGAAATGTTGTTTTGATTTCATAGCGTTGGCGTCTTGGTGGGAACATGGATACCCAGGATAGTAGACCAGCATGGCGGACATGGTCTTACGTTCTTTATTTTTTTCTTTCAAATTGCTGAAGATGTATCCAAGAATTGGATCCTTCCATGCTTAATGTGTAGAAGTACAGGCTAAAAATACATTTTTTCTTGGTCGACTTGATGGTAATTGACTTCCAGCTGTGGATCGTGTAATGCGTCTAGGCGCCTTCGTCCGTATCAGACACGCGAACGGGTTGTTTGCAAGCCCTAGGTGCAGGCCGAATGGGATATCTGTATGCTAGCCAACGTGATTGCAACTGGCCTACTACCAGGTTGGAGAGGAAGTATAACAGAAGACCTACCGGCATATGCAGAGCCGGAACGATTGACAACATGGCAAAAGTCATGAAGATTCGTTGCAGGTTCGTTGGAGGCGGGCGTTTTCCGTTCTCCATGGCTTGTACACCGGCCATACGCGGCGCGAAGTAGATGGTGGCGAAAAAGGTGCCGCTAAACATGAAGGGTAAGAATAAAGTAGGATCCGCAGCAGTCAGATCCGGACACCAAGGTAAGCCTTCGGTCAAAAAGGTGGGATCGAACCAAAAGTCGTGCACATTGAGTCTTGAGGCGGCTGCTTCCACCAAAGAAGCAGCTTCCGTATCAGGAAGTGAGGCTGATGCCGTTGCTTGATCAGAAGCCGCAGCGAGCATGTCACCTTGGTCAGACGGTGACTTTGGAACAGCAAGTCGGTTGTCTGAAAAGGTAGGGTGACCAGATTGTGATGAAATTAGAGAAGATTCCTCTGCTGCAGGCGGGTCAAATGACACCTGCGTTTGTGCGACTTGAGAACCCTCTGTACCAGGAAGAGATTGCTTTGAAGAGCCCAGGAGGAGGCTCAAAAGACCTTCCTTAGCACCCATCATCTTTCTGAGGGCATCCGAGACAACGAGGAGGAAGAGAAAACTACCAGACTTGAGAAGCGTCAAGTTGGCGAAGGTCGTGCGGAACAAGTGTTTTTCGATTGAAGCTCTCGATTGGATGGTGGCCAAGAATTTGTTTAGCTTTGTATTCGGACGGTCCACTTGAGAACTGTCTCTCATACGATAACTCACGCGGGCCTCGACAAGAGGCTGAATTTGAGCTCGTCTGATTTGTGCCATACGTGCCCGTCTTTGGAAAATGGGGTAGACAAGGCAAGTGCGAAACAAGATGGCAGACAGAGGCAGACTAGCATACCACGGTAGGCCGCTGTAGACATGGACAGTGTCCAGGACGGTCGCCATGGGAAGAACGATAACTTCATGCCATGGAGTGCTAATAAGAGTGTCGGACGAGAGATATCGTCGTGAGACAATATAAGTTTTTAGAGGTTGTGGCCTAAGCTGTACAGGGCGGCGCACAGCGCGAGCGAGGAGGCTCATGTCTTCTATGATTGTCGGGGACGACCCTGCCTCTGTCTGTCATTTGAGATACCTACTGTACCTGATGTGAGATGGTAGTGGAATAATTTCAAGACGGGCTTCGGGAGCAGCCGGGGCGCCGAGTGAGCGGAAGGTGGAGCGATGCGGCGCGTGCAGCAACAGCTGGTCATAGGCAGGCAGCTAAGGTGCGACTAAGTTACAGACAGGTATGCAGCAGTGAACAGGTGAGCTGGACTTTATTATCTACCTAGCAGAATGAACATACGAGGTCAATAACTGCGACAATGTCAGCCACAACATACATGGCATGGGCGGTGGTGCCTGTGCTGGCCATCCTGCTGTTGCCATATACGGTGAAACTTCTTGGACAACAAGCCGGATCACGAGTTCGCGAGAGGACACAGACGAGACGAGACTTGTTGCTGTCAAGAGCAAGGTCGGACGAAGCACCAGAGCTGTTGAAGAAGAGACTATCGACGGCAGAGGGAAAGTCAGCTGATTATGAGTGGGAAGGTGTCATAGGCTTCTTCCATCCCTTCTGGTATGTTATATCGGCGTGAACATGATGGTGTAAACACAGTCAACAATACATACATACACACAAACATACACACAAACATACACGCATACATGCAGATGAGAAGCTGATTCCAGGCATACAGCAATGCTGGTGGAGGTGGAGAACGCGTCCTGTGGGCAGCCATCAAAGCCACCCAGGAACGCTATCCAAAAGCCCTTTGCATAGTCTATACTGGTGACCACGATGTCGACAAAGACACAATCCTGGCCAATGTCAAGAACCGCTTCAACATCGACTTACATCCTCCCCGTATAACCTTCCTCTACCTCAGCACCCGCGATTTCCTCCTTGCCCAACACTGGCCCCATTTTACTCTCCTTGGCCAAAGCATCGGCAGTCTGGTTGTTGGCTGGGATGCCTTTAACCTCATAGTTCCCGACATCTTCATCGATACCATGGGCTATGCCTTTACAGTCGCTTTCTCTCACTTCCTGTTTCCCGACGTTCCTACCGGCGCATACGTACACTATCCCACCATCTCTACCGACATGCTAGGCAGTCTCAACTCCTCCGGTCGTGGTGTAAATGCAGGCTCAGGAAGTGGATGGAGAGGAATCGCCAAGAAGACCTATTGGCAGCTCTTCGCAAGATTATACAGCTGGATTGGTGGAGCCATTGATGTGGTCATGACCAACTCGACATGGACCCAGAATCATATCAAGACATTATGGGGTCCGACAAGGCAAAAGAGAAGATGGACCCGAGATACATTCGTCGTCTTTCCTCCGGTCGCGGTTGAAGAGCTCGAGGAAGCCATTGTCGTCGACGAAAAGACCGAGAAGGACAGGAAAAAGGACCTTCTCTACATTGCCCAGTTCCGTCCTGAAAAGGACCACCAAAATATCATTGTTGCATTCGCAAAATTCTTGCGCGAACACAAAAGATCCGACAATCCACGACTGGTACTTGTGGGGTCTGTTCGTGATGAGAAGGACAAGATGTTGGTCTACAAGCTCCGCGTACTGGCACGCGAAGAGGGTGTGACGGATCACGTTGACTTTGTCATTGATGCAAAGTGGTCTCAAATCCTTGACTTTTTGCGCACGAGTTGGATTGGTGTTAATGGCATGTGGAACGAGCATTTCGGTATTGGAGTTGTTGAGTACCAAGCCGCTGGTCTGATCAGTGTTGTCGATGACAGTGGCGGCCCAAAATATGATATTGTTGTGCCGATCGATGGAAAGCCAACAGGTTTGTATACCATTGCTTTGAATTCTCTTACTACAGTATACTAACTACTTATCTAGGCTTCCATGCAAAATCACCAACCGAATTTGCTTCAGGCTTTGCCAAGGCATTAGATTTGTCACCGTCCGACACGATAGCCATGCGTCAAAGAGCAAGAAAGAGTGCCAAACGCTTTTCTGAAGAGGTGTTCCGTGACAGCTGGAATTCTCAGATGGACAAACTTGTCAAACTACGCGTTACCCCTCAGAGCGAAAGACGTAAATTACACCTAGAATAGGTAGTATAGATTACATTGCTATGAACCATTATAGATTGTGCTCTTCTACTGTCCTTGAAGCTTTGGGCTGATACCTGCGCTGCAAATTTTTCGCCAGTCGTTTTCCTTGTGACCAGACTGAGGTTCGTTTACCAGTCTCACTGTGCGCAAAGGCTGCGTCGATTTCCTCGAGAGTCTTTCCTCGTGTCTCAGGCATCGCTGTTGCGCAAACCGCAACTGTGAGCAGAGATGCAGCTCCAAAGAGGAAGTAGACGCCGAAAGATGAGTGCTCTAAGAAAATGGGCGTCGTGAAGGCGACGATGAAGTTGCAGCACCAGTTCGAGCTCTGTGCAAGACTGGTGGCCGGCGCTCTGGTTCGCAGAGGTTGACACTCGGAAGCGTAGATCTTAATGCCAACGCCCCAGGTGATGCTGTATGCCAAAGCAAAGATGAAGATCAAGACAATGACAATCCATCTAGCGACACCTCGGTCCCCATGTACGCAGTTGGCAGCATATAATGATCCAATTATGAACATGCAAGTAGCAAAGATGCAACCACCGACCAAGGTTGAAGTTCTACGGCCCCACTTGTCTGCCAGGATGAAAGCCGGAATGGTGACTAGAAACATAAGGAGAGCCGAGACGCCAGAAGCCAGGAAGGAAGCAGTAGAGCTACTGAGCCCGGCTTGTTGGAACAGCAGAGGTGCGTAGTAAAGGACGCCGTCTATACCTGACAGCTGCTGCATCCCCATGACAAAGCAACCAAGAATAGTTCGCTTGCGAACATCGCGATCAAAGACCTGAAGCCAGCCCCGCTGTGAGGGATCATGAACACTGGTATGTGACTTGATGGGTGCCAGCGCCAGACCCTCGGCCTCCAGCAAATTGCTAGAAACCTTTGTCAAGGCCGATCTTGTGTTGTTCTGCTGCTCGTCCTCATCGCCTTCTGCTTCCGAGATGCCGAGTTTCTCCCATGAAAGTTTAGCTTTCTCACACCTGCCTTTAGTCTTCAGCCACCTGGGAGACTCCGGCAGGAGAAAGAATGCGCCAAATGCATAGCTGAGGCTGAGAAAGCTTTGCAATGCGAAGGGCAACCTCCAGCTCATGCTGGTATTCGAGCCTCTGACGGTGCCGTAACAGATGAAGTACCCGCCAGCAATGCCAATGGTAGTCAGCAATTGCTGTATACTCGCAAGCACACCCCTTTGTGACGCTGGGGCGATTTCGCAGACATATACGACCAACGTGCTTAGGAAGAGTCCTTCGCCCACGCCAGTGATGCAACGTCCTACGAACAGCATTGCTAGGTCTTGTGCTGCAGCTTCCAGTGCAGTACCTGTTGCAAACACCAGAGCTCCAATGCTGATGGTGATGACTCGGCCTAGCGCATCAGCGACATGGCCAGCGGTAAAAGACGTCAAAGCAGCGGGTATGAGGATCGAAGAAACCAGTATTCCGTGAACAGTAGACGAGAGGTGAGAGAAGTATGCATCGAACGTTGGCATGGTGGTTATGGGTCCAATACTGCCGGTATCCAGACCAAAGAGCAGACCTCCAAACGACACAATAATGCAATAGAGAACATGAGGGGTCGGAAGTTGTATCTTGAACTTCGAAGTAATCATTGTCGCTGTACACCGACCATGCAAGAGAGAGGAAAGTATGCAGGAAGGAAGGTTCAAGGGAAAGATTTCAATGATAATCCATGTTTCCTACCATGAGAACGTCTTTTTAGACTCATACGGAGGTCTGTCGTCCGCCCATGAGTATCTTCACCCTTCGTCGGACTAAGTACCTGTTTCGGAAGGTTCGCGGTGTTCTTTCCGAAAACAGGTCAAGTCTGCCGACAGCTCCAAGCGATTTTAGGCAGAAGTCGATGTGTGGCAGCGGTCGCCGGACGAATGTGCACCGAATGCGTCTAGCTTATGGTTCTCCGATCATCTCCATCACGAACTGGTGGAGGTTTTGATGAAGAAGTTGACCGTTGAAAAGGACAAAACCAGGCACAAAACGAATCTTGTCGTCGTAAAGGTCTCTCGCTGGCTCTGTGCTGTGCTGTTTTCTTCCTGGTCTTTCGACCCCTGCGTTGTACGATTTATTCGTTCCCAATTTCTGTGACTCTAAGATCGTACCTTGCAACTCATTCAATCAAGCCCCTAGATATGTATCATGTCCTACCACTCAAGAGTGACATGCCGTAGGTACTATATACTTGCCAACAACCAGACCGCTATTACTTAGAGGATGGATCAGGTGGTCCACAGCGGCATGAGCGTGGCTGCAGCACTCTACGTCATTCCAAAAAGCTGCTTTGCAGATAATCCACTCACCACTTCCGTGACCCTTTCTCTCGTGAACAGAGGCTTCAACATCGAAAATTCATTGTTGTCTAACATTTCCAAGAAAGCTTCGTGTACATGGAGCATTGAGGAGCCAAGATGGAGTCCACTATCAAGCCCTTCTTCTATGACAAGGTCAGGCAGGTCGTCGTCTTCAGTTCGACCGCCATTGCCCTGTATGGATACGATCAAGGTCAGCAATAGCCTATTGGAGTTCCTCGATTCATACTGAAAGATTGTAGGAATGATGTCCCTGATCAACACCAACCAGGACTATCTAGAGTATACCGCCTATCCTTGATTACATTGATGAGCTTCACCTAACCCCTCTCGAAAAGGACCATGGGAATACCAGAGGAGGATCCTCTTGTTGGTGTGATCGTATCTATCTACTACCTGGGCACTGCAATCGGAGCAGTCATATTCTCGTACCTTGCCGACCGCTTCGGAAGGAAGCCTGCGCTCTTTGGATGCTTGGCCATGTGTGTAACCTAAGGGTGCAAACAAAAGAGACTCGCCTGGATTAGAGTGTCGTCCAGAGCGGGATTTGATCGAGGCATTGTCGAGACCTTCGCTTGCAGACTGTCGCCTTTGAAGTCTTTCTTGTCAAATTGCTGTTTGGACGACACCTTCAACAGGCTCGGTGGTCACTCATGTTTCACCTGTATCCATCCCCCTCTCAAAAGATGCTAATTGTGTTCTCGCTTTACAGGTCATCGTTGGGAAACTTGATCATGTTCGTTGCTGGACTTGGTTATGATCAGGGTGCACTGGCTGTCATGTTTGCTGGCAGAGTCGTCATGGGACTTGGTGTTGGCGGCGTGGACGCTGTCGTTCCTGTCTACAGGTGATGCATCTGCTAACGGTCCGATATTCTTCCTGCTCGTACTGATAAATGGTCTAGTTCTGAACTATCCGAGGATGAGAGTCGCGGAAAGGCATTGGCTCAGGAGTTCCAGATGAACATTTTCGGGCTCAACATGTTTGTGTATCATTTAAAGCCAGCCTTGACTTGAACTGACAAAAATTAGGGCGTACGTAAGCCGAAGGTGCAAATTCAAGAACGACTTGCTGTTTACGAAATGCTGTCCAGGGCGGGATTTGGCTGAAACATTCTCAAGACTTTCACATCTGGGAAAAACGTCTGCTTTTGATGGGTTTCTTACCATATCACCGTCCCGGATGGTATCACTCATAAGAGGCGATCGCTTATGTTTGCCCTATATCCCTTTGCTTCCTGAAAACATGCTAACTGTAACTTCACTTTAAGCTTCGCAATCAACCTTGGACTGACCGTGGCGCTCGGCAAACAGAATCAGTGGGCATGGCGCCTGCCAATCATCATCATGCAAATCTACCCCGTTCTTCTAATGGTCTTCATTGAGCGTCTACCAGAGTCGCCAAGATGGCTCATCTCCCACGATCGCAAGGATGATGCCATGGAATCACTTACAGCTATCTACGGAGATGATGCCAAGGACAAGTGCGACAGTCTCATCGAGTCCAACGACCAGGAGTCCTCAAAGTCAGTCTCGTATAAGAACATGCTCACTCCCGGACACGATCAATTCCATCCTACGATGATTACCATTATGGGTCAGATCAATCAGGCCCTGACAGGATACGGTGCTGTGTCAGTGTACGGTCCTCAAATCTTCGAGTTACTTGGCTTCGAGACCCGTATGTCCGAATATCTGACTCAAGGCAACTACATTTCTTATTTCATCCTGATGACATTTGCCTGGCTCTTGATTGATGCTGTAGGCAGACGTATTGTTTTGCTTGGAGGATCTATTGCTCTGACTGTAGGCTTCTTCCTCCTCGCATTGTTTGCAGGACTGGCCTTCAATTCGGAAGAGCTCGGCATTCCCGATGTCGCTGTAGCCATTCCTGGCATCATCACTCTATACATCGCTACGGGCGCTTTCGGCATCGGCTGGCTTGCTACCATCTGGTTGATTCCGACTGAAATATTCCCTACCACTGCAAGAGCACAAGGAACTGCTATCAGTGTCATTGTCTGGGGTCTTGCAAACTTTGCAGTGACCTTGCTGACCCCAATCGGATTCAATAATCTCAACTACTGGCTCTTCTTGGTCTTCGGGTTTACCAATGCCTTTGCTGGTATTTGGACATACTTCTACCAACCGGAGACTGGCGGACGTTCCTTCGAGGAGAACCAAACTTTCTTCGACGAGGCCAAGAAGAAAGGTACCTGGAGAGTCGGGGCTGTCATGGATGGCGAGTTCAAGAAGATGCCTTATTCTTCTACGAACAACGATGACAGCGAAAACACTCCACTTTTGAGAAGAGTGAGGGAGCAGGCTACTGCATAAGTTGGCCACTCGCGTATCTACGACAAGTGCTTCCATGAGTAACGAAGCTCCGAACGATTGGGGGTCAGGGCACAGGCGATTGGGGATGGTGTCTACAGATAGAGGCAGTATCTAGAAATCATGACTCGTGATTTATGGATGATAAATATTGCTTCGAGGGGTGGTCAAAATTCACTAGGGATTTTCATCAGTAAATGCAAGTTATCAAGGTGAACTATACATTTACACAGGACTGAAACAAGTATAGAGAGATCCACTGAGAGCTCCCAATAAGAAAAGGTATATCGGGCTCTCAACAGACCCTGTTGCAGTGGTCGAGGGTCTCCTGGATAAGCATAGGTTGAGTTATGACAGTTGTGTTTACTGGAAGTAGTGCTTGATGTAGTGTTGCATTAGGCTGTCTCTGACGTAACAATCGCTTGGTATTGTTTGTGTTGTGATTCACGAACACCTCCATGTCCATCTCCCAAACTCGGTTTTCAGAACAAGAGCAAAAGTGCCTCATCATCACGAAGCACATCAGTATGGCGCGTCAACAACGTATCGCAGAATCAATCGTGCGCGCCATTCTAAGCAGTGACAAAGTGAAGATACGGACATTTTTTTTCGCGCTTCTTAGCAGCCATTTGGGCATTCTTCGCACTTTTCAAGCTGGCTCTGAAATAGTACCAGAGTGACGTGTTTCGAGACTTGCGCGAGAGATGGCAGGTGAACGAGGATGAGTACGAAGAAAGCTTTAGAGGCCAAGATGTGCTGAGCGCAAAAGAGAACATGGGCTTTTCAGGAAGTGTGAGTACGACTTTCCACCTAATACATCTACGCATGGTCCGCTGAAACCCCTTCAGACGTTCTTCACCACAAAGAATGGCAAATTTCTCGTCAAATCTGTCCCTCGAAGTTTCGAAAACACTTTCTTTCGCGATGATTTGCTGGAGCCATACGCCTCGCACATGCTAGAGCAGACCAGATCGCTCCTTATTCGCATCACTGATTTCCTGGCTTCATCTCAAGTCAGCATCGGCAGTATGATTGGCACGGCCCCTACGCATCACATCGTCATGGAGAACCTACTCATCGGCAAAGACGAAGAGGGTGCCGCAAAGTGGCAGACCTGGGATCTGAAACCCACTTCCTATTTCTTTCCAGAGCGTGACATTGCTGGGGGCGCACTAACCTCTGATAGCACTAAAGATCGTTTGGCGGACAGGTATGAGGATTCGATTCGTCTGACTCAGGCAGAGGCAGATGATTTCCTCGGACAACTCGAGCGTGACACCAAACTTCTCGAAGAGTGCAACGCTGTAGACTATTCATTGTTTTTGATCCGCATTCCCCTCACAGCGGAAGATCCATTCACAGACGAAGCTCAGGAAGATGCCGTACAGAAGACAGCTGATCAGGGCCCCATGGTACCACCAAAGCCACCATCGTGGCGAACTGGTGTCAAGTCCGCTGACAGCAAATTCGTTTTCCGCGCGGCTGTGCTGGATTTCTTCTGGGCGAAACACAAGGTACATGCTAAAGTCATGACTTTCTTGATCAGGGCGTGGAACTCGATCAATAGTCAGGGTCCGATGAGCATCACAACTACATCGGAAGAATACCGCAAGAGGTTTCTCAAAATGTGCCAGGAAATCGTTCAGGTTCAGCAATGACAGATATGACAGCGTGGGTCTGTTCATCCATTTCTCCTACATTGCTATCCTACCACTATAGATTGCTCTCCATGCCTATTCGGATCACGCAGCACCAGGAAACAGAAACTAGCACTCTAAAAGCAAGACTTGTGTTTCAAATCTTCGTTTGTCGTTTGGCCCTCCTAAGCGGTCGATCTGAACGACATCCTGGTTTGTGGCACATCCTCGGAGTATACTCCTTGGTGAGATGGCATAGTCAGTTCGTCAAACAGTCCATCATTCCCGTTCTCGTCTGGACAGGTCCGTCACACCAAATCCTGACTCGTTTTCTACAAGCGGTGTGGGGAGTGGCACGAAGCAATAGGCAGTGCGGACGTGTGATGGTAAGAAAATTTCCACCATAGGCAAGGGATGCTAGCATGGTACCCCGTGGCATTAACATACATGTGGAACGAACACGTTGATTCATTGCTGTGCTTAAATCCTGAAATTGAATGTTGCAGTACAATACCTGGCTTTACCTACAAGACTAGACTCCAGACCGAAGCGTGGTATTGATGATCAATCAACATCTTATCAACACCTAAGCAGTTCGCAAATAACAGATAACGATTTGATCGAAGCCAGTCTTCGTGACACGCGTCAAGTATTAGAATACTCTGGCTATGCCAATCACAGCTGACATGCAAAGCACGCAAGATGCGTCTGGTCAGCATGGCGGCTAGGTAAGGTCTCAAGCAACGGCATGGCGTCCTTGCATGCCATAGTTGCATATGCCGCGGCATCCTTCTTCTATTATTGCCAAAAGCTTGCTAAATGGAAGCGGCTGGTATTGTGAACAAGGGTTCTTCCAAAAAAAGAGTCTGAAATCTGACTCTAAGTAAGGCGCAGTGACAAAGGGTCTCACAGGCTTGATCTCTTGTCAGATGAAGCTAGGTAGATAGTAGTGGAAGATATGACTCGAGAGGTGAGTGCAGTAGCGACCAACACTTCTTGGCAGCCATGCTTGCTGGACCCTCGGACCTGGAACTCAGCGACTACATCCTTCGACCACCTCAACGGATCTGTATTTTTGCATACGAAGTGGACCCCAACAACCCACAGTGGCGCCTCTGGCTTGCAGACAGGCCTTTGACTTCAACACCAATGTCCTTTCAAATACCTGATAACTTCTAGAGCATCCAACACGGGAACTGTGAAATTGCTTCCTCGGCCTTCTACACGGTATTTTAAGATTCGAAACAAAGGTGTAGTCTTAACTCATGGGACAAAGGATAACAACCATTTCCTGTTGTTCGGCCCGAGCTGTGGTTTGATAGGACTCCTTGCTTGACAAGCCGACCAGCCGCAGACATGCTTTCAATGGCTACAGCTCTCCACCTCTCCACCTCCCCGGATCTTACCTAGATACCTAGCTGTCCACCGGTGTGGGGGAGGACAAAGCAACCTCCTCCAACCTCTTACTCGACTCGGAAAAGTCTTACTTCATCCACACCGAGTAGTCGTACTTTTATGCCTAACTGAGCATATTGCCTGCCAAAGAATCTTTCAGTTCTATCTTTCCTGTTATACCCGTGTTGCACAAAGACATGTCATGCCTCGCTCGGGACTGATCGTCGAATCAAACAGAAGGGAATTGAGAGGGTGTCGTCGCGCCATGTTCCATGCTTCAGCGGCGTTATGCAAGGCGCGTCTCCACGAGGATTGGGAGGGTGCCACGCGGGAAGTAAAAGTCCCAAAGCTAAGTCACTGTGCATCTTCCGAGGGTTTCATCTAGGGAATATAAATATCATCTCTTCCTTTCTCTCATGTCCTTGCATTCCTCCCCTCCCCTCCTTTAATTCAAACTCAATCTCTACATTGCCTTGACCTACTCTTACATCAACATCATACTTCATCAAAGACATCCCGATATCTCCTTAAAATTCTTGGAATTAAGAGTATAATATTCGGCTACGATGGCTACCGCAGACGTTCAGAACCCTGTACAGCCAAAAACAGCTCCCGCCATCCCCGACTACCTGGCCGATCCTGATGCCGTGCTCCATGATGCTAGTGCAAAGTGGCGGTATGGAAGAGCACCGGACTACTCCAAAACACGCACGGTGTATGCAGAAAGTAAGCCTCATCCCTGGTTGTGATTTTCTTTGTATTCTTCAAACGTCGTTTAGCCAGGTAGCACCAGCTGTCAGCCGATACCCCTTTAGGAAGGTGGTAATCTTCAACAACAGCAGTTGTGTCTGCAACAATATGAGGCTCTTTCATGTGTTACTCTCAGAACCTGGGATGACCCATGTTGTTCCTGCATTTGATCGTAACTGGAGAAAAACTGGAATGGTCACACCAGATTGAAAGGCTAAGAGGCTAATCCGTCTCACAGCAAAACACATGAATCATGTCGCCGGCAGTCTTGAAGACATGGTCGAGAACCTGGTCAAGAACTGGGAAGTCGAGGCGTCGTTCAAGCCAGAACTCGCAGATTGGAGGACGGTCGACCACAGCAATTACAGCTTTGCCATCAATGGCGGACCACCGCAGACCGGAGAGTACATGCTCAAAGTCGGAACTTACAACGCCATCATCGCTCCCAGCGAGTACTACAGTCCAGAGTACTCAGATTTTGCAAGCAGCCACAAGACTTTCAAAAGGATGATGCCCACTTTCGCATGGGAGGTCATTGAAGTCTACAGTGGTCCTCCCAAGGTTGCTTTCAAGTGGCGACACTGGGGTACCATGAAGAACGACTACGTCGGTTTCAACGAGTAGGCTGTTAACAAAAAAAGTGTCTATAGCTAAGCAAAATAAGCTAATCGTCTATTTCAGCAAAGGTGAAAAGGTCACCGCCAAGGCTCACGGCGGTCCCATCGACATCACAGGAATCACAGTAGCAACCGTTGACGACAAGGTACGGCTACAGGCTGTAAACACCTACTTTGATCCGCTAGAAATGTTCCGTCAGATCGCTCCAAACGGCATTGTAAACAAGCAGATCATCGACAAGAAAATCCACTCGGTAGACATGTCAGCAGCTCTCGAGCCAGACTTGGCCTCAAATGACGGTGTCAAGATTGCCGAACAACACAACGAAGGAGACACTTCTACCCAAGGTTCATGCCCGGTGTCAGGTGCAAGTATGTCCGCCATGTCTGGCTGCCCAGTCATAAACGCCGCGATGTCCAGCAGCAGCAGCAGCAGCAGCAGCAGCGAACACCCCAAACGATCAATCTACTCGTCCAGCGTGACAGGAAACGTAGAAGATCGCATGAGAATCAGTGACAAGCCCGACTATTCCCAAGAATCAGGCACCTTCGACGACGTTGACAGACATCTGGAAAAACCGGCCGCAGAGGTGCATCCTCACCCACATGACATGGAGAATGCCGTCAAGCCGGCAGCAGGAGAGGCGGTTGTCGCGGGACCTCTGGCGCAAGAGACGAAATCTACTCATGAGGAGATGAGTAGTGTTACGTCAAAGGACAACTCTTTGATATCAAACAGGGAGTGATATTCGAAAGGGTCGAAACAAGGGGTTATCGTGATATGGAGTTGTGAGGAGAGTGCTTCTCACAAAGAGACGATGTTGATATCGTGGTATTTGCGTTGTATGCGATTGTTGGCTGGTTCCATTGTACTCGGTCATCATTTAATCTACGTCGTCATCTGATATGGGGGTTCTTCGGTACTGGCTGATTACATATAAGAGTCAGATATTCGGCCATACGAGTCTTATAGCCAAGCTTGCAACTCGAAGATTTGTAGACCACAGACTGACACAGCGCTGTATCCTGCCAGGGCCTGATTGATATAGTCCATAATGGTAATCATTATGGAACGGAATTGGTCGTGTCTAGGGGTAGTAAGCATGGCGAGTAGTCAAAATTATAGATCAATTCTTCCCCTAAACAAAATTATTCTATATCTCTCCTAGAAGTCCATGACTATCGTAGTCATGGCATCGCAGAGCGATTGATCACGAACTTTGAGATCAGAACTTCTGCGTATGAAGCTTGTATATCGAGGATCCGTACATGATTCGTGAGCGGTGTTGGAGTACACAACGGGTCTTAGGCGCGCATAGGGAGCGTTCTTCTATCTTGACAGAGGCTCTTTTGAAATCGAGAGATGACAGGAAAGCTAGGGTTGTCATAAAAGAGTGAGTGATTTGAAGAATCTGAGACCCCCTCTATGCTGAATTTTTATCTTACAACATGGCATGAAAGCCTTCTAGGTCCTGCTAACATGCAATGGATTAAGCGCTTTTTATTTTAGTTTTTGATATACAGCTTCTAGATATAGATCGTGGTTTCTTTGGGAAGGAAAATCAGCTACCAGCAGCAGCTTGTGATGCCTTCAGTGCACCAACGACGGAGAAGCAAATCAGAGGTGAGATTGCATATGAGATCTGAATATCGTTAGCATCGTACAATTCCAAAAAAGGTGAGAAATGGCATACGGTCAAGAACTTTGCAATACTCATCTTCTCTTCCTCACCAGCACCGCTGACATCGGCCAAAGCAGTCAATTTCATAGCCGGCGGGCCAGTGGGCATTAGCATCAAAGCAAACCACAAGATTGGGTCGTCAAGCAGCACATTGGTCTTCTTGGCCAAGACATAGATCAAAGATATACTGATGGCAGGCCAAATGATGAAGCGAACAATTGTGATGATGAAAAAAGGCTTCCAAGGAACTTTTCCACTCTTCTCGCCTTTTTTGTAACGAAGCATTGCTTGAGAGAGCTTGACGCCAACAACAACAACCTGGAGGGAAGCGAAGAGATCGCCAACGTTCTTGATGGAGCTGGTCAACCAGGCATTGAGATAACCACCTTCTTGAGGCTTGTCGAAGAAGAGACGATGAAGTGCCGGAACAAGACCAACAATAGCGCCGATGACAGCACCAATCAGAGGTGGGTTCCAGAATTGATATAAAAAGTCGAGGACATTTTGTGTGCGGGGGGACAGTTTGGAGTACCACTGGCTGAGTTTCTTGCTGGTTTTGTGGATGCCTTCGACTCCAGGGCGGACAGCGCGGTTTGGAAGGAGTGAGGACTGTTCGGTGGCTTCTTGATGTTCCTCTAGAGAGGCATTGTCGGCTTGACCACGTTCAGCGTTGTCATGAGGATTTCCGTCGGTTTGGTCATCCTCGTTACCGTCCTTCTCGGGCTTATCGTCGGGAGCGTCTTCGTTTTGGCCGTTCAACAGTCTGGGACCGAGAGCGAATGTCAAGGAGTTTCCGACCATGGCGTTGACCAGGAAGTATGACTTTGCACGGTCGATGGTGTCACTCGAGGCATCCAGAGAGTCTAGAATGCCGGTCGATTGTAATGACTGGACGAGCAAAAGAGGCAGGGCTGTGGTGTTGTTGAATGAAAGGGCAGGAGTGACCCATTGAGGCAGGTCCATGAATCTCTTCAAGGTGATGCCCATAAGCATGCTAAGGACATTGTAAGTAATAGCCCAGATGAGTACTGGGACATAACGAATGCCCTATCATGGTTGATTAGCATGTCTCTGGCTCTTCTGTAAAGACAAGAAAGCACACTAACACTGTCGGTGTTCAGCTGGCTGCCAACGTTGGTGATGAGAAGAGCTGGCAGGAAGAGTCTGACACAGGCCTTGGAGATGTCTTTGGCACTGGACTCAGTCAACAGGTTAAACTGAGCAGCGATGACACCCCAGAAGATAGTCAGTAGTACTGCAAGCGATGCTTGCAAAGCACCGAGAAAGGGGACAACAAAGCTCTCGCTTGAGCTTGACATTGTGCACAAGGAGAGGGCATGTAAGAAAAGGGAGAATGGGAATTGAGACAGACGACTGTGTACATGGGCAAACTATTAATCACCCCTACCCTGATGTCAGAAACGGCACACGAGCATAAATAAGTAGAGGGTCTGTCACTACTCCAGAAGAAGCAGCAGCGATAGGAGATCAGTAGTGATCAGTGATGCAGGAACGGGAAGGAGCGAAAGCTACGTCAGATCGTCAAGGCTCAAGCTCTGAGCCAGTGGGCGGAGCCTCATTATCGTTATCATCCACCCCACCAAGGGCGTCTAACCGAGCTGGCGGAAGAATGTCGGGCTGGGCAATGACGACGGCTGTCCGAAGGTCGGGAGTCGGTCACTGTTGGGTGGTGGAGGGAGCGGATTATTCGTGGGAGGGGAATAGTGACCGTGAGAGTGAAGCGGTATCCGTACTTGTAGCACGACGACGAACAAGCTTCAGTCAAGTACACGACACAGGACCCGACAATGGCACAACCGCTACCGTCCAAAGAGCAGACGCTCTTTCGCCATGTCGTCCAGAGCTATGAGAGCAAGCAGTACAAGAAAGGTTTGTCGCATGTTGGTCAAGTTCGTTTCTCAGTCTCACTGCCACTGACACACTCGGTACAGGCCTCAAGGCGGCCGAGCAGATTTTGCGCAAAGTGCCCAACCATGGCGATACTCAGGCCATGAAGGCCTTGATCCTCAACTCGCAGGGCAAGACGGATGAGGCCTTTGATTTGGCCAAGTTGGCTCTCAAGAACGCCATGAAGTCACATGTGTGCTGGCACGTCTATGGACTTTTGTACCGCCATGTCAAGAACTACGAGGAGGCTATCAAGGCCTACAAGTTTGCTCTGCGCCTCGATCCCGAGTCCCGTCAGATCCAGCGTGACCTCGCCTTGCTGCAATGCCAGATGCGTGATTACCAGGGCCTGATTGCCAGCCGCAAGAACATGCTCAAGGCCAACCCTTCGTGGAGACAGAACTGGACTGCTGTTGCCATCGCCCACCACTTGGCCGGCGAGTACGACGCTGCCGAGAAGATTCTCACCACATACGAAGAAACCCTCAAGAACCCTCCTTCCAAGTCCGATCTCGAGCACCACGAGGCTGTCGTGTACAAGAACACCATCATCGCCGAGTCTGGTGACTACCAGCGTGCTCTCGACCACCTCCAGACAATCTACAAGACCGTCCCTGACAGAACCGCCGTAATGGAATTGAAGGCCGAGTACCTGTTGAAGTTGGATCGCAAGCAGGAGGCCGAAGCTGCATATCGCGCTCTGTTGGAGAGAAACACGGAGAGAAGAGCATACTACGATGGCTTGGAGAAGACTCTCGGGTTGGACAGAAATGACGCCGCCTCGCACAAGCAACTGCTTGATCTCTACAACTCTTTCGTCGACAAGAACGACAGGACCGATGCCGCTAGACGCGTGCCGCTCGACTTCCTACAGGGCGACGACTTCCGTAACGCTGCCGATGCTTACCTGACTAGAATGTTCCGCAAGGGCGTGCCATCCACCTTTGCCAACATCAAGGCCCTGTACGCCGACGAGGCCAAGAAGGAGACCATCTACAAGCTCGTCCAAGGCTACTCGACCCAAGAAGCCAACGAAGCCAACGGCAAGAACTGGGATCTTGCAGTCAACTACTTCCTTGCCCAACACTTTGACTACTACCGCTGCAGAGACCTGTCCAAGGCTTCCGAATACATCGAAAAGACCATCTCCCTCAACACCAACCCCCAAGATTACACCTACCATCTCACCAAGGCCAGAATTACAAAGCACTCTGGCGACCTCGACAAGGCTTCCAAGCAGATGAACGAGGCTCGCGAGATGGACCTCGCAGACCGCTATATCAACACAAAATGCGCAAAGTACCAATTACGAAACAACGAAAACGATGCCGCCATCAAGACGATGGGACTGTTCACCCGCAAGGAGGCCGCCGGCGGTCCCTTGGGTGATCTTCTAGACATGCAGTGCATGTGGTACCTCTTCGAGGACGGTGAGGCCTACAAGCGTCAGAACAGCCTCGGTCTCGCCCTCAAGCGCTTCAACCAGATCCACGCCATCTTCGACGTTTGGTTCGAGGATCAATTCGACTTCCACAGCTTCTCATTGCGTAAGGGCATGATTCGCGCATATGTCGACATGATCAGATGGGAGGACAGCCTCCGCCGACACCCTTTCTACTCTCGCGCAGCCTACTCGGCCATTGACATCTACGTCAAGCTATTCGACCAGCCTTCTCTCGTCAACGGCGACGCCAACGGTGATTCCAGTGCCGTAGAAGAGAAGAAGAAGGCACAAAAGAAGGCACGCAAGGAGCAAGAAAAGGCAGAGGCTGAAAAGAAGGCCGCAGCTGCCGCAAAAGCAAATGCCTCTGCAACGGAAGAGGTGGCCAAGAAGGAGGATCAAGATCCTCAGGGCGAGCTGCTGCTCAACACAAAGGACCCTCTCGGCGACGCCATGAAATTTCTCACACCACTTCTCGAGCAAAGCCCCAACAACATCAAGTCGCAACAAGCCGGTTTCGAGGTCTTTATCCGTAGAGGTAAGTTCATTCTTTCCATAGTCCTCAAGATTCGTCCACCACACACAAGCTCTGTGAGAACGTCAACTAACCATATGTGTGCCTCGAAACAGAAAAATACGTCCCTGCGCTCAAATGCCTTGCTGCAGCTTCTCGCATCGACAAAGACGACGCCACCCTTCAAGACCAAATCACTCGTTTCCGCAAGACAATTTCGGAGCTCAAGGAACCGTTGCCGCCGAAGATCAAGGAAGTCGTCGATGAGGAGCTCAAGTCTTTGCCTTAGTCGGGTGCTTTGACGCAGGCGATATGGGACCAATTCGATATGGCTGCTGCTGCTGCTGCTGCCGATTCATTGCTGCGCTTGGCTCGCTCGACTTGAGTAGTGGGCAGCGGCTGGGTGAGACTGGGTTCGCAGAGTGATGGCGTGAGGGCAAAGTTGGCGAAGTGTATAGTTGGATGCATGAAGAGAAAAGTATACATAGGAATGACCAAGTATAGAGCGTTGACAAGGGAGAGAGATATTGAAAGGAGCTGGTGATGCGAGGGATGACCTATGACTTCCGAGGGAGAACAAAAAAGGAAAATGCAAAAAGTTTTGAAATGTCCAATGACTCTCTCCATGCTATTGACCGACCAGCCTTCTGGTATGCCTGTTATGTGATGGTCAAATTCATCGTCGTCGTCATGTTCTGTGGTTAGGATACCATCACTCCTGCTCCCAACTCCTTTTCCATTATGTCCCCGGTATTCTATGCACATATCATCCCTCATGTGTGATGCGTGATGCGTGATGCGTGATGCCATATCCCATCAACGTCTTACTCCTCCTCCCCAACCATTTCCGTCTCTTCAACTCCCCTCAAAAACGATTCGATCTCCCTCGGCTCAGTAATAGCCAACACACCACCACCCTTGACCGGTCCCTTCATCCCCACTTCCTTTCCCACAAGATTCCTCCCCACTTTCCCTGGTCCAATGCCCAGCCACCTCTTGATCCCCTGTTCATGATGCAGCCACTGGATACTCTGATGCCACAAAACACTCTCCACACAACTCCTAGCCAACAAATCTTGCATCTCCTCTTTGGACTCGAAGTATCTTGCCGTCACATTACTCACACAAGGCATCGTACCCGGGAAAACGAGCATGTTTTCTTTGGCGAGGATCTTACGCATTTCGTCTGCGGCTGGTTGCATCAATGGACTGTGGAAGGGTGAATCCGCTTTCAACCGCACGGCTCGAGGGTCATGCGAGTCGAACTTCCGTACGTGTTCCAAGACTTGGTTTATTGTGTCGATGTCGCCGCTCAGGACGAATTGATTGCTGCTGTTGATGTTTGCGACTTGCACGTTCGAAGCCTTGTTCTCGGTGAGGAAGTTGCGGACGGCCGAGATCATGGGGTCGCGTTGCTCGGGCTCGCAGACCAATGCTATCATGCCCACGTCGCGGTTCGTCCGTTTGCTGCAGTGGGCCATGACTTCGCCTCTGCGCCGCACCATGCGGATTGCGTCCTTGGAGCCGAGGTACCCTGCTGCCACCAGAGCGGCAAATTCGCCCAGCGAGTGACCTAATGTCACGTCGACGGTTTGTTGGGTGTTGAAGTTGAAATCTTGTTCGAGGACGCGCAGGATTAGGATGCTGGTGGCCATGATAGCCGGCTGGGAGTTCTCGGTCGCGGTGAGGGTCGAGTTTGGCCCTTCGGCTATGATGCGTGAGAGAGGGGTCTTGAGACGGAGTGTGTCGTCTAGTTCGTCCAACAAGGGTTTCACTGTTTGGGGGAAGGCTGAGAGCCATTCTGTTGTCATGCCTATGCGTTGGACTCCTTGGCCTGGGAAGAAAAGAGCGGTCTCCGGGCGGCTTTTCGGTCTTGAGGTAGTGCTGTGGAGACATTGTGGCGTTGTTATAGGCGGATATTGATATTGGCGGTGGAAGAGGCATCGTGGTGTGGTAGGAGGTGTATGCGGGCTGAATCTGAGGATGCTGTTCGGGATGTGCATGGTTGAGACGCTTGTATGCTTCATGACTGAGTGTCCATACGAGTTTTGATTGACTGTGGATGCCCGAGCTTCGGCTTACTGGTCTGACTTGGAAGTTATAGAAGTAACGGAGTGATTGTGTGCGTATCGTGTCAAAGGGGCAGTAATTACAATCTACTAAGGTACAATGATGGCAGGCCATGACGACCCTGCCGAGGATGCTCGGTCAGACGCGTTTGTTGTGTGGGGCAGATAAGCTATTGATAAGGGCTTGGCTTACATTCAGACGTTAAATTTATCCATCATTGCATAAATTACTAGGTCGTACTGGGCCATCACAACCATATGTAATAGGAAGCTCTTGAGAGAAACAAGTTTTGTAGGGGTGGGGATTCATAAGATTTCGTCTCTGACTATAGCAGCTAAGGTATCATAGGTTTTGCGTAGGATAAAAGAAAAAGGCCGTGTCAATGCAACAGTCATGTGCATATTCACCACCAATCGCCCTGGTCGTGCATGGCAGCAGCGACCTTCTTGAAGCCGGCAATGTTGCTTCCGGCAACCAGCGAAGGGAACTCGCCCTCGGCAGGGGTGACGTACTCCTTGGCAGTCTCGAGTCCGTTCTCGAAGCATGCCTTCATGATGCCCTTGAGCTTCTCGTCGACCTCCTCACCAGTCCATGTCAGGCGCTGCGAGTTCTGGGCCATCTCGAGACCAGACACGGCGACACCACCGGCGTTGGCGGCCTTTCCGGGAGCGTACCAGATAGCCTGGCCCTTCTTCTCCTTTCTCGAAGCCTCAAAGACATCGATGGCCTCTTGGGTACAGCCCATGTTGGAACCTTCGGCGATGAACTTGGCACCAGCGGCAATGAGAGCCTCGGCCTCATCCTGGGAGACCTCGTTCTGAGTAGCACTGGGAAGAGCGACATCGACCTGCTTGACGTGCTTCCAGGGACGAGCACCCTCGACGTACTTGAACTTGCTGCTGTACTCGGAGCTGTTGGCGAGCTCGGTGAGCTGCTTGCGCTTGAGCTTGAGCTCAGCAATGACGTTGACGAGATCGGGAGTGAAGCCCTTGTCGTCAGTCGCGATCAAGGCGCCCTTGCTGTCCGAGAAGGAGATGACGGTACCACCGAGCTCGATAACCTTGAGGGCGGCGTACTGGGCGACGTTGCCGGAACCGGAGAGAGCGACGCGCTTGCCGGCGAACGACTCCTTGCCTCCAGAGGCGTACTGAATCATGTGCTGGACGTACTGTTGGATGAAAATGTCAGCACGTGACACACGCTTAAGTCACTCTTCACATTACTCACGTAAACAAGACCGTAACCGGTGGCCTCGGGTCTGATGAGAGAACCACCCCAGCTGCCACCCTTGCCGGTCAAGACACCCTCCCATTGGTTCTTCATGGCGCGGTAAGCACCAAAGAGGTAACCGACCTCACGGCCACCGACACCAATATCACCAGCGGGCACATCAGTGTCAGCTCCGATGTGCTTGCTCAGCTCACGCATGAAAGCAACACAGAAGCGACGGATCTCGTTGTCAGACTTGCCCTTGGGGTCGAAGTCGGCACCACCCTTACCACCACCCATGTTTACTTTCAATTGTTAGTCTCATGTCTCTTTCTCCAAAGGGTGACGTATGAACTCACAGCCAGTAAGAGCATTCTTGAAGATTTGCTCAAAGCCCAAGAACTTCAGAATGGACAGGTTGACAGTGGGGTGGAGACGGAGACCACCCTTGTAAGGGCCGAGAGCAGAGTTGTATTGCACACGGTAACCACGGTTGACTTGGGCCTCGCCCTTGTCGTCCTCCCAGACAACACGGAATTGGATGATGCGCTCAGGGATTGAGGCAATCTTGAGAGCTTTGCGGTACTCCGGGTTCTTTTGGAAAAGAGAGGAGTTCTCGAGAGTGGAGGCAAGCTCTGTCAAGATATGTTAGAAATAACGATATTTTGGGATTGGCCATCAATGTATACACACCCTTGTAGGCCTGCTCGAACTCGGGCTCAGAAGGAAGGTTCGACATGGTTGCAAATGGTACGAAGAGGTGTTTATGTGATTAAGGATAGAAAGGGAAGAGAGACTGAGAGGATGCGAATGAAGAGAAAGAAAAAGAAACACAGAAGAGGGAAAGACGAGCAAGATAACCCTCGAGCAAGATCGCCGGTTGCGGGTTGGAAAAGTAATAATGTCTGGTCAAAAGCTCTCCACAACTGCGCGACGGCCACAGCTAATCTGTGCACGTCACCTACAGAGACCCTTGATTCACCCAACCCAGAACCTCCTCGCCACGCCTTCTAGGCGTTGATAAACTGTCGTTCACATGGTTGCTACGGTCTAGCGTCCCTCGAAGATCTGTCAGAAAGTCAATATCCCCACCAAAATTGCCGTCCAGCCTGGCCGAAGTCGGATCAAACTGTATTCATCCACTAACTCCGAGGATAGACCTGATGTCAACGTGGATGTGTCGACAACTCAACAAGACAAGATCTGAGACGTAATCGCAGCATTCCACATGAGAAAGCCGCACCATGAAGAGAGTGCTCTCGAGTCAAGTATTTTTGCTTCCTCTGTATCTACCAGATCCTCTTCTGGTCTTTTCATATACAAATGTTTATAAATGTTAGGATTCATTATCCGGCGATCTCGGAGCGTGGAGAAAAGCTTTCCCCACAAATTTATCTTCTAGCGTCAACCAGTCTTAAGCTTTCGGCGCGACTTGCAATTTATATCGAGTAAAAGCAAAGCTCAACACTGATAAGAAATTCAGGTCGCAGATACTGTACGAGTACTTGTGGCACAACTCCGAGAACCGGCAAACACGACGGGGATTTACGGGGCGTCAACTGGATCCCAATCTGGAGAAATGGCAAGTGAGCAAGAGACATTCGGCAACCATAACGGCTCTTCAAGACCCAGGAATTGCAAAGCTTTCTTACCTGTCACAAGATACTCATCGAGTCCGTCCATCGTCTTCATATCCTCGGCATCAATCTCAAATCCTCCAATGTCTCCGTTCTGCGCGATGCGTTCCTTGTTTACACTCTTGGGCAGGGGGACGAATCCATGCTGAACTGACCAACGAACCAGAAGTTGTCCAGCCTGACAACCATACTTCTTGCTCAGGCTCACAATCGTAGGATGCTTCATCCTCAAAGCACGCGCCAAAGGTGCGTAGGCTTCAACCATTATGCCGTTCGACTGGCAGAACGAGGTAATCTCAGTACGTGTGTTGAAAGGGTGAACTTCAATCTGGTTGACAGCAGGGACAATACGAGGTTTCGAGTCCAGCAATTCTTGCAAGTGCTTGACACCGTAGTTGCTGACTCCACCAATCTTGATCTCGCCGTCCATGATAGCATCCTCAACCGCACGCCAACTCTCGAGACGCGCCTTTGTACCTCCGTAAGGGCTGTGTAGGAGAAAGAGGTCGATATATCCAAGTCCGCACTCCTGGACACTCTTCTTGATACTCTTTCGAGCGGTATTGTAGTCCGAGTTGCTGGCCAGCTTTGAGGTGTAATGGATGTCCTCGCGAGTGAGATTGGAAGAATTGGCTGGAGAGGACAAGAAGTCGTTGATTGCATTTCCAACCTGACGTTCATTGTGGTACATCTGTGCTGAATCTACAGCTCGATAGCCGGCCTGGACAATAATTGCCGGTCAGTTCAACGACGTAGTAGCAGTCTTATCATCCAAGACACACCTCCAATGCCCATCGTGTTGCTTTAATGGTCTCGTTGCCAGATGTCAAGTACACGCCTAGATGGATCTGTGGCATCTGAAGGCCATTGTTAAGCTGCAGTCTATTCATCAGTACATGTCACATCTTCTCAGCTACCGGTAAGACGTGCCTTGACGCGGGTCGCAAGTGAATAAGTCTTCTGCGACATGATGTGTGACTTGGACAAAAACAGCGAATATTTGGTGGAAAACAGAAAATACAGCGCTTATCCTGCAGCTGTCCTCGCGAGGTTGGTTGGTTATTTAATGTATATTTCCACTGTATGACGTACCCTTGTACTCCGGTATATTATTGCTGGCAGTGATGGATATGACCCATGCATACCTGATATGTCATGACCACTGTACAGCTTGCTTTGACTTAACTCTATCTCAACCAATAAGGTCCTTGTTTGTCTCAGTCTATACTGGATAGTCCATCGCATAGGTATCTTCAAACACCCTCCAAAAGATGTACATGCATCTCACAAGCTTGGACCACAAGCTGATTACGCCACCCAGATTGTACAGGGTCTTCAATGTCCTAAAATGGAAACAATCGTGATGACGATATGTGTATATTTTTTCAGGTCGACCCGTCGACTGATGCTCGCCTGCTATGGTGAGTATGAAGCACAAGTACTGTAGGTAGCCATACTCATTCGGAATCTTGAAACTCGCAATTGACGCCTACATCCCGTGTCCGGACCAAGATATTGCCTTTCCCCGTTCAGTACCGGTTTTCGGAAAGTCTCACCTGGGCGTGCATCCTGAAGGACATAAAAAAGAAGCAAGCGCCTCTTCCAATTCATGTGTGTCGATCCAATTCTGAAAAAAACATGCCTGTTCAAATGCTGAGCGACGACGATAGTATGTCTTATAACAACGGATCTTATCCAAGATTTGGACCGCGTGAACAGCAGCGGCAGCAGCAACAAGCACCACCAGCACAAGCAACTCCTCAAGATCCACCACTTACGACATCACCAAATTTTGATATCCTAGATTGGCATCCAGCCTACGAGTCTTGCCAGCGTTACTTTCTCGACCACGCTCAGCATGAGCCTGGCACCCAAGCTTTGTGTGCTCTGATCAATATTCGACTACCATTTCAATGGCTTTCAAATCCTCTTTCTTCATCGACGCCGACTCAAATCTCCGGATCTACCTCGAGCGGGGCTTTCAACTTCAACCAATTTTCGAGACCCAGTCCTTCACCGAGTAGCCATGGCCCTCAAGCGACACCTGCGTTCGTGTCTCTTGTGCCTTATATTCGAAGGCTAGTTATCACAGGATTTGACAAGCCCGGCATCTTGCATGGTTTCTTTGGTGACGCATACCAAGCAGGTATCACACCTCTCCAAGACTGCGAACGACGTAATTACCTTTTTGCCGCCAAGCATGGCGGATGGCGGACGTGCAAGAAGCAATACGACATGAATCCTGAAGAGACCGTTCCTTTCTTGAAACCACTGCAGAGTATACGAGAGGAGGAGTTGGACGCTGCAGAGAAGAGTTGGAGTTCGTGGCTGGCAATGGAGGACTGGATGCTTGGTAATCGAGCACCTGCAAGCGAAGACGGCGATGAGCAGTCTCGAAATGGCGGCAGCTCGTGGGTACGAGGTGGCGGGTTGCCATATGATTCTGGCCTCCCTGATGGTGTCTAGACGGATACAGAACAGTATGAAATATGTATAATGAAATTCCTACATGTACTGAGGTCAAGGGTGATAAACATTATCCTCACAGATAACCTTGAGGACTTATATCATCTTGCATGCACTCCTTCCTTTTTCGCGTACGTACCTCGATATGCCAATTTTTCGAGGAATTAAGATGTTCGATGCTGTGTATGTAGCTCTAATATGACTTTTTAGGATGATCAGAATTATGGGCTTGGCAAAGCACGATTGGCTTGGAAGGGTTAAATGGTCTGAACCACGACTTCTTTTATTTCCATACTCACATATATCTCCTGTCTCGAATACACAGATCATATTCTTGGCATTGTCCATATGCTCGAACGGTAGACTTTACTAGGAAACGAATGCTCGAGGATGCCGTCAGCCACACAGGTCGATGCATCGACGCGATGGTCAGAATTCTACAAGATATGTTTCAACCGACGCTATCGTGTAGAGAACGTCAGAAGCGCGTTCGATGAGTTACGGAGCACAGAACCGATATCAGGGACCCGTTTGGTGAAAATCATCTTGGAGTCTGGAGCGGCCTCGTCGACTGGAATAGATCCTTTGGTACCGGCTTACTTGGAGCAGCTCATCCATACTGCTGCTGTGGACGTGTCTGATATACTCGTCGCACTGCTCGCCTGCTCTAAATTTGCAGTCAAGGCATCGAGTGATGCTCTAACGAGCGATACCGTGGTTGAGAATGTCCTAACTCTTGTTGTCCGTCAAACCGCGACCGCAGAGCGTCCGAGGAACACAAAGGAAGTACCACGGGCGCTGCGAGCTCTAGCAGAGTGGCTGTGGGCATCGAACACACACGGAACAATGGTGCAGATGCAACATGAAGGTCTACAAACTCCTGATTCTAGCGTCGTCGCAGTCTTCGAAGTCTTGGGGACTCTTGCTAGCTCGTTACTCAGCACCCCAATCGTCAAACAATTTTTATCAGAGTCTTTTTGTCCGAAAGACTTCAAAGACAAGCTTGCTTCTGCTTGCAACGAATTTGCAAGCATGTCATCTCAGTACTCTACATCACAAGTAGCCGCACGATTGCAGATGGTATCCAGGACTCCACCACTAGCGAATGGGAAGCCTGACTTTACAACGGCAGAGATAGCATCGGCTGTCGTTGACCTTCCAGTTAGCAACTCAAGGGCAGGTCTCTATGTGTATTTCAACGCAGCGTTGTGCGCAAGACCACTCACGGACGATCTGACCTTGTACAACCACCTCTATGCAAAGTATCAGAACCAGACACAATCCATGGTGGTAGACTTGATTGTTGCCTCTTTTGATGTTCTTGCAAACGCAGTACAGCGCCGCCAGCAACCTCATCATCTACTCTGTTATCGCTCCTTCGTTGCAAACAAGCTACCCACACTACTCATGGCACTTTCTGGGTCCTTGTTCGCTCCAATGACGATTCAGGTGTGCATACAAATGGCTCTGGCTCGAGTCGACGTACATCCCTTCCCACCCATCTCATCGGATAGTGATGCAGCCAAAAACAATACTCTAAAAAACTGCCGTCGAGACTTTGTACAGGCTTGCATATTGTTCCAGCTAGGAAGCGAGGAAGCCTTTGCAAGTATCTTGGCCGATTCTCCCGCGGGAAACTCACGCGGAGTTCGATACAGCAAGGATACCCTAGTCACACAATGTATAGCCAATGTACATCGGGTCGAGGAACTAGCCCGTGAGCTTGAAGCAATGGCGGGAAATGCGGGTGCAATATCTACTGCACTTGTTGAGACTCTACAACACTTCTGCAACACGAAAGAGACCATGTCTCTAAGAACACTGTGCAATGTTCTCTCGCGAAGACTTCCATTGATCGATATCATCTTGCAATACACTCAACCAGCTAACCTGCTCTCTCCGTTATGCGCTACGTTGAACGAATGGACTCATGATGAGGATCAGAGCGAATACCAGCCTGCATATGAGGAGTTTGCATCGATATTGCTGTTGGTGCTGGCCATCGTTCATCGCTACCAATTGTCAGAAGCTGAGATTGGCTCAATTCCACAGGGCTCATTCGTTCACAAGCTTCTCGACAATCTGTCAACAAGTTACCCCGTCAATGAACTCAACGAGGATCAGAACAAGTACCTTCGAAACTGGGTACAAGGACTGTATGCTACCGACGAGCATGGCGAGACCAACGGAATTAGTGACGAGACCATGTCGCACTGTCCACCACAAGCTTTCTATCTGCTGGTTCCAACCCTTCTAGAGCAGAGTGTATTGGCTTGCAAGACAGGTTCACTGGGAATTGACACGCTGAAAGGAGGTCTGGAGTTCTTACTCGAGCCTTTTCTGCTCCCTTCATTGATAGGGGGATTGAGCTGGCTTACTAAGCACTCCTGGGAAGAACATGGTGATGGTCAGATCTTGACACAGATCCTACACAAGCTACTCCGGCCAGATTCAATTTCAGGTGATGCACAAGCCATGCACTCTACCATCATCGCTGTAGTCGCAAGGCCACTTTCAAAGTCTCTTCAAGGGTTTCAACAAAGACAACCTTATAGGAACGATATTGTTCCTTTGATCGAAGCTCTTAATCCATACCTCGACAGTCAGCGCTCAGCAAAATCCAGCTATTCTGAGCTAAATGAGTGGTGTACGGCTAGTGGGGGCGGTTTCCGTGTGGTGATCAAGAACATCCTGAGTGGACTCGTGCAATGGTCTTCACGAGCAGGAATCGACCCTATGCCATACAACTATACACATCGCACAATAGTCGCGGCACTCGACATATTGGGTGCTGACGAGGTGCTCTCAGTCATAGTGGACGAAATCTCTCACCAAACAGAAGGTGGCTCAAGTACTACTGCCATCGAGATCGCTACAGCCCTGGTCTGCGCACCGATCACGACTCTGCCACAAACCAATTCCATGATGCAGTTCGACAGTGGTGCAACGCAAAAAGCTAGCACAAGGCGAACACTGCGGTCGGCTTTGCGAGCAAAACTGGAAAACTCAAAGGAGCTCTTGGCCATGCAAACGGACCGTGTTGATGCCTTGGTGCGTCTTGGAAGACGAGTCGACGCCCAGTCTACCGTGCCCGCGCAGATGAGTATGCCAATGACAAATTTGAACCTACACGACATGAACATGGCAGACACAAGCATGCAATTGAATGGAGGTCCTAGCATTGGCGAACCTGCCACGGCCAATTCAGACTTTACAGCCATGGATACTACTGGTGACCATGATACCATGCCCATGGAGCTATCTGGCGACTTGTTCGGATCTACTCAAGACATGAATTTCGATGACCTGAGCGGCAACACTCAGCAGCATGAAGCAAGTCAAGACATGACCAATGCATTCGGGACACAGTCTCAAAGTGACGAAGACATTTTTGGTGGCTTAGACGTGCTCGACACTTTGGATGATGATTTCAACTTCTAGTCGGGGATTGATCCATATCGACTTGGAGTTAATGAGGTCTCTGAACTATTGTGGGCGGATTGGAGTAGGCGGCGTAGGTAGGTAGTTTATTGACGCACTTGAAAGGGGTCGAAGCTGTGGAAATCTCCTTATCTGGTTGGGTATATAGATATACCGTATGGAATTATCATCAATCAATCATGAGTGGTTCTCGTCAAGGACAATGCCATCGAAAACGATATATCTCCTTACAGAAAGACCATGCCCATTAGAAAAGGGACCATCGAGAGTTCAAAACTGTACTTGATGGACAAGGGCTCTCAGTGGGCTTCTCCCAATCTGACTCGTCTCTCTGCGTATGTACAAGATCTCACTAGAGAAGAGAGTCGTCCATTCACAGACCCAAAAACGACGTAGTCATACAAGGTCTTTGACCGGCACACTTTCCTTTGTCACCCCCCTCGCTGCGAATTATGAACAGTGCAACTTAACAAAAAGAATCAAGAGCTTTGTGAAATTGTTCGCAGGGCGCTGTTGTGGTTTCCGACCAGTGCGTGGTGGTGAACAACTGATGCGAGAAGTGAATCGGGTTATTTGGCGCAGGGAGAAGTCCTCGCATGCATTGTAACAAGCTCACCGATTGAGTATGCTCATGATCCTGTCTAGCCTAATCGGGGTAGCTCATCGAGCAAAACCACTGTACTGCACACTCGCCCTCGTTCGATGCATCAATGTCTTCATTGCAAGCAGCTTCAGATCCTACCTAGTGTGTCTCGCGTTCTGAAAGAAAGAGAATTGGACTGACTTGATATATGAGCAGACAGTCTATGTAGCTAAAAGGGGTATCTCAAGATCCAAAAACACTCGGATCGATAGAGCGAAAAGAGACAACGCCAGTCCGATGCATTTCAAAGATCCCCTTCCCATATGATTTTGTGGTTCGCCGACCACCAGATATCCCCTCTTCCAACGCCATGCTTCAACCTTGTCTCAAGCGTTCGTCTTGAGACCACCGTCCTGAACGTTTTGTTCCTCCTTCTTGGGATCGGCCTCTTTCTCAGCGTCTAGAGTACGATGGCCTTCAAGAGCAGAGCCAGCGACCTTTTCATTCTCATCGTCGTCGTCATCAGGTTGATCCTCGTCGATGTCGAACTCGCCATCCAGACCACCAGAAGCTTTACTCTTCCTGTAGTCCTCACGTCTAGTGGGGACATAGGCGATGACTGTTCTTCCAGAAAAATATCTTCCTTCGAAAGCGGCGGCGCATTTTTCAGCGGCTTCAGGGTCCTTGAAACGTACGGTCATGACACCCTGGGGTTCGAGGTCGTAGAGGACAACGTTTGTGACTTCGCCGTGGAGACCGGCCTCATCTCTTACGTCTTGCTTGATTTCGATGAGTTCGGCGGGGTCTTCTTCGAGTTGGGCGAGGGAGAACATGTGTTTGAGGACGACCATCTTAGCGTACTTGGTAGGGTTGGGGGGTTGGGCGATTGCGGATGGGTCGTCATCGTCCCAATCGGCAAGGCGACTTGAGGTAAGAGTGTCAGTATTGCTGGCGTGGCCGAAAAGATGAGTGGATGTAACTCACGCTTCCATCTCCTTAGCCTTCTCTCTGGCCAGGTAGCGATCCTTCTTGGAGCGAGTCTTTTTGATATTGGCCTCAGAGACCTCCTTTTGCTCCTTGTTTCTGTTTGAGTAGCTGTCGTCGACAAGCTCGACAACGAGGCTTCCATCACCGGGACCGCGCAGGTCACCCCCATTAAGCATGGTGATGGCGAGGGTGACGGATTGTGGCTTGAAGTAGATGACCTTGGCCTCTCCCTTGAAGTTTCCTTTGTCGTCGGCGTACATCTTGATCTTGGGCAGACCGGTGTGGATGTCGTCTTCTATGATGCCGTATTTCTTGAAGACGGTGCCGATCTCGTCGATGGTAGCGTCAAGAGGAACACCCGAGACATAGACGGCCGTGTTGGGTCTCTCCTGGCGCTTGGCCTTCTTTTGTTCCTCGTTGGCAGCCTGCGCGCATTGTGTCAGTCACTTGGGAAGACTATGTGGAGGAAGGAGGGGTTATGGACCTTGATCTCTGCCTTGCGCTTCTTGGTGTTGATGGCCGGCGCATTCTCATCGACGTCGGGCATGGCGTAGATGGATTGTTGTTGCTTCATAAGCTCCTCATCCACCGAGGGAACCCACTTTGAAAACTGAGGGTTCCATTCATACTCGTCGCCGTTGTCCTCCTCGAGCACATATTTGTTGGATAGCTTGTCAAACGAGACGCGCACGTCATTCTTGAATTCTTCTTCAGTCTCGGGAAAGACGACGCGCACGGCCGACAGTCCATCATTGGGAGGAGGTATGCCGCGATGAGGTCCTTCAGATTCTGCCATGGTTGCTGTGAGCGAGCGGGCGGTCAATCGGCAAAGGAGCGTCAATGGATCGGTCCCGGCGGGAGTTTGGAGAATCGCGTGGTCGGGAGCATCGGTGCCGTCATTTTCCGACTGCGTCATCCATGGGAGCTTGGACCGACCGCCGGCGCCGCCACCATCTCCGCTTCAGCCCCGAGCCTGGCAACTCTTTTCACTTGTCTAGCATAGCTCACTACCAGTAAAAGCTGGGTACACTGTTACTTTGAGTTCTGTTTGATGATACCAATTCCGCCTGCCATCATGTCTCAAGCTGTACAATCCCCTGCTCCTAGGCCTCAAGATACACCAGTACATCTGTCACCGCTTTCCCCTGAACAGAGGCTTACGAGACTGGCTACATAAACTTGAATTTGGCCAAGAATCTCATGTTTCATCTCTGACCGATTCTTGCTGTCAGACACTATACAGGTATATATACATGTGCGGTCCGCTTGCTAATGATGTACATCGTTGTGCCTAGCCGAGCTTCACATTCGTTGTCCTGGTTAATGAGTTTCACAAATGAAGACCGGTGAGCTTCCTAAGAGACAAAGCACATTCGAGCATCCGCTCCGACATTGGTCGAGTCCAGACAGTCTCCCATATGCTGCAGTCGGGGGGTCCTGCATCCCTGTCCGACATGGTTGCATACTTCTCCTCCACATCCTGACCATCCTCTCGGGTCAGACTTCCTCGACTCTGCACATGCAATAAAATCCTCCGATGAAATCTGCGGCTTACTCTGTGATACCTCTCCCAACTCTGTTACACTTCTTTCATGCTATCTGTATCGGTTTGTGGCTTCCGGTGTGTGGAGTGAAGCAGTTTTAAGGCAGATAACTTCGAGTCGTATTATCCGTCAACATTCCACAGCAGACACATCGTCGCTGTGCCGACACTACCAAAAGGGAATGGAAAAAGATAAGCTCACCACGCTCCATGTTGTTTCCAATGGAAGCGATACAATAGTTCTCGTTTAAAGATCCGGCGGGTGACTGCATGCATAAGCCATTAATCCTTTCTTTGTCTCTCCATCCTTACAGAGCCTATCAGGCACTTTCTCCATAAATACTCGTTGCATATAAAGACGGACTGTCTTCTTCGACACTCGCTTGCATCCTTGACAAGCATCATCGACCGCTTTCAAGGACATTGGGGCTCTTTTGCTCCTGTTCCAGATCGAATCCCCTCTGTTTGCTCTACTCCATTGCTTCACTTCACCTCACTCACTTGCAAGTGAACGGTTCCAGACTGTCTGAGTAATTTGTGGACAGCTCGCAGTCTTCACTTTGAGAGACTCTGGTAAGTGGACATCCGCACAGTGCATTTCAAAAACCACCCAGACATTGACAACGCAACAATAGATCTCGCGCTTCCGTTACCACCACCAATCCATTGATAGCAACATGAGCGGCGAAGGCCCTGGCAGCTCTGCCTCGAACTATGTTCCACTCGTTCCTTACAATGGCACTAATGCCGCTGGCGGCGATTCTTTGGCCGACAACTTGAACATCTATTACGAGGGGCGCATACCCATTCAGCCTAAGAAATAGCATCTGCTAACTATCAATCCAGACCGGAGATATTGCATGGATTATCATGTCCACTGCTCTGGTTTTACTGATGATTCCGGGTGTAGGGTGTGTGAATCTCCTCCCCCTTTTTCCAATTGTCCTTGCATTTTACTCACACCATCCAGATTCTTCTACTCGGGTCTCGCCAGACGCAAGTCTGCTCTATCTCTGATATGGCTCTCAATCATGGCCACGGCAGTCGTATCCTTCCAATGGTTCTTCTGGGGCTACTCGCTCGCCTTTTCCCACAAGGCCGGCAAATTCATGGGCGCCCTCGACAACTTTGGTTTCATGAATGTGCTCGGTCAACCCAGTGTTGGCTCTCAGAGAGTCCCTGACTTGCTGTATGCCGTGTATCAGGGTATGTTTGCTTCTATCACGTATGTATCCGTTCATCCCACGTCCCCAATCTATGGCTGACCATCTCTAGTGTTGCTCTCGCTGTAGGTGCCGTCGCCGAACGTGGTCGCCTCCTCCCTTGCGTAATCTTCATGTTCATCTGGAGTACTGTCATTTACGATGCCATCGCCTGCTGGACCTGGAACCCCTCTGGCTGGGTCTACCGACTCGGCGGTCTCGATTTTGCCGGAGGCACTCCAGTGCATATTGCCTCTGGCTGCGCTGCCCTGGCCTACTCGTTCGTTTTGGGCCATCGCAAAGGTCACGGCACCCGCGAACTCAACTACCGTCCTCACAACGTCACTCACATTGTCATCGGCACCGTCTTCCTCTGGGTCGGATGGTTTGGCTTCAATGCAGGCAGTGCTTTGAGCGCCAATCTGCGTGCTGTCATGGCCGCGGTTGTCACCAACCTTGCTGCCTGTGTTGGGGGCATCACCTGGTGTGTTCTGGACTACCGCCTCGAAAAGAAGTGGTCGACTGTTGGCTTCTGCTCCGGTATCGTTGCCGGTCTTGTCGCCATCACCCCTGGATCAGGCTACGTTCCCGCTTGGTCTGCGGTCGTCTTTGGCGTCGTGGCTGGTATCGGTTGTAACTATGCCACCAAGCTCAAGTACTTTTTGAGATGCGATGATGCTCTGGATATCTTTGCCGTCCATGCTGTCGGCGGACTGATCGGAAACGTCTGTACCGCTTTCTTCGCTGCGTAAGTCAGAAGAACCGTGAACAAATATGCCATGTATCATGAAAGAATGCGCTGACGAAAAACACACGCAGTGATTACATTGCTCACCTCGACGGTGTGACCGAAATCAAGGGCGGCTGGCTCAACCATAACTACCGACAACTCGGCATCCAACTGGCTGACTCCATCGCTGGGGGTGCTTACTCCTTTGTCGGGTCCCTGATCATTCTCTACTGCCTCCAAACAATCGGCAGATTCGTGCCCGCACTGGCCCTCCGCATCACCCCCGAAGAAGAAGTACTGGGCATGGACGACATCGAAATCGGTGAATTCGCCGTAAGTTACAAATCCCCTTTTCCTCTCACTTGCCCCTTTGAAAAGACAAAACAGGGAAAAAATGATAATTGATATGTCGTGATCTTGATACAGTACGATTACGTAGAAGTAACCCGCGACGTAAAACCCACCGGCGACGATGACAGCGACGGTGAAAAGACTACGCCTGACGGCACGCAGGAACACACAATGGCTTCGATGATGGAAAGAGGTTCGCCTATCAACATCAAGGGTCACGATCAGTGGCCTCCCCAGCAGACAAACACGCCTCTTGGTGCTCATCCTCCTACTTCTGCTGATGTGGGTATGGAAACGGACTCCATGCCTACCAAGGTCAACTATGTATGAGGAAGAAGAAGAAGAAGAAGAAGAAGAAGAAGAAGAAGAAAAAGAAAATCAGAAGCTGAGAAAGGAGGACTTGTGGAGTTGGTTGGCAGAGCTGCGTCTCGTATGTTTTCTTCTTCCTCCCTTGTCAATGCTTGGGGGTTGTTCTTGCATTGCCTAGACGCTTTCCTGTCCTTTTCCTTCGGTATGAAAGCTTGAAAAGAGAGGATGCGTTCATGTTTTATGGTGGTGCAGTGCTAGTAGTATACCTCAAATCGCAATCTGCAATGTTGTTTTTTCTTCATTCTCCTGTTACACTCTAGACCCCTTAGACACCTTGTACCGATAATCAGAAATCCAGAATTATATCTAGTGAGAGGAAGACAAGATACGGAAGAACTTTTGAAAGTCACAAGAGACTAGTTGGTTGTTGATCGTAACTTCTTTTGATACTGTTCGATGACAGAAACGCCCTAGGAAGGCGTGGTATGAGGAGCGATGCAAAAGGGGATATAAGTACAAGAATCTTTCGTCCCAAGGATGAAATGCCCCTTCCAACTGATGGATAAATGAAATGAGAAAAAAAGAAAAAAAAAAGAAAAAAACACCTCGCTTCTTAATTTCGCAGAAATGCCCAAATCAACCCAAATGTCCTGTTTTGAAACAGGAGAAAATAAAAACACCCTTTTTGACACCAATACCCCTCTTTTCTTCCTTTTAGTATACATGTTTGGACGAGCGAGAAGAGATCAATGGAAGAAATATTGACTCTCCTTCAACCTCGTCACGTCAAAGGTGCCCTTCTCGGGCACTTCTGGGAACTTCAACGGCAACCAGACGTACACCTTCTTGTTCGCCTGCTTCTTTGCTTGAGGCGCCCTCTTCGCCTTCAGTTCTTCGATCGTGGGGATGGCTTCGGCTTCTGCATCCGCGGCCGCCGCGTCCTTTTCGTCTTCATCGAGCTCGCCTTCTTCGTTCAACACGGGGTCGGTCAGATCTGCCGCCACCTCATCCTCAGCCTTGGCCACGTCGTAGTTGTCTGGGATTTCGCCAAGTTTGGCGTCGACAATCTCGGTGGGGATGGTGAGAGCATCTTCGGCGTCCTTTTCGGCTTCGAAGATGCTGCCTGATGTCTGCATTGCCTCGCCTTGTGCACGCTCTTCCGGGTCTTCGCTGCTGAGGAGACGTTGTCTCTTGACTTCGTTTAACAACTCCATGACCAAGGCTGGTTGAGCGGCTTGACCCTTCTTTGCTTCTTTGACTTGGGCTTTGTCCGCGTCAGTGACCGCAGTACGTTTCTGCTTTAAAGAGTTCTTTCCTTTCTGTGCTGCAAGGATCTTCTTGCCGACGGTGGACGTGGCGTCAACTGCACCAAGGTACATGCAGTCTTTGTATCGAGCCAGGAACTCTTGACGTAGACGACCGACGACGTCTTCCGTATGCATGGCGACGAAGGCGTCACGGAGGACACTGGACATGTTCTTGATGTCGCATGCGTGGGTCCAGAAAGAGTCGTGAATGGAAGCAAAGGCAATGTTGTTGTCACTGCACTTGATGGCCGAGAGCATCATGTGTGTTGCATCAAGCGAGTGGATAAAATTTGGTGGGAAACCTTGGAGTTGCTTGCGCTTGCTGACGGGATCGATGCTGGTTGGTTCTTGGAGGGCGATACTTTGCAGATTGGTCTTGACCATACGACGTTTGCTTGCGCGATAAGGCTGCACGACGGGAAGGCGCAGAGGTGTGGTCCAAATCACCGAGCTACGGAACATCTGCTTGGACACTGTGGCATTCCTCACGCTCTCCTTGACTCCCTTCTTCATCGTCTTTCTCGCAGGCGCGAGAGTAGTTTGGTTGTTGTCAACATCTTTTTGCAGCGCCTCGATTTGTTCGGGCGTTACGCTAGTAGAGATACGATCCGCGCACTCTCCGAGCCACTGCTGAATAGCCTGCGCACCCTTGAACATCTCACCAAGAGACTTAAAAATCTTCTTGGCCACATAGGATGCCATGGTCAGATGGTCGACGACATCGTGACGTCCAATGTCGGGGAACAACTCTTCTAATTGCTTCTTGACCTGAGCTCTGGCGCCGTAATACGTAACACCATAGACATTGGTCATAACGGGCTGCTTGACAACCTTACGAGTAATGTTGCCATGAAGAATCCTTGCCACAGGATGGCCCAAACTGTTGTCACGCTCGACCTCGGCTTTGACGGCCTCAGCTACTGCCGAGTAAACATCGGAAGGTCGATCACCGGGTTCGAGGTTGACCTGGCGAGCACCAATTTCGTCACCACCGAGAGCTGCGTAGTGTTGAAGGCCGTTGCAGGTACCATCCTGATGAACAGGCAGGTAAGAGACGTACTCTGTTGGGTCCGGACAATCCAGAGCAGCCTTCAGTTCAAAGCAAGCAGCCAATGTCTGCCATGCATCATCCGACTTAAGCCACCATCGTCTCCCGCTGAGAGGGTTCGCAACAGAGTCGCGAATGTCGTCCAAATGATCCATGGCGAACTGCTCACGCTCCGACAAACTAGCCTTGTCATAACCGAAGACGTTGGCTACGTGGATCTTCAACCACCTCAATCCATCAGCCCCGAGTTTCTTGCCCTCACCGAATTTCAACAAGGCACGAGCATTGTCTGCACCCATGTGGTTGAGGTACGGCGGTATGGGATAAGCTCTTCCACGGAAGTCAATGTTGTGAGGGAAGTACAGCGTCTCCTTGCGGAAAGCCTTAGCAATCTCGAGCTGGAAGTTCTGGAAGCATCTTTGGGAATGGTAACCACTCTTTTCATTCTCGGCTTCTTTGATCGCTTGGAGCCAGTTGCGTCGTGCATTCGTGTCGGCCTTGTCCGAGGGCTCTGGGGGTAGTTCTATCTGAGGATTCAAGGGAGCAAAGTTGGCGATGGCTTCACCAGTGTTCCACGCCTCGATCTGGACGCGAAGGACGTCGCTGTTGACTTGCCAAGGCACCTTTCCAAGAACGTTAAGAGCCTTGAAAACTTGATCCATATCGTTCCTTTGTATAGCGGCATATGCATAGTCTCGAGGCACGGTGTCGGCTCCGCTAAAACGAATGACAGATGTGGGATAGTTGAGGTAACCGCCTTTGCTAAAGTTGGTCCACGGCTGCGGCTCAATGACCATGGGAAGTCTTTTTGCGATCAAGGATGCTACAGGTTCACGATTTAGCTTCTGAATGAGCTCGGGGCTGGCGACAAGCCAACCCTGTTTTCTACCCATCTGGTACAAGGTCTGGTGCATGAAGGCGGGTTGCAACTGTGTGACCTTCTCCTTAGTCCTCGGATGAAGTCGCGTTACGGGGATCTTGGCCACGTCGATGAGTTTGGAGATGAGCATGGCTCCCAGCTTGACGCGGACATCGCTGGGCCATGAGTGAGACTCGGGATCGAATGAAGGGTGTACAGTTTTAGCCGATGACTTTTGCTTCTTGGAAGCGGTCGGACGGCCCAGTCTCGCCTTGCGTTCTTCAGCTGCTCTCTTCTTGGCGGCTTCAGCGTTTGCCTCATCCTGCATGACTTTTCCAATCTGCACGGTCAGACGGCCGAGCCTCATGTCGGTGCCATATTGATCTGTCGAGTGGTCCTTGCCGCCGGCAAGAAGAGACATGATGTGGATGATGGTGGTTGCTGCAAGTTGTTCTACAGAGAGAGTTTCGAGATAGGGACCGTAGACCAGCTTGTCATCGTTGGTGAAACGAACCGTAGGGTCTTCGGGGACTTGATCCAACAAGTCACGGCATTCCTGCAACTCTTTGGTCAAAGCAGGCAACATGTCTGAATACCACTTCCACATGAGGCCACCGAGTGGCCTTGCCTCGAGGGTTGTATGAATTCCAAGCTTTTGCAGGTTGAGGTCATCATGCTTCCACCTGGCTATCGCCGCTTGACTTGCGCTTTCTTCGAGAATTCTCTGACGCTCCACGGCGGGGAGGTTGGCAACTGCGGCATCTTCCAAAGTAGTGAAGTGACGCAGAGCCGGGGCTGCAGCATCTAGGGTGTTCTTGAGTGATTCCAGGCCTATGCCTTTTTGCTGCACACCAAGAATTTCGGGCATATCGTCGGCAGAAGCCACAACACGAGGAATGGCGGTCTCGGTGGCGTCTTGGACGTGTTGCACGTGTTGGACATGTTGAGGTTGTTCGGGTTGCTGCATCTTGATGCTGGGAACGATGGAACCCAAGGTCATGAATTCGTCATCACTAAATTCGTCGCTGACGGAAAGCTCGTCCATGAGTCTCTTGTCGGTCATTTCGGCCAGATCTGCATAGCGGCGAATAGCGCGCTCCTGTTTAGCTGCCATCAGACCATTGATGGCACCGCGCATCATTATTGTCAAGATATGTGCGTCAATGGGAACGTCCTTGTTCACGACTTCGGCCTCGAACCATTCGCTCATGGCATTATAGAGAAGCGTGTTTTGCTTGTGGTTTCGAGGGGTAATGCGTTGCAGCAATGCTTCAAGATATACCTTGTGAGCGTGTTGGACTTCGAACGACTGCGGATGACTTTGCAGAACGATGCGCTGTATCACCACCCTGGCTCTTTCAAACCTCTCGACGCGCAGGCATGTATACAAGGTTTGCACCAGATCAGAGACTGTGCCACCCAGACCGTGACTCAAGCGAGAGGATGGCTCTGGGGCCTGTGTCGAATGTTGTAGGAGCAGAGGATCTTGATGCTTGAGTCCGAATCGTTCTGCGGCAGAAAAATCCCATGGCGATGATGGGCGTCCTTGGAGGGAGAAATTTGGGTACTGTGAAGATTCGGACGATAAGGGGGATTGATCGGCGACAGTGGCCAGTCGCCTTGTTTGTGTCTTTTCAGGGTGTTGTAGTTGCAATCGTGAAGATGCTACGATCTGCGATGGTGGTTGTGGTTGCGATCGTGTCGAGGTCCATCTCGACTGAGCCGGACACAGAAAAGGTAGATAAAGAGAGTCGGCGAGTCTTGCAAGCTGTACCGCAGTGTTTCTTCGTGTCCTGCGGCCGGCAGCGCTGACAAGCATATTTCGAGTGGCTCCAGGGAGCAGCAAAGAATGGATTAAAACAACGACAAAAGCTCGATTGGTTGCTTTTTGTCTATTGGTCGTGTGTAGCAGGAAAAGACGACGCAGACGCTAAATCGAGACAAGAGAGAGAGAAACGGAGATACGGATATGGACGGCAAACACAACAGGATCCGGAAGGTGTGAAGGAAGATGAGGCAAGAAATTGGTCATGTTCAAACTTGAAAGATCATGATGGAATTAAAGCTGCCGCAGGCAAATTGCCAAGACTTCGAAACCTTCCATCGGCCTTCTTTGTTTTTTGCCTCCGATGCGGAAGTTTTACACGTGCCTACCTCTCCTGTCAAGACTACCTACCTTTATCTTGTCCGTTTCTGTTTCCCTTAGCCTTTTGGAAAGATAGATCAAGGGGTACAGTGTTGTCAAGAAATGTTTTTATACCTCAGCACAAGGCGACAAGGCGAAAAGGCGCTTGTGTCAATGCACATCAGCCACAATGCTGTAGTGTTTTTTCGGCGGACGGAAAACAGGAAGGACCTTGATGGCGAAGCCTGACACATACAGTACTAGGTAGTGGCCGAAACGTAGCTTCAATTGAATGTAGAAATACAGCGCACTACACCACTACAATATTGATTGGTAGTTGCGTTAATGACCAATTAACACCAATGCTCGTGTCATGGACGCCATATATGCTTTTTTCCAAATCTCTATCAACAAGACCACACTCCTACCACACCATCTTTCCTGCCCTCGACCATGAACCCGTCCTTGATACGTACCCTTTCAATGGATGACAACGACAGGCCTTCCTCTTCCGTCGCCACTCCAGGCCCACAATCCCATTGATTGCCATCAGCTTTGTCGTAAACCTTGACAACCGATTCACCAATGGCCGACACAATGTGCCGTGCATCTACAGATGCGTTGGCGATGGGTGAATCGTAAGCAAAAGCGTCAATGATTCCGCCAGTACGAAGATCCCAAATCTGTGCCTGTGTTAGCGATTGATCAACTGCTCTTAAGACCTTGGAAAACATACTCGGATACTGCGATCTGCGCTACCTGTAACCATGTGAATGCCAGAGAATGAAAGAGAGGTAATAGGTCCGGTATGTCCAACCAAGCTGCGGTGAACGCTTCCGCTTCTTAAATCCCACAATCGGACCATACCGTCGGCAGTACCACACGCTAATGCTGTCTCGAAAACTTGTAAAGCGCCGACAAAATCAGCTTCCGCAGCAGGCATGCGACCAGCCGCCGGTCGCCACCAACCATCCATGGGATTCGAGGCATCGACCGAGGGAGTAGCGCCTCCGAAAGAGTTGTTAGAAACGCTTGCTTGGGCAGCTGCCCACATGACGTCCAGCGTCTGTACGCAACGTCCGTTTTCCAGATCCCATTGACGAAGCGTCTTGTCAGCCGAGCCGGACACAAGTGTTTGGTTGTGGAAGTGAAGAGCAGTGACCTCTGCGACGTGGGCAGAGAGTTCAAAGACGAGACAGTCGGCCATGGAAGAAGTAGGAGCGATGTGTAATGGCTCATCCAGGCTAGCATCAGAGTCCTCGGCGTCATCCTGGGCTTCTTCGTCATTGCCATGCTTGTTGATGCGACCGAACCTGTTGCTGCGAGCACTGGGCGGCGGAGAATAGTCGGCTTGGTTCAAATCCCAAAGGCGAATGCTGGCATCCATGGAGCCGGTAGCGACCAGATTCTCCTCGACCTGGAGGCAGCGAACCGACGAGAGGTGGCCTTCGAGAAGACCGATACATCGGCCAGCGTTGAGATCCCATACGCGGACAGTATCGTCAAGTGCTGCCGAGACCAATGTGCCGAAAGGAGCATCGAAATCCAAAGCAGTGATCATGTCGTTATGAGCAGGAAATTCGCGAATACAAGAGCCCTTCTCAAGATGCTCGTGCAAAACAGGCATAGACTTGCGCCTTGGGACACGGCGCTTCTTCTTCTCGGGCTTAGTCGGTGATGGGGGTGGTAGTTTTCCATAGACAGATTCGGACATGAAAGTGTCTGTAGACTCTGCCAGATTGGCGGGCGTGTCTGGTTCTGGTGCTGGGTCCATGTTGGGGGATTTGGTAGCCAAAGCAGCAGCATCCTCAAGCTCTTCCTGCATGTCTTGAAGCTTCTCGGTCATTTCTGAGATTTCGTGCTCCAAATCGATTTCTTCTTGTTCTAGACCGGCTAGGCGTTGCAGGACTATTTTTCTCAAGGTGTTGAGGTTTGCAATTTTGACATCGATCTCGCGGATCTCAGAGACACACATGTTTTTGCGGATGCCCATCATCTCTAAACGGTGGTCGGCAGAGTCTTTTCTGTTTTTCAGTTGCTTGATGTTGGCCAAATCTTTACTGGATTCTTCTCCGCCGTCGGTCTGGAGTAGTTTCTGGCCTCTTTCGTTGTGGCGGTCCTGCTTCGATGTGGGCTCGGGTATTGAGGCCTGGAAGCCTTGGAAGAGGGAGTATGAACTGTTGGTCTCTGGGATGTGACGGAGGAGATCATCAGGAAGGTGGGCAAGGGCGCGGTGTTGGATTTCAGAAGTAGATAGAGTGGAGCGGACCAGCTCCTTGGGTGAGGCTTTGGCAAGTTGGAATACAGATCGTTGAATAAGAGGGCGGCGGAGTTCGCGATGGATGTCACCTAAAGCGGTCTGATAGTGATGGGCCTCGCCGGCGAGAGGACCAATGAAGTGACTAGCAGTAGCATGAACGGTGCGTCCGAAGGCTTCGAGTTGCCGCGACTGCAGTGAGAGTGGTCAGAGGGTGCAAAGGTAAAAGGAGATAGCTGAAACAGTAGAAAGATGCTGGCGTACCCCCAAGACGCCTTCATCGTCCTCTGGCAGCGACGGGTTGCCCGAAGGACGCCGCCTGTGCGACGACGAGTGCGTGTTGCGATTACGATGACTTGACATTGCTGGTCTGATTATAGATGGCTACCACCGAGTCATGGTATAGCTGGTTTGAATGAATGCGACACAAGGCAAGAGCAGAAACGAGGTTTAGGTCGCGTGGACTTTCGAGCTGGTTTATGCGAGGCGGCTGAAGCACAAGCGGAGAAGGAAGGCGGCGGCGGCGGCTTCAATCAACTTTTGGCTTGTGACAGCTATGACATAGGAAGTGGTCGCTACCAGTCTACCAAACTTTGGCAAGAACCTCCCGACCTCAACTGCGACTTCTCTTGTCACCACAAAACAACAATAAGCCATTCCACCGAGAAGTGCCCAGCCATGGATACAGCCATTGACCTCTCAGATGCGTCCAAGGCCCTCGACCTGGCCAACATTCGTTTCCAGCTCATGTACGACCATCATCCCGCTCCTTGAACGAACCCCTGCCCTCCTACTTCTCCTAGTCCACCATTAGTTCTCGTGCGACTCTTCCTACAAAGCCACTGTCTCCTCGTCCTCTTCACCTCGCTCCTCATTTGCGTTCTCCCTCGTCCTCCTTCCTCATTCGTCGTCTCTTTCTTCAACTCGAATTGACGCCTTTAACCCCCATCACAGCCGTCTCGAAGACACCATCACCTTCCACTTGATCGAGCGCGTCCAATTCCCTCTCAACAAGACCATCTACAAGGCCGGTGGCGTGCCCATCCCCGAATCCGATCTGAGTCTGATGGACTGGCTACTGCGCGAATCCGAACGTGTACAATCCCTAGTTCGCCGTTACCAGTCCCCCGACGAGTACGCTTTCTTCCCAGACGACCTCCATAAACCCATTCTACCACCGCTTCATTACCCCAAAATCCTACATCCAAACGACGTCAATATCAACAGCAAGCTCAAGCACCACTACATTGAGCACATCCTACCGGCAGCTTGCGTCAACTTCGATCGCGAAGAGAGGGCTGAAGCTCAAGAAAACTACGGCTCAGCCGCTACTTGCGATGTCAATTGTTTACAAGCTCTCTCCCGTCGTATCCACTTTGGCAAGTTTGTCGCAGAATCGAAGTTCAGAAAAGAGACGGACCGTTTTGTTGAATTGATCAAGAATGAGGATCGCAAGGGCATCGACGAGGCAATCACAAACGCTGCTGTTGAAAAAAAGGTCCTCGAGAGGTTACGCCTCAAGGCAAAGACTTACGGCACCGACCCCAGCATCGAGGCCGACGATCCTGGAAAGCTGAATGTTGATGCCGTCGTTGCCATGTACAAGGATTATGTCATCCCCTTGACCAAAGAAGTCGAGGTTGATTATCTTATGCAGAGGTTAAAAGGCACAGAATGGGAGTAGTTTTATGCTCCTTGTCCAAAAGTCACAAGCTTCTCTCGTCGAACCTCTGCTCATTCTCAAGTCACTTTCACTGTCCCTCCCCTTCACATGCAATAACCAACCAACGTACATGACGTCTGATGTTTTAGTCTGCTCTGAAAAGTGAAGTACAGTACACCTTAGTAAAGTCACCCCCATATCACACATTAGCTATGCATGGAGTAAATCCATATCACACATGACCTACGCATAACGGTGAACTACGTCCGTAACGTAATGAAAAGCCTCCGACAGGAGCACTTCCGCAAAGACAATACCGAGTCAAGACATACAACGACCACTTGTATCCTACTGGCCCACAGTAGTACGCCGTGAATATTCTTCAGTCATTACTCGTCATTCGGTTCCCATGTTTGTGCGTACACGCACAGAAAATTGTGAATTTACAACTGTCAAATAAACTTTTGCTCTGCTTTGCATACCAGAAGTGCAATGCAGACACGCACTGCTGTAGATCAATTCATTGCATACATGTAGAGTCATGGTCAGGCAAGCACTTACTGTAGAGAGACATCGAGATAGAGTTTTGCTTTTCTGGGGAGTGATTTACTATGATAGATATCTCATGAGCTCAGGTCACTTTGTAGCTAGAGTGACCCGGACCTTACATTGCAGGCAGAATTCCTCCTTCATGATCTTCCTAAGGAAGGATGGCTTTGCTATTGGTGGTGAGAAGGAAGGAGGAAGACTTATTTTTGTTGCAAGTCGGAAAAAGAACGAGTTTATGTCACTGTCGTCAATAATCCGGACACTTTCTTTCGCAGCCTTGCAAGGCCCCGTCAAACACAACCTATCTCCTGAAATCCCCATTAACGGTAACAAACTCGTGCGTCAAATCACAAGTCCAATATACCGCTTCTTCCTCGCTCTCTCCATTCGTCCCATCATCCCTCAACCTCACCAGAACCTCTATGTCCTCTTTATCCATCAACTCTTCACTTCTACCCTCTCCAACCTCTACGGGGACTCCATTCTTCAAGAATACAACCTCCTCAATCCCCTCTCCATTCTCATCCCTGTTGATCAGACTAACGGACATCAATTCCTCAACCACAACCCCTCTGCCCCCAAATTCCGTATCCATTAACGAAGATCCAGCCGATACCGCCACACATCCCCAATTAGGAGATTCGCCGTAGATGCCCGTCTTGAATAGAACAGACCTCGCGATAGCTTCTGCTATCTTTTTCCCAGCGGGGTATGAAGGTGCATCACGGATCCTGATCGTGATGAACTTGGTAGCTCCTTCTCCGTCCCTGACGACCAACTTGGCCAATCCGGCCATGAACTCGATGAGTATCTTTTGCATGGCGACGAAATCCTTGGATTGAGAAGGCAATGAGGGATCGAAATCGATTACGTTACCCCCAGCTGCTCCGTTGGCTAACATAGTCACCATGTCGTTTGTCGAAGTGTCTCCCTCGATAGAGATACAATTGTAGGATTTGTTGGCCGCAGTTGAGAGGAGTTGCTGCAGTGCAGTTGCAGATATTGAAGCATCGGTACAGAGTATACCTAATGTTGTAGCCATGTTTGGATGAATCATTCCTGCACCTTTAGTAATGCCTGATATGCTGTACTTAATATGAGGAGAAGACGGAAGGACAAAAGTGCGTGAAGACATTTTGGGAAATGTGTCGGTGGTCAACAATCCTTTGGCTGCTGAAAGCCAGCTTTGATATGAGTTATCCATTTTTCGACGTAAGGCTGGGAGGGTGTTGGTGATTTTGTCCATCGGCAAACTGATGATTGTAGAGTCAGTATGTCTTGCAATGTGACTTGAATATAGAAACATTCATAGACTGACCGCTGGCCACCAGCTCCAGTATGCATAACCATGACAGAAGGGCTTCCCTCCTGATCAGTCAAGTGAGCAGCCGCCTCCTCACCCATCCTGACCGTATCTTGCATACCGTCTTTTCCAGTGAAAAGGTTCGCACATCCCGAATTTGCAACGATGCCTCTGATACCCTTACCCCCAGACCTACGTAGAATCTCCTTTGAAACCTTGACCGAAGGTGCTGGAAACTCATTCTTTGTAAACACAGCGGCGGCAATGCAAGGTTTCTCCGAGGCGACTAGGACCAGATCATCTTGGGGCGAGCTGTCAGGCTTAATACCAGCTTTTATGCTACCAATGGAGAAGTCTAAAGGAAAGGTGCCGGTTTTTGGGATGAATCGTGACTTGGACTCTGGAATTGAGGTTGTGCCGTAAAGGTCAAATTTGGAAATTTGATGCATTCTTCTCAACGTTGCCTTTGGACTGATGATGGCTGCTTGCATAGCTGTTGGACGGGATAGACATAATCTTGACATTCTGTTCGTCTTGTATCATTGACTCATACAGATGGTTCATAGGCGGGAGTCATCCATGTATGTTGTCCAGAAAGGGTTAGCTTGAACCAACATTTGGTGCACAGACAGTAACACACTCCGCGCACATCAATCATCACTGTAACATGACCTCGCCAGAACTCATTGAGGTCACCTTTCGACCAGCTGGCTTCCGGACCTGGGTGTACAGTGCGACGGATCGACACGTTGTGGGATTCGGGGTATCACAGAGACTCCTACAAGGCACTTCAGGATGTTCCGGTGTACAGAGCCCAACCAATCCTGTCTCAGCCTGCAATCGACGTGCCATCAAGTACGCATTCTATTATTCACAAGTGACGGGTTCTTGCTGCTTAGCGATTTTCCGAGGGACCACAATGGACCGAAGGAAGGAAGAGTATGCGGCATTCAATCTGCCGAACGATATCGTACAGCAGCCAATCTCGCAGACATCTGTCAACCGGAGAGACGTCCGTCCATCTTACCCAAGATAGTTACTTCTGTCGATAACAAGACTGTAAGCGAAAGCATTGTCGAGGTTCGGTATATCGAGGCGACATGGACAAGTCCAGACCATATCATTGATCAGTACCATGTTCGGCTCGAAAGTCGTAGAAATGCTTGGCCGACGCAGGAACAGATGCTGGAGCCACCGTGAAACCAAGTACTTACCTTCGTTGCGCCTGCATTCATTGTAGATCACAACCCCTGACCTTCGATCCATGAGCATATACTTGAATACTACGTGGGAAGGATTCTTGCTGTTGCGGGAGGATACGAGTAATCTTGACCAGACGTAAGAAGACGGGAAGTCCTTAGAGTGAATCAAGGAGTCAAAGTGGAGAGGAACAAGGTCTCGCCAGACCCGTCGACTCCACATAACCTGTCTACCAGAAGTACTCGGAGTACCTCCGATGATGGTGGATGTTTGTAGAGTGGCTAAGCGGAGCAGGCGACAACACGGTCTCGGTCCAAAACACTTCCCAGCCCCTGAATTGGATTGTAGGTAGAGTCTCTTGGCGAGTGGGTTCGAGCCTAGACGTCATGCGAGGCATTGTGCATAAGTGGAGTTGAGAGGAAGTGCCTCGGTGAATGATCCTGCCTCAAGTCCTTGTTATCGTTTCTTGCTTGTCAAGATTATTCATGCGATGTCGAAACATGTACGGTAATGACAGAGTAATGGAAAGCTTGTATCAAATGTCGTCCATGCAGGTCAAGTTACAATGTTGCCCGAGCAGTTTAGCCCTAATGCTAGAGCCTGCTTGCAGTTGTGCGAAACGACATGACAGGGTCTATTTCCTTGGAACATAATCGAGATACGAGGTCAGATACGAAGTGGTCTGTAGTTAGACTCCCTTTCCATCATATAGACTTTGTGGGTGGTTCCTTTGGTCTGTTCAAAGTCAAGTCACAGATGGGATACGGGAATGGGCAAGGCAAAGTTATCCAGCCTCCGTGGTTTTTTTTTTGGGAGAGGGCGGTACGGTCCGAGAAGTTTGACTTTGACACATGCGACGCAGGGGGACCCCAAGGCGCTGACTCGTTCGAGTCCTCGACGTCGGATCGTGATTCTGGCCAATGTGATTGGCTCGATCAGGTACTCCGAAAGTGTCGTTGCTCACTTTGTTCAGCGGCTGTCAGAGGATGTTTAGTGAGCGGAGTGGGAGACAGCTGCAAGGCCGTTGGCATCATTATAGCGGATTCTGAATGATGGACTGTCAGGACTATGAGCCGCGTCCGCGACGGCTCGCCAAACTCCTGGATCATGCATTGGTTAGAGAAAAACGTAGTCAAGCTGAGGGCGGAGCATAATCATAATGTCGAGCAGCCATGCTGAGAACTTGGTCGACTCATGTCCATAGGAAACTGGCAGTCCTAAGTCCTGCCATGCCACTGTGGAGCGACTCGCCAACTAGACTGGTCACAGCCGAGCTCGAGGCGAGCCTCCTCCAGTAACAACGTTGTGAAGGATGCCCAACCGTCAACGGATCAGCACGCATTCTCGAATCGTCTGAACACGATGGAGCCGTGGATAGAAGATGAGAGCTGTGTCCGAAGGTAGAAACCCGACATTAACAATGCTAGAGTGCACGATTCTCTACTTATGTGACTACGTATGAGCCCAAGGCAAGCTCGCAATTCCAGTCCAAAAGTAAAACACGTACAGTATGGGCTTCTCGATAGATGAATGCCACGCGGGTGCTGATCTTGAGGTGATCTTGATGGCGTATCAAGCTAAACTGACGATGCCATTATGTACAGTACTAGCGTTCGACGGCCCGTCGCCGTCGCCGTGGTGGGGCTTGGCGCGTGTTGAGGAGTGGTGGTTCTTCTGCTAAAATACAGATTTTGACCTGCAGCATGATGGATCATGGGCGAGAAATCTTTCGATATCGCGACCGTCCATTGGTTCCTGCATTACTTCAATGTCAGACAAAATGAAGATGCACATTGCAGTCCACATACCCTGTATTCAATGATAAATCCATGCCTCCAAGTGCATTGTTCCAAGCTCGTTCAACAGGTAATGACAGGATGCACGAACTATTCACAAATGTCCGCCAAACTATCTACATAGTCGACTATTCCCAATACGGATTGACAGCTAACGCACGCCCTCCTTGAGGGACTTGTTTCCAGGCCTTCATCACGGCGACCAGGACATGACGCGACTGACCGGCTTCTCACCGGCGATGAGTTGTACCTGTATTCCCTCGAGCCTGGCGCTGTCTCAACTCGTGTAGCTCTGGTGCTGCACTTGACCGTTCCGCAATTACGACTATTCTACCACGCCTCACCATCACCCCAACACCGGATGGTACGGATTCAGCACATCCATGGACAAGCCCTAGTAGTCGATCTTCTCGGAAACCAACCCTGACTAGTATCATTAGAACTTGCAGCAAGTACTACTGTAGGTACTCATATTCCGGGCATTGCCTAATGAAAACTCTTGTGGGAATATGTGCGGTTATGCACGTAACACGACGCCAGTGAGACCTAGATAGCCTTCCGCCTCTAGCCCAATACCCCAGTACCGAGTAGAGGCGCACCTGCATAAGTGCAGCGACGAGGGCTCTACTTAGCGTCATACGGTTCGCAGCAATGGTCTCGCCACAGCGACTTTCTTTTCCTTGATCAATCCGGCCTCCAATTCCCGACTTGAAGATGGTGGGCCCCCTCTCCTGCAGATACAACTTGTTCAAGATAACGTCGGCTTATAGAGACCCCTACTCGCTTCTCTTAAACGGCCTCATCCCCTCTTCTCGTTCCTGTCTTCATCCCTTCGTATAATACCAACGTCGTTATTGCTTTTAACTATCGGGACTCTCGTCGACCCATAATCTCTGTTGTCCTTTTTCCAGGACTACACACGACGACAACATGGCAGGCGATGGATTGATCGTGCAAAACCGGACGGACCTCATCATCATCGTTAACGTCGTTCTAATCATATCAACACTCTCTGTTCTCTGTCTGCGCTTCGCAAAAGTCACTGGTAATGCAAAGCAACGCAAGTTCGATGCCCAAAATGTTATGATTTGTTTGGCAGGGGTAAGTTCCAAAGACCATGTCCATCAAGTGCCACCGACTGATCATGATGGGGTTAGTTCTGCGGTGTAGTCATGTCTATCTTGCAATGTGTCGGGACAAGATACGGGCTCGGAGAACATTCTTGGGAAGTTGAACACACGAGGTTGGTTGGCTTCTTCAAGGTAGGTGTATGTTTTATTTTGCCATTTTCTCTCTTTTGGCCGAGCCTGTCTGACATGGTCACAGCTTTACATTGCTATATTCTGCTTCTATTTGGCCTGCAACATGTTTGTTAAATTCGCCCTCTTGTTCTTCTACCGTCACACCACCTACGAGCGATGGCATCACTGGGCAATCTGGATCATGCAGTTCGTTGCTTTTGGTTTTGGTGTTAGCAGTATGCTTGTCATTATCTTCCAATGCGTTCCTATCGCAAAACTCTGGAACTCGGAGCAGGAGGGTACTTGCATCGACATCAAATCATTCTTCTACGCCAATTCCATCATCATGATTGTCAACGATCTCATCCTCTACATCATGCCCATCGTCTTCACATGGAAGCTGCAGCTACGTCTTCCTCAACGTATCGTGCTCAATCTTCTTTTCGCGCTTGGCTCAGTGTAAGTATCTTCCGTGTTGAGTTTTATGACAACCAGAGCGAGTCCTGACGATCTATCAGTGTTGTTGCCGCCAGCGTTATTCGACTGTACGTCATTTACCGCTACGACAAAGACGGTGACCTCTCATGGAACATTGCCTCTTCCCTCATCTGGTCCTCAGTGGAGAACCACCTCGCCGTCTTCATCGCTTGTGCACCATCCATCAAGGCTGTTGTCGGTGGCGTGCTATATCCCGTGGTCTCGTCACAATTCAGTTCGATCAAAGACAAGATTAAGAAGTCGAGAGGTACTGACAGTACCATGTCGACTCACAAGTCGCCTTCATTGACTCTCGCCACCATTGGATCCCGCCCTAGTCGATTTGTTCAGAAGGTTAGAGGCCCCTTTGGCACTACAGGTCGCAGAGACAGCTTTGATACCCTCGATTCAGGGTTTGAATTCGTCAACAGAGACCACGAAACACACTCTGGTCAGCGAGCCAACTCTGAATCGACTCTCGCATCAAGCTACAGAAAAGGATCCGAAGCATCAAATTCTTCAAAGGAGCCTCAAGTTGTCGTCTACACCATTGACGAAGCCATAAGTCCCACTTGCTCCAACTATCCAGTACAGCCTCTGGATTCATCTAAAGAGCATAACGCCCACAATTAATCTTGGTTGGCTGACGGATCAACTTAATATCGGGAAGGAAGCATCACATAGTATGCATTTTTCATGTTTACATACCCCCAGGGCACTGGAGAGCCCTGAAACAACGGACTTTAGGTTCTGAAATGATTGTACGCATTTTTTATCTTATATTCTTATGTCTATATGACCAAACACCTTACGACTCTCTTGCAAGAGGAGAATCAATTCCTCGCCCTCAAATTCTGAATTTGCTCTGCGTCTTGTTACCAACTATTGTTTGCAAACCCCTTCTTCTCAGGCGGTGACGGTGAGAAAATCTGAACTCCACTTCGGCTGCAGTAGGCTGCAGTGAGCGCGCACATGTGCATGCAACGAGAACTTTTCAGATGGTACAAGGTAACCGATGACCAGTATATCGCCTTTGGTTGTCGTGTCGCGAATGCGTGAATGAATACTAGTAACAACTGCGTTCAATCTCTGTCTGGCAATATTATGGTATGAACCAGGTTTAGAGTCTTGATTTTGTGCAATATCGGGCCCCTCCAAGTTTTAGATACGCACGTATCTTGCATTACTGATCGACATTTATTACATGCGGCAGTTCTCGGGCCCTGAGCTGGTCGAGTTTTCTCAGATTAATGGTTTTGACGTTGAGAAGCTGCATCTATCCCAATCGGGGATTTTGTCCAAGCCAGCTCACTTCTTTCTCAACCTCATTCCCTGTCAACTGCTCTTCGACTGCGCATGGAATAATGAAGTTGACACATCACGAGGTCCGTTTCGTGACCCGTCCCACCTACTTTCCAAGTCCCGATTCGCATACAGCAAGAATTTCAATAATCATCGCCAACGATGATTGGAACTTTGCGACGTCCACAATACGTTCGAATATTGGTACATGTTCGGATTGTATACCTTGCCTCGTTGTACATATATTCTGATCATATTATCATAACATCAATACGCGAAGATACCAATCCCTACCTCATAACATAACACATGGGGCAAATACTGGACCTGACGATCGCGAAGGTGGCATCGCCATACACGATTTATCGTACACTAACCACAAATAGAGATGCACAAAATTCCAGTGGGAGGTTGGTCAACCCCATGACTTCCCGGAATTGCTAAATGCAAGCAATATATGACAAAAACCACGAAACCCGATACATTGGTCAGTTCAATCTCGGACGAAGCTTTCGTGCATTGTCGACGCAAATCTTCAATTTGGGGAGTTTTTAAGGTACAGCTGATCGATCATGGACAAGCATGCGTGACCATTTACAGGTTACCGGTGGCTTATAATTTATATGAGCGTATTCTGGCGTACCAGGTAATAGTTACTGTCTTAGTTGCTCGTTGATTGTTACTCTATGTCCCCATTCTTGTCTCGAAGGTCAACAATGGTGCGTAGTAAGCAATAGACGCTTCAACATGAGGATTGGGCCTCCTTCGTCACATCCGTTGACGCCGAGCTGACTTGGTTCCTATTCCCGAACAGGCGGCACGCGGATGTCCACTCAAAGCACAAAGATTTGGCATGATCGGTCTCAAGTCGTACAAATCTGATGATATTGAGAGTGGAGAATCGAAGATGCATGAGCTAAGTATTTGCAGATGAAGGTGGTTAGAATTTGGTAGGTGCAGGAATAACATTACTGACTTTTATCGAGTGGTAGTTTATTTAGTGCCAGACATCCTTACTACATACTGATGAGTTTGGGCTGACGCTTCCCTTTTCATCGCAATCATCAGTCTCAAGATTCTGCGGAGATCTCCTCAGAATAGGGTATGGCGCAAAAAGTCGCGTGTTACTTTGTAGGACACCGACGGACGCCGAGACCGTGGCACTCTTCCGCCACAAGGAAGTTCAATCAATCGCTACATTCAGCCGCAATAATATATCTGACCGCTCCCCATAGTGGTTGTCAAGATTGTGATGAGGTCAATCTGGGTTCGATTCTAAACGGTGCCCACAAATAGGTGTGTGTGTGTGCATCGGAATGAACGGTGTGACCAATTTGACGATACTTCGCACGGCACGCATGTTGTATTCGTGCTTCAAGTTCTGGCAAAACAAGGCGAGTGAAATCCACGAGCATACGGACAAGTGCTACTCTGAAGGCACGCACTTTAGCAGCGACCGTGACCAACCATGGTGACGTCTCTTGATTGCCAGTCATACGGACATTATGTCGCTTGCTAGGCCAGCGCTCTGTCATGTCCTCACTGGTCATATGGGCACCAAGCCAAGTCCACGGTTTTGCAACTCTATACCGGACATTCCAGACACACCAACCTCGGTGATTTGGTACAGAATTCTTCGACTGTGTCGTGACCACCGAATAAGTTTATCTCGTTGCTCTTGGAGCCTTACCAGTCATTTTGCGCCTCTTGAAATTATGAGCTTCCAACTAAAACCAAACGTGTCAATCATCTTCAGCACAAAACCAAACTGGCAGTATGGTCACGCTTGGGCAAAACACGCTTAGTCATGCTATGCTCGGTCATAATACCTTCAATCAAAATCTTCCCAAGCATTACATGGCGCTGCGCTGACATGAGTACACGAAAGTGTATCCTCGAATCAGCAAAGGCACGTCTCTCGAGAGCAAGGCAACCTCACAAGTTCAATACAATAGCACTTCATTCTAGTTGTCACCTTGTAGCACGTGAGACTCAAAATCCGTGATGAGGCTTCACTCCGAGTACAACTCTGTTAATTTGAGGAATGTCCTTGGGCTCTTACCCATGTCCTCTTGATATAGTTACTTGAGTCTCTCGTATGTAGACTGCACCTCGAGAAATTGGAACGACTTTTAGAAAGCTGGCAGGCAAGAGTACCACCACAGACTCATAAATACGCAAATATTGGCTCTGAAAGATAAGAGACATTGATTCAGAGAGAAAGACACTCTCTCCTAGAAAGGCACCTACCATTCAGAGCACGATTCTGTCAGTCTACTTGATGACAAAGTTTCTCCCGAATTTTATCTACCCTAATAACTTCGAGTTACTTTCCTGTTTTGCCCTCGATGCCACAATACGAATCTGTCTGTCTTTCATGACTTGAAGATATACAGTATACAACAATGACTCGAACATCATTTTTGTGACTTCTACTTTGACCCTTTCCTTCTCGGGTGGTCTATCACTTCCTCCTTAAATCGTTCGTTCCTTGCTCTTTCGAACTGATTCACCCCTTCTCCCTTCACAACTGGTTCGTTCCTTTCACTTTAGTCCTTCGAGTCCTTCGTTCTTTCTTCTTTCGAGATCTTCCGTCCCTTCCTATTTTCGAGTCTTTCCGTTCCTCCCTCTTTCGAATGGCTTCGTTCCTTCCTCTTGGAGTGTTTCAATTCCCTTCTGTCCAGAGTGTTTGTTCCTTACCCTTCCAAACAATTCATATCTTCCCTCTCAAGCTTTCCTGCTTTGTACAACGTAATTATATAATTTCCCCAGTTTTCTCCAGCCTCTGAGGTTCACGTAGGGACATCACAGCGGGAACGGGGATAGTAAGGTAGAGTAAAGGATGTACTATTGTCTTTTCATTCACCGGCGAAGTTGAAGGAACTTTCTCTAGAAGAACTGGCCACTGGGGTCTAGATCTATGAAACGGATCAAGAAGTCAATTGCAATGTGACATTGTTGCATTTTCGACTATTATATGGTAATAGCTCATTTGAATTGAAATCTATCCGCTCTATATTTACTCCGTCCTCTTGACAACCTTAGGCAACCCGAACCAACAAGCCAACATGACAACGAACAGCCCGATGCAAATAGGATGCAACACAAAAGTTCCAACAGCGCTCGCTAACAAACCCGTCATAAAAGGCGCCACGGCACCACCACTGCTTCCTGCAGAGCTGATGAAACTTAGCGCCGTCATCTGAATCCTCACATCGAGCAGACGACTGAATATGGTCGTGGCGCAAGGATACACGGGCCCCAACAAGAAGCCTAGAATAGAGACTGCAACGGCCTCACCAACGATGTTTGGTATAAGCCAGACCAGAAGCTGGAAACATATTGAACCAAAGGTGAGTATGTAGACAAAGCGTTTCTCACCAACCCTTGGACCCAAGTGAGACAGAATGAAGCGACCGAGGGTAATACCTCCCCAGAAACCAGACGTAACGTATCCGACTTTCTTCGGATCACCTCCACGTTCGTTGATGAGGTACGAAATAATCCAACCAGAGGTTGAAACCTCACTTCCTTGGTATGCGAAGATAAAGAAGGCACCCATGATCGTGGCTCGATTGTGGACAGCGCGTTTGAGCATTTGCATTTTTGTGGGTTGGTTGAGTGAACTATGGTGTTGACGACTACCGCGACGGTTGAGGTTGCTGCTGAGAATGCTTGTTGGTTCGCTCTCATATCTACGAAAAGTCCAACCCGTGGCGAAGAAGCATAGGACACGAATGCCAAGGGTTATGGTATAGAATCGGCTCCAGAGAACCCCATTGGAAACCAGTGATGTGGCTATGATTGGCCCAATGATTCCACCAACACCATATGAACCATGTGCAGCACCGAGAATGACGGTTGCGTTGGCAAGGTTCGCACAAAACACGTTATTCAGAGCTAGGTTGAGAGCTTCGCCCAGTCCAAGGAAGAAAAAACTGGTCTTTATCAGCACAACATCCAATCAATGATCAAGCCTCCTTAGATTTAAGAGAGATAATAGACTCACGCAACAACGACCACAGGGAAAGGAGGTGTACAAGCAATGATGACCATTCCAACCATCATGACCAGCTCGGAAGTCATCAGAGCCCTTGCTCTACCAAGTTTACTCAAGGTCAGGTCAGAGAAGAAAGCCGCGGTGATGAAGCCAATGGCATTGGTGATGAAGATCAACGAAACAACGGCATATCCGATGTGATAGCTTGTTTCCATGTATGGGATCAGAGCTCCTGCAGCTTCTCACAATGTTAGCCGTCTAGAAAATATCGTTCTGATCAATGGAACTTACAAGCATCGATCATGCCGTTACCGAACTGGACTAGACATACAGCAAGCACTCTGTATTTGTTCATATGCGGATAGAAGAACCCAGGAACTATTCTCGATACATCGGCCTCAACTGGCGTTGGTGGCTCGCTCATCTCAAGCTCGTTGGGCGTCTTCGGGGTCTGCGTTCCTGTGACATGTTGAGGTACGTTGGGTTCGACTGTCGAGATCGCTTCCAGGTTACGGCTGGACCCGGATCTAGATGTGTTGAGTTCTATCGGTCGTGAAAACGAAGGAGCGTCTTTTGCCCTGACGGCAGGTGGTGAGGTTATATGTGGAATACTGTCAACACCAAGGGCAGCTCCAAAAGCATAAGCTGACATGCTGGCTATAGCGATGAATTAAGAGTAGTACAAAGAACTAGAAAGGGAAGAAAGATGAGAATGTGACAAAGGGAAGTGGGTCTCGAAAGGAAAAGAGCATTTCATATGTTAGTCATAAGCTAGAGTTGTAATACTACCTAACCGTCAAGCTGTACAGTGACGCTGAAGCTTGATAATCAGAAGTTGAAGAAGCGATGGACCTTTCGGCGAAGATCGTTGCCGCATTCGGACGAGCCGCAAGGATACTTCACTTATCACTCTCTAACAGCTAGGAAACTGTTTTCCGACAACAAAGGCAAAGTTGCCCATTCATAATGTCGTCAAACAAGTTACGTAGATTCTGGTTCATCCACGAAAAGGGGGGATCTCATACATACTCAATGAGTTTGAAATGCACATTTCAATTCGCATGTAATTATTAGCCTCGCCCTGCTGATTGCATAAAGGGTATCTCTCGAACCTGCAAGAAACGACGACGCAAAAAAGTATCGCTAGCAAGACGCTCATCAAAGAGAAAGGGAGTGCTCTGAATATACCACCGCTTGCTATAAGGAACAACAGAAACCAAAAGCAAAAGGAATATCATACATGTATGCTCATCAGAAAAAGTAGTCGTAACAACTATGCGCAGCATAGTAAAGGTTGAATATATGATTGAAAGGTTCCCCCAGGCGGCTGGCTTAAAATGGCGACTTTCGATGGACGACTAAGAGGAAAATCAAGCATCCTCGAACATCCACTTGTGTATGCTCTGACGCAATACTGATGGTTCGGGGGTGGAAGGTGTGCTGCGAGCAAAGGCGAATAGACCACCAGATGTGGTAGAAGCAGGGGTATACTTGTCAGAAGCAACGGCACTAACAAGACCCTCAAGCACATCCTCGATAATCTTCTTACTCTCGTACTGAAGCTCGGAAAGCCCAGATCCGCTGATCGAATTGGATCGACTTGGTACACGACTGTGAATAGAATTGGCGCGAGAATGAATGCGGGATCGTGTCTCAGACGACGCAAGCATTTGCTGCAGGAGACTGACGATGGCTGAATCGGGCTTCGTAATCAATTCTTCATCGATGGCTTCGGCAAGAGTCTGGCACTCGACCACAGGCGCTGCTCTATCCCTCCGTTTCTCCACGAACCCTGTTGGTAAATCGTTGACACCAGTTTCACTGGCATCATCAGTCTGGACATCCTTCCAGCCAGTGATTTTACCCTCTTTATTTCGGATGGTGACTCGTCGGGTGAACGACTCTGACCTTTGGGTCTTAGTTTTCGACGATCCACTTGATCTCCTGTCGATAAACTCGGAGAGATCTTCGCCAGCAGCAAAAGACTTTGAACGTTCTTTCAGACCGGCTTCTTCCTGGTCCTCGGAAAAGACCAGTTGAACCCCACTGTCTTTGGGAGAATGAGGGCTGCGAAGCTTTCCGGTGTCTGGAGAAGGACTTTTACCAGCTTCAAGAGCACCGACAGAATGACGGCCATGTACACGGTGGTTGGTTTCATTAAGAGAAGGGTTGTCGGCCTTTAAAACTCTTTTGTCACGGAATCCAACCTTCTGGCCACTATCATCCCGTTTGTATGTTCTCTTGATTGAGTCCATATCCTCAGATTTAATGACTTTGATTTGAGTCTCTGTCTCCAGTGCACTACCAGTTCCTGAAGAGGTGGAAACACGTTCTTTAATATTGGGGGAAACACCGTGTCGCGGAAGAGTGGGAGCATCATCCGGAACCATCAACTTATAGCGGACTCGACGTCGGAGCGTCAGTCTTTTCACGCTAAGAGCGTCGGCATCCAACAGCACCGTAGAACAGATGTTGACCCAGGATTCTTGACTGAAGATCTTCAAGTTTTCGGATGGTTCCACCGTAGGCGTGGGCTCAGCACGCATAGCTTGCTTGATTTCCTCAATCAAATCTGCAGATGGCTTTGTAGCTTGCAAGGCGAAGTCGGGATGGAACTTGTCAAGGTAACCAGCGACTCTGTCGTATTTCGCGAAACCACCAGCAGGGTTCATTTCTAGCCCTCCTTCGACCTCCAAATTTATAGATTTATGGGAAGGAAATTGGTGCTTGTCGACAGGCACCTTGAATCTGGGCGCCCTAGCTGCGAAATAATGACTCGCATTCTCGGGAGGTGAAAATCCAGGGAACTCCACATCAACTACCCCCTCGTCTTGGTTGTATGCATACGACATGCCAACGCCAGTAGGGGTGAGAGGATTGAACTGCAAGGCCGAGGTGCGATGAGGCATACCAGGCGAAATGGCTGGGTTGTGATCTCGAAGATATCCATTAGTATCTATACCATATTCTTCATCGCATGACTCTGTGTTGGACGCTTCCTCAACCATGCGGACCAGCTTACTGCCACTTTGTTTTGCCGAGAAGCTCTTGCTAGTTTTCAAAATACCGGAAGGTTGTGAGTCGCGCTGGGAGCTGCTGCCAACACTGTCACTCCTCTCTGTCAAAGAAGACTCCCTGCGGGGTCTCAAGCTCCAAGTACTGCTCCGGAGGCTATTCCATATACTGGCGGTTTCCGCGCTTGTGACACTGACAGTAGAGCTGCCAGATCGCTGCAATTGTCGTATCAGTTCACCATGCGCATTTGCGCTGGTACCTGGCCGCGCTTCTGGTGAACCAGAAGGAGTACTCCGGCTTGAGTTAGGTGCACTGATAGGGACCGCTGCGGTAGCCTTGCCAGGGATATCGATTTTACCCGATATCTTCAAACTGACGGGCTTGCGAAACGGCCCCTCTGGATCTAACTTCTTGGTAGGAGAAATACGAGACATGTCTTGCATGGACGGATCAAAGACCGCAGTGCTTGGCCGACTGGCATTGCTTAGCATGCCACTATCAACCGCACATCCTTCGTTAAATTCTTCTTCGGATACACGCGCGACAGCTCTAAGACCCCGAGTAAGCGCAGAGATTTGTCTAGACGAGGAGGAGGTCAAGCTATTCTGAGATGAACGTCTTGAGCTTGCGACCTGTGGCTCGGAGGGAACGCAGGGAAAGAGCTTGGCAAAGATAAAGACAAGACTGCGTGCCTTGTTCTGATCTAAGGCTATAACCACTGTACGGTTCTGTGCATTGTCGAACGTCCCTTGAAGCCTTCGACGTTCCTCACGCAGACGACCTTGGTGTTGGGGAGGTGCAAAGATACTGAGCCAACTAAGGTCCGTACTCAGCGCCGCCGTTAGAGACGCTTGTATAAAATTGATTTTGCTGAGGTTGAATACTCCTCTTTTCGAGTCTGCGTCTTGGGCAACCCGAGTGTACATGCGAATCTCGTCACGCCAGATGCTCCAATCACGTTGAGGACTCGCCCTCAAGACTTTGAGGCCTCGGAGAATGCGGCTCAAGACAGTGGAAGACACCTCAATTATACGAGGATCCAACTCAAAAGCACCGGGCTCCAACTTGACCAGTCTTGGACCAGCCGGACCAGCGAGAGAGGCGGCGGCTTGTGCTTGTGCCATAGCCTCTGCTTTCACTTGGAGCCGTTGTTGGATCTGATTAGACGCGATAGTTTTCACAGCATCCAGGGCTCGACAGTAGACGTGCCAATCATCAAGGACAGCCTGAGTCGGATCGTTCTCGTCATCATCTTTTTCTTGCTGGTCAGATCCCGCGTTCGAGTAAGGCTTCGCAAGAGGCAAAAGTATGGCTACACCAAACATAGGAGTACTGAAGCGCTTCTGGCGAACCGACGACATCCTGCGAGCGCCATGTACAGACTTTGGCTGCTGTAATTGCTCTGACAGATCTTCATCATGAACGTGGATGGCAAAAGTAGTCGACACGAGCAATGCATCCTTCCTCAGCTTGACTAGATCGGCATGCTTGGATCGAGGAAGCGCAGAGTCGTTTTCTGGTGTGAAAGTATAGCCGGCACGTAGAGCGTCGTTTCGCTGTCGTTCTTGGATTGGGTCAGGTGGTTGCCGCTGCAGGCGGTGCAATTTTGTCAAGGCGCCTTTGTATTGCATGGGCGCCTTGCCAAATACGCAATCTAGCCACGAGTCCATCTCCTCGGGCGAATCTTCAATGGGCAGTAGCGGATCATGGCGAGCGTCGGCCAGAGACACGGAAACCGGTCGTCGACGCAACTGCACTGAAGGGACAAAAGCGGTTGACTGACGTGAGAAGACTGGGCGATCTGACACGTCTGACTTTGTAGAGCGATGTTTACGTGATTCTTGGGGACGTAGGAAGCCACTCCCTGCTGTAGTAGGACGAGCAGAGGGCGCAGGTCGAAAGAAAGCCTTTGCTTCGTCCTTGGTTCTGTCTCTGTGGCTCCTGCTCTTGTCTGCCCATAGCGAGTCGAATAAGAGTCGATCTATTGACACGCCCGTGTCGTCCTGTGCGACGATAATGCGTACTGGTTCGTGCGGCGAGAGAGGGAATGTCTTGGTTTCGTCGTGATCGTAAAGTGGTTCGATTGCTTTGTTTGGACTGGATTTGGACCCCTTGTCTCTCCCGCTAACACGTTCGTGAGCCTCTCTTGCGGGGAAGAGAAGACCAAGACTACGTGTAGACAAGGGTGGTGTTTCCTTGGTCGCCGGCTCATGGGACTCAGCCCGGGCCCGCGAAAATCTGTGCATTCTATGCTGTATCGGGGCGGGTCAATTGCAGTCAACGACTCAATTGCGACGGGATGCGTGTGCTCCAGGCAAGAGAACGAACATGGACACGCAATTGGGGCTCAGGTAACCCATGTTCAATGGCAATGCGTCTTTGTCGCGTGATGTTGGGGAAATGGTATACCCCAGAAAATGGCTTTTGGCGGGACCGCTGGGAATGATCCGTGTCAGACTCAGCTGTTGGGTTGAGTACAATACTTGGAGATTGGCGATTGTGAATGGTAACCGGGGAATGGGCGTGCTGCAAAGTAACCACAGGAGTACAGTAGTCCTGCGATCAGCAATAGGTAATGACAATGTAAGATAAGAGAATTGGCCAGGAAGAAGTAGCCAGAAGAATTGACTTTGTCTCAGGCAGGTGGGTACTACTTGCACACGATCAACCAGCTCGACCAAGTGGAATCGTGTGGGGTGATGAAAGAAAAGGGAGATGGCGCTGCGCTAAATTATTTCTTATTTGTTTTTTCCTCGCGCAGGGATCGAAGAACAGGGATGGCTTGAAGCGACAGACGGACGAGTGATGGGTCTTGATATGTGGAATTGCGGTGAGCGCCCTCTTTGATTTCGGATCTTGCCCACTGCTTCCGTCTCCTTGGAGCTGCAGTTTGTGCCAGAATTGATCGTGTCTGTATCTGTTACTTGTGCTGCGAGGCTTCATCAAACAAAACGTTGTCGTTGGCTGAAAGTTGAGTTTAACCGTCTTTGTGGGATTTCCAGACGATCTTCGGGATCCAGATTGTCTGAACTTCTTTTTCCGGTCGCGCTTCACCACGCGTATGAAATCTGTGCCCTTATCTGGGGATGAAGAAACGGTGATGAAGTTCAGATGTCAATAGCAATAACAAATGACGTCCCTTTGCAGGAATAATCTTTCCTTGATGGGCAGGGGTGTTGGAATTCATATCTCAGAACACTGGACCGCCCTCGCGATAGTTAATAAACCATTCACGTCTTGTCTTTCAAGGCAGCAATGGCTGTGTTCTGCTGCAAATCACTGCAAGCATCAGGGCCATCTATGCCGTGTGACCGACAATACCCTGACTGGATAAATCCAGTTACAGTAGGTATTGTCCAAACATTCAATAATCCCTCGCTTCGCCTATCCCCAGACGCCCACGCTCGTCCATACATGAACATCTATCTCCACGGCCACGTCAGAGCTGTCCGACTTCGCTCCGCCAGCAACACCGGGCGGTGCGAATAATAGCAGTCATCTGCACTGTCAACCCTCCCAGCCCTAGGATGTTTCGTGCTGTAGAGTGACAACAAGGCAGATTTCCATCGTCTGTTTGATCTCTATCCATACACTAGCCTTTTTTTTTTGCCGGCGCATGAAACACCAGCTTTGATTTGTTGCGCATACTGATGACTCAGTAGCATAGAGTCATCCTCCACCTCTGTCCTCTCGAGAGTTAGATGGTGTGCACTGAACACCTCATCATCTGTATGGCGCTTTCAAACCAGTCAGACAGACAACCAAACAGAGAGAAGTGCCGAACCGCTATGTGCTCAAACCATATCGTCGGGACCGTCAGCACTATAAATCATTCAAATCACTAACCCGCACAATCCCGCAAACTTGATAAGCGAATCCGGCAAGTATTTACTCCACGGTTCGGTATCTTTTGACATGTGAAGAAGACCAATTAAAACATCGTCGCATGAATGTGGTTGTTTTGGATGGCTATCTACTTCTCGAACCCGTGAGGCTGTCTGAATGCGACGTGTCGCGTGGTGACGACGTGACCTGACGATAACTCTGGATCAGATACCAATCAAACACTCTTGTGTCTACCAGAGCCTCCTCCCTTCTTCTACTAATCACTCCGATGCTGCTCCCCTCCCATCAACTTGAAACCATGGACACTCGACCTCCTTGACTGTGATAGACCTGTTCGAGGTGATTCCATGAAGGATGTACTTCTAAGGCTGAATGAAGGTGGCAATCCAAGCGGTGGGATTGTGGCCGTAGCACCGAGCACAGGCGTTTGTCGTGGTGTCTGTCTAGGTGTAAGATGCGGACTTGGTGATCCCGTCGGTCTAAGTGCTTCGTCGTAAAAGGCCTGCAGCTGCATAGGATCTGAGCAGAATTTTTCGAGCTTCTCAGCAATGACCTCTGGCTCTACAGATGCTTCTGTAAACGAGTTCGTGCTCAAGACACTACGTTGCTTGATTGGCTCTTGAAAGGCAGTCAAAAACGGCGAAGCATGTGGTGGTATAGGACCCGAGAAGTTCCGTCTTTGACGTTTGTCCTGAGCTTCAAACTTGCTTGCCTCCCTCACAGGAGTAGCACGATCGGTATAGAGTCTGTTTGCAACGAGTGTCACGCTACCCTCCTCCAGAATCTGCAGAAGTAAGCCACCAGCTTTATGAATGAACTGAGTGTATCGATAGTCCGGCTTCCCCCACGAGTAGCTGGCATCCACTCCAGCATCGAATGTGCTTGCAGCCTCGTAATCTAGAACAAAATCGAACTTGCGAGCCAAAGCTCTGTGGTAAGGAAAGGTGTCTTCAGGGGGCATCTGACTCATCTCATAGTACTGACGAGGAGTTCCTTTGGGTGGAGGCATAGCGAGCTTGATCGTATAAGGTCTTCGGAATGGATGTGTGTCCAGTATGGTATAGCCTTCGGCTATCGGCAGCTCCACCATTTTCAAGCCATACCTCTCAACACTAGTGGCCCATGATACCACTGCATCTTCGATGAGCTTGGCTGTGACGTTGATCCATTCAAGACGGATGTGGTAGCAGTTGTCTGGGTTATGAATACGATCATAATGAAGGTTGATGATCTCTGGACGATACGACTTCTTGCGATGATCAACATCATATCGAAGAACACGACTCAGCTCCAGTTTCGGTCGCTTGTTTGAGTCGGGCTTCGGCGTGCTCCTGTCGGACTCTCTGGTTTCGTTAGTGCCAGAACGCGGTCGCATCTTAGTGTCTGCAGGTATCATGTATGGTGAACGAGCTTTGTCCACTGGTCCTATCCTTGGAGATCGCATCTTGTCTATAGGCAGGAACTTGGGAGATCCCTTCGGCCCCTCATGCAATGGTGTCGAGGGTATCGATTTACCCGTCATACCAAACCATCCTGACTTGGGCTCAGGATAAGGCGTAGTACGGTAATCGGGCGTGATCTGATAAAAGTAGTTACCATCACGGAACTGATGCTTTTGCATAGCGTGGCTGAAAAGTCCTTTCTTCATCAATGCGTTGCCGAGCTTGACTGCATCTTCCCTCGTTTGAACGTCCTTGAAATTTGCAAGTAAGAAGCTGGTCAGATGATCACCCCTGAAACACTTGTGGTGTATGCGGAAATGCCATCTACGATCGGCCACTGGGATTCCCTTGGGCGGATCGGCTTGCAAGTGCAGCGCAAGCTTCTGCATGTCGAAGTCGTTGGTGTGGTACAGGTCGGACTCGGCAAAGAGGTCGTGTCCAGGTTCACCTTGCGACAGAGCTTCTGCGAGCCCGGTTGCATGATTCCTCACAATCGTCGACGGATCATGAGTGTGGTACTCGATGGCAAGTGGATTCGGATCTTTGCGCCTTTGCTGCAGTGATTGCTGAAAGCGTCGTTCTTCTGGTGGTACATAACGGTGTCTCTGCCAGATCTGAGTAAGCTTCTGAATACCCTCCAATCTGATTTCTTCATCCGAGTTTTCAGACACAAATCCGAGCTGACCACTCCGAATCTTGTGGTCAACCGGAATAAGGACGAAACGAGCTCTCCAGAATCTCAGATCTTGTGAGCCTTCGGCGTACTCCTGTTTGTATCCTGCTATATGATGGTCGATGGCGTTCCAGTTATAAGCTGGTCGTGGATTCTTGAATATGACCGAGCGCATCTCATAACCTTTGGCGAGATATGTACGAATATATGGGTTGTAGGCGACTGTTGGATCTACAGCTCCGGTGTATTCAACAGCGGCACCAGGCCTGCGGTTGTATCGGCGTACTTCAACTTCACCGCCGGCAGCACAGACGAGTTGATGAATGTTGTTACCAATCGTCATGAGGACTGTCGCCCCGTCTTCAGCCATGTAGTTCATGTCAAATACTTTTACCAGTGATGCAGCATTGGTGCCGACAAATTCATCAGCTGCAGGGCCCACGACTATCTGGAAGCCGTGAGATAGTCTGCAAGCAATGAGCTCTCTGATCAGAGCCTCTCTGGACTTTGGAGCTTCGGAGGACTCCTCGTCGTCTAATGGCAAAATCTTGTAAGGAGACTCCGAGTACTCGTTACGGAGTTGCTCCGAGGTAGGAAAGTATTCAGCAGTAAGAGGCAAAGCTGCTGGAGAACACAGTGACTTCCACTTGATGACGGAGGTAGGCACAGGTTTGGGAAAGACATGCTGCCAACGACGAAATTGGCTTGCAATGCTCATATTGTGCTTCTTCGGGTTAGAAGGGTTCAGCATCGTCAGCCAAGGTGACATTGCAGTGAGAGGTGACAGCATCTTGTGGAACTGGTTCTTCTCTGGGAGTGATCCAGGGGCAGAATCTGAGACTGACACGACCTGCCTACCTACCACTGATGCATCCCTAACCACTATGTCGTCGGGTAGCTTTGACAATGATCCCCGATATGTATTTTTCTTTGATTCATTCTCGTCCTCATCCTCTCCTGAAGCGACTGACGAAGATCTTATGGCTATCGGAGTGCTTCGGAGTAATCGGCTGGAAGCATCTGAGTCGTCTCCTCGATCACTATTATTGCTAACATCTGTACGAGCAAGACTGGCTTGTGATGGTTTCCTTTGCAAAGTGCTCAACAAATGCTGAGTCAAGGTTGAGAACAAGCCGCCGCCCCCGCCTCCGCCGCTACCGCCTCCAGATTTAGACGAGATAGAGGCAGTCTCGTTGTTAGGCGTCCTTGAATCTCCAGCGCTCTCGTTCGTGATACTGACACTTGCAGTGGCCTTGGCGGTCCCTAACCCTCGAGGACCGAGACTTATCTGACGAGGGACGGGCTTTCTCTGAGGCGTTACTTCTGCAGAATGCAGCGGAGAGTCGTCTATCTGGTCGAGCTTCACCACCGCTTTTGGCCGTTTTGGTGGAGATCGACCCGAGAGATAACCACTGCGAGGACTTTCGCTCACGACGTTTTGAGGGCGTGCAAGACTGTTCCTCCTTCGTGCCGGCGATTGGCTGAATCTTACGGTGGTCTCTAAGCTAGCTCTGGATGATTCAAGCGATGTGTGATCCACTGCGTTCTTCGTCGGGGACTCCTGCCCTTGGTAGCCTTGGAAGACTTGCTTGTCGTAAGAGTTCATCCATTCTAACAAATCTTTCCGTGCAGACATGTCCATCATGTTTGACGAGTCTTCGTCTCTCTTCCGAGGTGAGCCGCCAATGTAGCCAAAGAAAGATCGCGTAGATCCAAAACTCTCAGACATTGGCTCAGTCGGGCCTGGCTCTAGGTGTCTGGCCTGGCGAGGCCTGTCGGTATTCAGGTTTCCTGGTAACAACGGAATCGCAATATCACTCATTTCGTTCTCCATAAGACCCATCATCTGTAGCTCGTACATCCGACAGCTTGTTGTGAAAGAACTCTTCCTATTTGATCCCTTCTTCTTGGATGACAGGCCGTATTGAGCTCTGATGAGTGCTTCGTCGGAAGGACCAGTCCAAAACGAAACATCAATCCAGTGTGGTAGAGCATAACTCCATTGAACACCAAACTCCACGAGGGTGCCCGGAATCTGTTCTCGGGCGGCACTGCTTGCTCTGTGTAAGAACCTGTTATTCCCTCTGGGCGTACCCATAGCTTGGCTCTCGAGATAACCCGCCTGCCGAGGCGTGCTTCCGCCTTCAAAAAAGTTGGTGTCGTACAAGACAGGGACACTGTGCAGAACGTGCGGACTCCTGTACCTGAAAAGTGGCACAGAATGAAGCGGCATTCGAGCCAAGGATACGAGATCGACACCAATACCACTGGCCACCAATGAGTCTGTGGTCAGCTTCAACATGTTGTAGTCCACTTCGAAGACACCCGTGCCGGCAGTGACAATGACCAAAGAGATACCTGTGTGCACCAGGTCTCTGTCAATGTAGTCTTTGGAGAATTGAGTCGCTGCAAGATTGATCGCCTCCAGTATGTTACCTCTCGCAGATGTGGTGGGTTGTCCAGCAATGACTGATTCTATCGTTGCCTCGGCTTTGACAGATGCAAGAGTCTCCGGAGGTCTCCCGTAGGCATCCTTGCCGCCGACGATCGAAACATCCTTCTGAAATACCTTGAACTCCTTCTTGAGTTTGTAGAGGATATCTATCCACCTACTGCTAGCCGCATCGGTAGTCACAACGCGATAGTAGTCGCGGTACTCGCAACCATTCTTCGGAGAACGTGTTTCGTTTGCACCATCAATCTCTCGCGGTATCAACACTCCATCTTCGTACTCCAGTCGAGTAAACATGATAATACTGACAAGGTGTCGAACACTTAGCCGTTGCCAGCGCTTGAATAGATCTGGGAGGAAGCCATTGATGACCTTGTTGAACATGATCTCGCCAGACCCTTCAGCGTCAAAGTCCCACATCTCACGAGACATTTGAACGAAAATGACATATTTTGCGGATTCGCTTCGGAATATAGGCTTCGTCGTGGATGAGAAGAAGGCAGATGTCATCTTCTGACCTTCTACATATATGCTCTTCACAGTAGCCTTGATACTTCCCAAAAAAAGCAGCTTCTGGCCTTTGTACACCGATTTCAGACTCAGCTCTGACACTGTCAGTCGCCACATGTCTGCACGCGCCAGATATTGGTCGCGGAAGACAATCTCTACATGAGATGCAGAGTGCATGTCTTCGTGTGCCTACTAAAGTCAGCAGAGAGCTTCAAAGATAAAGAGCAAAGATAGCTTTACCGGCAACACTATTGCTTGCATGTTGTTGCGAAATCCGAAAACAGCAGCCGCGTTGGTATGAATAGACACTTGCAGTCGCGATTGCTTGCGCTTTTGCTCTGGTGTCAGATCATGGGCCACAAAGATTAGAGATCTCGACAGGTCTGCATGTTTTTCCATTTCAATATTACTTCTGGAGGATTTTCGACTTCCATTCTTTAGTGAAGGCCGTTTGGGTGTCTGATTCGGTCCATTCGACGTTGTTGCACTGGTCGAGAAGTCATGGGTGGAGACCGAGGCCTTCAGTGCCGCAAGACGGTTCAGGGACCCTTCATTGAGATCAATCCGATCGGAATTGTAAACTACAGTCTCTTCCGAGAAGCTGTCGTCGTGAATCCATAGCACACAGAAGTGGTAAGTGGCCGTGGAGGTCGACATGATGAGACGTTCAACAGACGAATGCCATCAACTCACGTCATGTGCGATGATGGTAGCATTTCATGTCGCGAGAATGACACACGCGTTCAGATGTGACTCTACGAATCTAGAGCATTGGACAGGAAAAGAGATAGTGGATGCTTGATAGATGGGCGAGCATTGTTTAGTACGCAACCTATTCTCGAACGACCCGAAGTTCTCCCGAGCATTTGACGAACGGGGCACCCTGTTCTATTGTCTAAGCACAACCAAACAACAACACAGAGTATATAGCACGCTCTTGGCTTCGTGTATGTCTGATGCAACAACTTGGAGACGGGAGAACAAACGGGAGAGCTGAATCGTTCGTGGTCCAGTATTATTGTCGAGCCAACTGCCGATGTGAAATCTTGTCGACTAAACCACACGTCCATACACCAAGACCTTGATAACCGTATCATTTCCTCAGCTGTTCTCTACCCTGGTTTTGCGCAGATCCTGAAACAGAAATTCAGATCAAAAATCGAAGCTCAAATCGCAGTAATAAGAAGAGAATGCATACATGCTAAAGCTAAGAAATGCCTATATTGATTACAATGTATGCCAGCTGGAAGAGGGTATAAACGCAAGAAAAGAACCAGCAGACTCGTTGCAGTAACATGAGGGGGACATGAATGGGGTTTGGCGTGACAAGGAAGGAGATGGGGATTAGTCGTAATAAACAGCAACAAAGTCATCCTATGGGCTTTCGAATCGATCGTCTATCGTTCCGGGGTCGGTAGAGTCGCCCTCGATGGTCCTCCGCCAATGTTGTGGCAAACACACACAAACCAAGGGGAATGCCTTGACCGGACCAAACTCTTCAGGTGTTTGCGCGCCGCTGCTCACACCACTGTCACGCTGCTTCTTGGCATCATGTTTCCAGTCCTCGGCGCTTAGGTTAACTCGAACGCCAGTTGCCCAGCCGTCGTCCCAGATGCCAACAATCTTCAGCATATCGCCTCGTTCGAGATCAAACTCGTCTCCAGCACGGGGTTGGTATGCCCAAAGTGTGGAGACTAGATCTCCCACATGTATGTCATCCTCTGAATAGTAGTCCTTGAAGAAGCCAAGCTGTTCTGACTCGGATGTACCTTCAGGCGAAGATACATGTTCGTTACCAGAATCGTCGTTATGACCGGATGCAAGGAAAGACCCGCTCGAGAGAGACCCGGTTCGTTTAGGGGGTGCTGCAAGAGCGGCCACACGTGGTGGCGTCCCTACTCCTCGAGCCGGCTCTTGACTTGATGGCGTAGGGACACCTGTTGCAGCTTCCAAAGCAGTCATACGAGTCACCCTCCCACCAGGAAGAGCTTCAATGGTAGCTTGACTCCGGCTTGCACCATCGTGTCTGAAAGCCATGGCAGGTGCAGGCCCCTGTCGTGAAGTTACTGGTTGATTGAAGACACTTGTTGCCGGGCTGGGGTGTTTCCGACGGCGAAGGAGTACACAAGCGGCGATGACGGCAGCGATGAGAAGGAAAACACCAAGTAATGATCCAACGACAATCCCGGCAATCTGACCCCCACTCAGACCTTTCCGTCTTGCGGAGGCTGGGGTTGATATAGATGAGGAAGAGCTTGTGCCGGACGTGCTGGTAGCAGAAGAGGATGAAGTGAAGAGTGGTTGCATGGTTGATGTAGCAACGATAGGAAGTGTGACGTCTTCGCATCGAGCCGTAGTGTTGGAAAACACACAGCATGAATCGGTGGCATTGGGCGAGCTTGAAGCACAATAGGAACAAAGACCAACGAGGTTGGAAGCATATCCACACTCGTCTGGCTCATTGCTCACGCCATCGATGCATGTTCCTGTCAGAGAGTCTGCTGGCAAGGCGCAGTTCGTAAAGTCGGCTCGGATTTGGCTGATAGCATTTGAATTTGTCTGGCCGCATAAATTGCTAGCTGATATTGATTGCTCGCTCTCAGCATATTCCGACTAGATGAGAAAGATTAGTTGTAGCGTTTATCGACGAGTTCGAGGACGCTTACGCAAGTGTTTGCACACAAGGGTCGAGTGGCATCGCCAGTCAGGCCGCAAGGTGTGATGGAGTTTTGCACAATGGCATTGCAAAGTACACTGGTCGTATATCTTGCATAGTAGGCCGAAGAATTGGAGGGTTCAAAGTCGGAGCAGCCGATCAGGGTCTGAAATCTTTCCTGGATGAAGTTTGTGGAGATGTACTGTTGTATTTGGGTATCGAAAGAAGCTGTGTCGGTAACGCTACTGAGGAATGGAAAGAGCCCGACAAGGGTGCTGTCGGTGGATATCGACGCCGCATTGAATGCGCGGCATTCTGTCGAGTCTGCCAGAGAGACACAGGTGGAGCTCTGTGCCACAGCACCTGTAAACGTTGCGACAGTTGCCATAAACGCGCAAAACGTCCGCGATCGTCTTGACGTCCATCTTGACGTGATGCCTGACGAGTTTCTGGCCGTTGTGTCCGTCGGCGTCCTCCTCTTGTGGCCCTGCGCGTTGTCGGTACTGTCTACCCGTCGCTGCAGGCCATGGTCGAACATGTCTAGAGGCTCTGTCGCTGCATAGAAGAAAAGAAGAAAGAGATGGGAATGCTGCTCGTGGAGAAATTGGTCGCGGCCTGTAATGCGATAGTTCTCGTATCGGTTCGCAGCAAGTATTAGGGTAAAAAAGCAGATGAGAGTTCAGAGTCAGGTAGGTCTAATGAGAGAATCAAAATGCATGCAATGAGTGAGTGAGTGAATGAGCGAGCGAGCGAGTGAGGCGCTATGGGCCTCAAAGTCGACAAGAGCACCGCTAAACACAAGAACAACAAAAGACTGGCATGGACGAGGTAGGTAGCTGCGGGTCGGTCGGACGTCCAGAAAACAGTAGGCAGGCGGCCAGCAGCAATCACACAGACGCTGCACTGTTTCCAAGACAAGCCGACCTTTGGGTCGGAACTCGAGAGTGCTCGTAGAGAGAGGTAATTTGGTTAGCTCCAGGATTCAAAACACATCATTTCTCTTTCCACCCTCTTCGTCGGCTACTCGCACGGCCAATCTAAACCTCTTTTGGTACTTGCTAGTCTGTCTCTCCCGAGGGCTTCGTCTCCAGACCATCGCTAACTTGAAATGGAGTAAATCCATTTGACCATCTCTCTCTCCAAGCTGAGGTTACTGACATCTTTGTCGGATGCCGCAAACCTTGTTTGAAATTCTCCATTGGGTTTGCCCTTTTCTCTTGTGCGAGAGCCGGAGCGGATTTCTGGATGCCGAACTTCTAGTCTGGTCGCCATGGCGAGGTCTGGATTCCTAGAGGACCCTGTACCGTTCTCTGGTGGTCCAAATGCCGGGCTGTTCCACCAACACTGCAGCAACACGCTGCTTGTCGTCAATAGTCAGCCTGGATCCAGAGTCAGACTTATCACATGTTGCCTGCCGCTTCACCGCTGCTCATGTTCTGCATGCATCGAAAGTCACGACCGCATATGTACAGTAGACTGGTTGCGTTCGTCCATGCAAGACGGCGCTGCCGCATACCAGATGGGTCGTTACCCAAGTCAGATTGAGTTCAAGTAGAACAATGATCGCGATCGTTATTGAGGCAGGATGACAGCAACACAACACCAAGCAATGGCCATCAATTCCCACCCATATAGTGCTCACTGTCAAAAGAGATACAAAGTCAATTGCAGAGAATTGCCTCCGTTCTAACTGCCTGACTATACGTGCACCGCCAGAGATGCAGCTGTGGAGGTATGATTTTCACAACATGAGCGGCACAGGCACAAGAACAAAATCGTGTTCAAAGAAAGCGATACAGTATAGTATACGGAATGGTGTCATCGATCGACCTATGAATGCGGATAACAGGATGTTTCTAAACTGCGTATACTCAATCTCAGGAACCAACCACTTCATCTGGCGGCTGGTTGTACTGTCAGGTCTCGTTTGTAGGGTTCGTCGTCAATTTCGTTAATGAGCAGGCTTGGGAGCCGTGGTGGGATCAGGATGGATAGAAGCAGGACGTGCCTGAGCACCGTGAGCCTGCTGAGCAGCGGCTTGTTCAGCAGCAATCTGGTCCTCGGTCTTCTTGTTGCCGTGCGAGATGAGGCGGTTCAAGAAGCTGTTGGGTCTGCCTTGCGGGTACTTGTCGTCCTGCTCTGCCTCTTCCAACTGCTTGTGCAAGTGACCAGTAGTCTCCTCGTCAAAATCCTCGTGCTCGTCAGGGTTGGCTAGTAGCATAACAGGTCAGCGTCGCTACGAGGATGGGCATTGATATCGCCACCAGACTCACCTTCCTTGTCGTGCATGCTGAGAGCTCTCTTGAGCTTGCCTCTGATTGCGTCCATTGTGGCGTGTGGTGGAGCTGTAGATCTCTAGAACAGTGGGAGTTGGCTGCTTAGTGATCTTGAAGAGCGGGGTTGCGTCAGCGAGGTCAGGGCGGGTGCTAGAGCAGTGCCGGCGTACCTTGGAAGAGTCTGGTATACAGCAAGTGGGTTGTGGTGATGGATTGAGTGATGAAAAGAAGGAAGACAGAGGGCGGTGCGGTATAAAACGAGAACAACGAACGTCTGGGCAGGCGAGGCATCACCACGCACCTTCCCGCTCAGCAGGCGGTCCACCTATTCATTACCCCACATGATGATGTAGGCGGGTCTGGCCTAGGTTCTCTTTGTGACGAATACGTGTCTTGGTCACGTTTTGGTCGATAAAAGAAGCAATATTCAATACTCGTTGAGACTGCGAGAGGCAGCAGGTGGTCATACATGCCATCCCACCTACACACAGGGCATGGATAGGGCGAATCCCATGTATCATGAGTAGGTATGGGAGCTCACATCTGGAACAGGTTCCCCAGATCGAGCCCCAGGCTCTACAAGTGTTGTGAGCACCCACCTGAGGCTCAACAAAGACGTCCGTGCACTTCTTTTTCCCGTCACGGCACGAAAATAGGTAGGGTAATTAGGCAGGTATCTGATTGTTTGCCTTACCTAGATACCTGACTGTGAAACAGCAATCACAACTATTAGCAGAGATAGCAGCGCTCAAAGACGGCATGTGGTCCTAATTCGACACATGCACGAGCCCATGTGTCGTTTCGAATTGCTCGGTCTTCTGATACTCTCGCTACACGCGCGTAAGGCCAAAACATCTCGAGGCCGTGGTGCCGACGACCATTCCCCAGCACTTGTAGCCCAAAATGCTTCACGAGATCCTCCTCGCGCTCGACGGCCATCCATCTCCACTGTTCCCTGCCACTGTGTCGTCGGATGCTCGACGCGATGATGCCTTTGTAGACAAGGATTTTCCTTTGCTTTCGCCAGCAGAAGCCGCTTTATTGGAAAACATTGGCAAGCTTGCTACTCTGCACCGTCAGATTCGTGACCATGCTGCCAAAGTCTCTTCTGAGCATCCATCAACGATATGTCGCGCGGCGGCCAGCTCGTTGTTACATACCCATCTTGCTCGGTTCCGTGACAAGATTCTCGATGTTGAAAAACAGATCTTGACCAAAGACTCGGCTATTGTTGGTGCATATAACATCGTGCCTCTATCAGCCGTGGTTGGAGAATTTGACGAATGGAATCGACGTATGCAATGGTATTGGGAGATCATCTGTTTTGTTCAGCCTCTCAAACCAGCACTCAGGAGGGAAACAGCAAGCCTAGACCAGGCAAGTGGAGCTGGATTGATAGACCGTTTGCAATCAGAGCGACATACCGGCTTTCCGGACATCGAGACGGCGGCGACAGAGCTAAGTAGAGTGGCGGAGAAAGCATGGCTGAGACAGGTGTCAGTATGGCTACTACATGGCTTGCCGCCTAGCCATGGTGCCAACGACTTCTTTGTCGCTGTCCAAGAGTCACCTGAAGGACCTTCTTCGTATGTCATGAGACGCGAATTACTACCAAGATTTGTCTCACGACAGACTGGAGATTCGTTGCTGTTTGTCGGGAAGTCCATACACCAAATCAAGCAGCAACGAAATGCCGTCTCGACATCTTACACTAGGGATAGTCCTGAAGATGCATCTCTTGTTGCGTCACACCTACAGTCACTCTCCTCGTTATCCTTCCCGTTGATCCCTGCAGCGTTCTCTACCACGGTATCATCAATACGATCATCCCTATCTCAAAAGGTGCTCCAACGTCTACTCCCACTCGACACGATCAAACTCGTATTGAGCACATTCCGCGACATCTTTCTCCTCGACCGTGGCGAGTTTGCCATGACTCTTATCATGGAAGCACAGGAGCGACTCGAAGCTCGAAGAGCAGATCAAGGTCGTTTCCTGCAAGACGCACTCGGCAAGGATCTCCGCGGCGTCATGATCAAAGATGGCGAAGTCAGTGAGACTTTATCACGAACTTGGAAGATGTTGGCATCTCTTCAAAGTGAGGATCTGGAAGACGATGTGCTCGACTTTGCACGCGAGAACTTCAAGCTGGAGATTGATAAAGGACTATCAGCTTCGCGACCTTCAACATCAGATGGGACCGCAGCAGATCTGGCTCGTCTGTCAAACATATCCTTCAAGGACCTATTGTTCCCTGTACCTACGTCTCTGACCATGCATGTAAACGCGCCTCTTGACCTCTTTATTTCCCGCAATGACATGGATCGCTACGCCTCGATAAACGCTTATCTACTATCTCTCAGACGCTCTCACATGCGTTTGTCAAACCTCTGGCTTTCATCTCACACTCGCCGCATACTCAGCAGTACCACCCCCATGAGCCCGCTAGCAAAATCCAACCTGCGATCACGCAATACATCACAACGTAAGATTTGGGCCACGTGTAGCGCAGCAGTCTTCCTCCTCTCCGAAACCACCGCCTACCTTGAAGGCGAAATCATAACGCAATCCTGGGACACGTTTTTCTCCTGGGCAATGCGACAACACCACGATCCAGAGACATTGGCCCGAGCCCACAGATTCTTTCTGGCGGCATTGTCTTATGCGTTGCTGCTCACGGATACTGGATACACGCGATCAATGAGAGAGTTGTTGACGCACGTGGATGCTTTGGTGGCGCTGTTCGAGAGGTTGCAGAGGTTGCAACAGACGTCTGATCTGAATCCGGGCCATATGGATATTTTGGCAGATGAAGAGTCAGAGGTCGCGAGGGAATTGGATAGATCGAGGAAGAGGGTTGATACTTCGTTGAAGGACGTGGTGGCAAGGTTGAGGCAGTTGGATCACGAGAGGTTGGGTGCGGCTAGGTATTTACAGGTTGAGAGTGGAGATACCGGGTTCGAGGTTTGGAGAGGTGGAGGTGTGGATAGACTGTTGATGAAACTAGATTTTGGGAGGGTCAGTGGCGGCGAGGAGTTGATTTGATGATACGGGGAAAAGCGAGGACAAGTCAGACCTACCTAGATAAAGATGACCTTGAGAACAACAACCGATATTACTTGCCCAACCTTCTTCTCAATATGCATGACTTTGGAATGGAACTTTGAGCAGATCAAGAGTTACACTTTTCTTTTATACACAAATTCGCAATGTCATCTCGCTGTTATAGTACATGAAAAAACACCCAACCACAAATCCACCGGACCTCTTGTCAAGAGAACAGAGATTGATTCGGAAAATCCAAAACTCAATACACCTGACCTTCGTAGTAAACCTTGCGGACGTCGACGAGTTTGCGGCCGCGAGCACGAGCGACGTCTTCGGGCATCCGTTGCTTCATGAGAGCTTCGTAGGTGGCCTTGACGACGTTCATGGGGTTACGGGAACGGACGCAGCGGGCGGAGAGGTCGTGAAGACCGGCTGCTCGGGCCATTTCGTAGATCAAATGTTGACAGCGGTTGCCGAAGCCTGTTAGATTGATCCAAGTCAGCAAAGGAGAAAAGAAAGAAAAGAAAAAATATTGAATGTTCGGGGAAAGAGAAAAAGGGGGTAAGTAGAAACATACCTGGCGGACGAGACGAGATTTGAACGACACTGGCGCCGACCTTGGCCTCGACTTCACCGTAAATGGTGCGGTTCTCGTATCTGGGGATGGGCTTCATGTTCCTGATGGCGGCGTACATGGCCTGACGACCAGCGTCTTCGGGCTCCGAACTCTTGCCTTCGCCGATGCCCAACATGCCGTTTTCGTCACCGGCAATGGTGAGTTGGTATTGTGATTGGATCTTGCCCATGCGTGTTTGGTTGACGACACGATGCGAGACCAGACGCTTGACACGAAGTCTCCTGATGGCTTCCTTGGTCATGCCGGTCTGTTGGATCAAGTGCAGCATGTGGGGGTCATCGTCCTCTGATTCGAATTTGATGCCTGGGTTCTTCATTTTGGGGAGTTCGGGCGAGAGACTGCTCTGTTGCGAGTCGAGGGTGCCTTTCGGCGAGTAGAAGAAGTTGTTTGCATTGCCGATGAAGGCGTTCCATTCGGCGACGGCGTCGGGACCTTCAAAGGTCTCGGCGTACTTGCGTAGGCGTGCGCGGCGCTCGTCCGGAGTCAGGTTGTCGCCTGGGTAGACGCCGGCTTCGATGCTCTTGGTCAACAGCTGTTGTTCGAATTCTTCGGGCGATTGGCTCTCGATGCGGAATTCGAATTCCTGGCGCTTGTTGTTGAATTCTTCGGTCCATGCGGCGAAACGATCGAGTACTTCGGCTTCGGTGCGCATCTGAATGCCCGGATCGATGTCGTCGGTGGGAGCTCGTACGGGCTTGTCGACTACGGGATGGATCTTGGAGAGGTCGTCGATGTATGTGAGGGCGTAGGTGTCACGGCGGACCCTGCCTTGAGAGGCAACATCGCGAGGGTCGATGGAGGCTTCTGCGGCTTCAATGGCGCGAAGCTGGGCGGGGGTGTATTTGAGGGCCAGTAGTTGCTTTTCTCGCGCCGTATATGGCCTGAATGCGCGGGTAGTGCTGTCGATGTTCTTCTGTGCCAAACCGAGATCCACGGCCTTGACGTTTGGGTATGCTGGCTTGGCCTTTGCCGACGAGGGAGCTGTTGTCGAGAAGGCGCGAGTCGTCGGTTTGGGGGCTGTGGCCGAGGGGAGACGGCAGAATAGGCAGCGAGTCGACTTCATGGTGAGGAGCCCTCGGTCGGCGAGAGGGAAAGCGACTCTTGCTCTGGGTCTGGGTCTTGGTCTTGGTAGAGCAACAAGGAATAACAATATCACCCAAAGACAAGACAATCTCGATTTCACATGGATCGACGCCGCCGCATGCTGGATGGACAATTTCAATGCCAAGAGCGGACATGGCCATATCTTGGCAGTTTTGCGGAGAGAAAGCAGCTCCTCCGATTGAATAATTATATTTAATTCTGCTGACCATTCGCTCGTCTGCCATTCACCTGATGCTGTCGAGTCGTCTTTTTGCTTGCACCCGTTCGGCCTTGACCTCGTCTTTTGCTTCTGCCACTTTCACGCGCTCTGCATCGTTTAGACCCGCCATGTCTGCCACAACAAACCGGCCTCAGAAGAGGAAATTCAACGAGGGAAAGAGGCACTTTAAACGCAACAAGAAGCAGAAGAAAGAGAGCACCGTCAAGGAGGGTTCCAACGAAGAAGTCTTGCTCGCCGACGTCCGCGCATTGCTCGAGAAGCATTCAATCTCTGCCACCCCCACCGAAGAACAATCCACGTCCAACCTCGTCGAACCTTTTACCGAAACCGATGTCATCATCGACACTCTCTCGTCCACCGGCGACGGCCTTGCCGTGCTCCCCGGTACTTCGCAAATAGCCGTCGTGCCCTTTACCGCACCGGGCGACAAGGTCACTGTCAAGATCATCAAGCACTTCCAAGAGACAAACCACACCTTGACCGACTTTGTCAAGGTTGTCGACCCTTCTCCACACCGCGACGACTCTCTCGCAAAATGCGGCTACTTTTCAAAATGTTCAGGCTGTCAGTTCCAGATGCTGCCATACAAATTCCAGCTTGACCACAAAAAATCCATTGTCGAAAAGGCATACAAGAACTTTAGCGACCTCCCCGCTCACTTGATACCCGCCATTGGAGACACCATGGGATCGCCCTTGCAATATGGATACCGCACAAAGCTGACTCCCCATTTTGATGGCCCGCCCGGTGGCAGAAGAGACAGACGTCATGGAGTGAAGCCCACTTTCCCCGAAGTGCCGTCGATTGGTTTCATGCTCAAGGGCACCCGCAAGACCATGGACATTGAGGACTGTCCTATTGGTACAGACGCTGTCCGCATGGGCATGAAGAGCGAGCGGTCACGCGTAGCGGTTGAGCTGGACAAATATGCCAGGGGTGCCACTCTCTTGCTGCGCGAGAGCACAAAGCGCATTGAAAACAAGGATCTACCTCAAGACCAACAGGCCGACAGTGGAGCCGCTGAAGAGCAGTCGCTAGAGGCCCAAGCTGCAGCACCGCAAGAGACCAAGAATTACATTGACGAAGACCGCGGCACCCACATCCACCGCAAGACTTGCGTTACAGACCAGAACGGCGTCTCTACCGAATACGTCGACGATTTCCGCTTCGATAACCCTGCCGGCTCTTTCTTCCAAAACAACAACTCTATCCTTCCCTCATTCACACAATACATCCGAGATAACATTCTCCCTAAAGATGCCCCAGCCGATGCTCCCAAAATCACAAACCTCATTGATGCATACTCTGGCAGTGGTCTCTTCACAGTCACCCTGTCCCCCCTATTCAAGAATTCCATCGGCATTGACGTCTCCACATCATCCATCAGATTCGCTACCAAGAACGCTGAACTCAACAACATCTCTCCCGACTCTGCTCGCTTCCTCGCTGGCGATGCCAACAACATCTTCGCCGAGATCAAGTTCCCCGCTGCTGAGACAGCTGTCGTGATTGACCCCTCTCGCAAGGGCTGCGACGAGAATTTCTTGACCCAACTGCTGCAATTCGGTCCGGAAAGAGTCTGCTATGTCAGTTGTAATGTCCACACTCAGGCTAGAGATGTCGGTGTGCTTGTGGGCGGCTTGCCTGGTGTCAACGATGGCAAGGGAATGTATGAGATTGAAAGTCTGAGAGGCTTTGACTTTTTCCCTCAGACTGGTCATGTTGAGGGTGTTGCTTTCCTCAGGAAGAAGAAGACTGAGATTGTCGAGGCTTCCGAGCCCGCTCCTGCTGAGGTCGCTCCTGTTTCTGAGTCCGCCTAAGCTCTTTCATCGCCACGTGTTGATGCGTAATGGTAGTTGTTTAGCGACGATACAAGCGACTTGCCATCCAGGAAGGCACATTTCAGCTGCTCCGTCATTCTCGAATCCACACAACTTTCGAAACCACATAACTCTGAAACCACACAACTCCGAAACCGCATAGACTCAGGTCTGGAGTGAGCATCAAGACTAATTCGTTGGTCGACCATATTACTATGTTGTAAATATTCTTCTCCTGTACCAATCACCTGCGGATTGTTCCACATCACCCTGCACCATGAATCGCAGCCAAACCCTCCACCCAGATGAGAACGAGACCAGCTTCTTTTTCCTGAGTGACGAAGGCGAAATTGTATACACCCCTGTCGGCTACGACGCTGAACAATCCACCTTTGTCCAGAGTGTTGATGATTCTCGCCTCCCTCGATCATCCACCATCCACACCAGTTCCAATCGCTCTCAATCCCTTCCTTTTGAACCACATACTCAAGACCCCGACACTCCTGTTCAGTCATCGTTTCCATCAGATGAACTAGCAGAAGAAGCACGACTTGGCCTGCCAGAACAGTGGATGATTTTTCCTTTGAGCAAAGGTGTAAACAACGGCAATCTTCAACACAATGACAAGATCAACTTGACCAGGTTTGACTACTCCCGGCACTTCGAATTCAGCCTATCGGTCGAAAGCAAAGACAGTCTACCATCCTACCGCTCACCAGCAGACTCACTCGGCGACGATACCTCTGCATCCTTACCAGCCTATTCAATTGATGATGACCTCAGCGAGGTAGTCCAAGCCATCTACCTCGAGAACAGCGAGCTCCTCAAACGACCAAAGTACAAACGAGCCCGTGCCCTTCCTCGCGAATTCTCCGAACAAGAGTTGTTGGAAATCAGACGCAAGACTCGTCATCGCATCCGTGTCATCACCCGCAACAGTCTAGGATTGACCGTGACTCTCGGTCTGTCTTGTGTTGCACCACAGATGCTCATTGCCGCCGCCATCAATGGATTCTGCCTCGCCCGTGGTGCTCGCAATCTCCACCAACACCTTGAATTCCTCAAATGGAACAACGTCAAAGTCGAAAAGCGGGATGTGGTTGTCGCGGTTGTTGAGGGCGTCGTGGTCAAGCTGATCTTCTTGGCTATAACGCTCAATCACGATGATTTCCTAGTCTTGACCCATGAATTGGTGTCGGCGCATTCGGAAATGATATGCAGTGTGGTGCACGAAATACCCGGATTCGATTATGCCAACCATCTGTTCCTGGCACCCATTGACAAGGTACAACATATGTTGGATCTGCCCTCGATGGCGGAACGAGCGGCAGGGCATGTTGGATTTGGAACTGGAGGGTGGATGGATCCTGCCGGTATTGTGTTGAAGAACATGTTCTTCGTAGGAGCAGTGCAGTCCTGTATGGAAACTGCCATTGAAAAGATACAAGATCATATGGGCAAGGGTGCAGGAAAGATTGGGGAGAAGCTAAGGAAGGAGAAGGCCAAGAGGAAAGGAGCAGAGCAGGTGCAGTGGACGAGAAACTAGGAGCTGATGTTCAAGAGCGGGGACAAATACGAGCGCCGCTATTTCAAACGCTGAAAGAAGTCGACAAAAATCCCTAGGATACGATACAGCTGTTGAGATGGATGAGTGTAGGTAGACACCTGTATGACGACCTCTGCTTGGCCAAAGAGAAAGAGACAAAGAAGGCTTTTCTGAAAGCCACAACAAAGTAATATGCCAACACCTGCAGGTATGGATCAAGCGCAAGCCGCTATATTTGATAGACATGAACCAAGCATAAGCTGCTATATCTGATAGACATGAGGTCGAGTGATGAAGTGAATACAGTAAAGTAGTTTGAAGCGATCATTCTCGCCAAGACTTTCCCTGTGACGTCGTTCTAGAAAGCTCCAAAAGCATGTCCAGATAATTAAACAACTTGTCGCGCAGTACGTCTGAAACATCTCTCTCTCTCTCTTTCATTGCACTTTACACAGATCAGCAAGTCAGAGAAGACAAGAAGTTCAAGATGCCAGGCAAGTGTGTACACAAAGGCTGCGGCAGGACGTTCAGCGACGACAATGAAGAATGTGTCTACCACCCTGGTCCTGTGAGTGGAACCTGTACAATGCATGCATGAGTTGAAAACAAGTCAGACTGACAATCTATGCAGCCAGTCTTCCACGAAGGCCAGAAAGGTGTGTATTCCCTGGTTCCTGAATCTAAACCATCAACACCAGTTGACACGATACCCTCCCCCCCACAGGCTGGAAATGCTGCAAACCTCGAGTCCTAACCTTTGACGAATTCATGGCCATCCCACCCTGCACCACCGGAATCCACTCGACCGTCGACGACACCCCAGTCGAAACACCCAAACCCGTGTCCGACACCCCGGCCGCACCGACTCCAAAATCCGTCGAGCAGCAACAGTCTTCGGCACCCCTCCCTCGTCTGCCAACCGCACAACCACCCGCAACCCCACAACCCCCATCCTCCCCCGCCCCACCCGAAGACGAAGACGACGATCCATCCATCCCCGTCCCGGCCAACAGCACCTGCAAACGCAAGACCTGCGGCCAAACGTACAAGGGCGGCGACAGGACAGACGCGGAAAATTGTGTGCACCACCCGGGCGCACCAATCTTCCACGAAGGCAGCAAAGGCTGGTCCTGCTGCAAACGCCGCGTCCTCGAATTTGACGCTTTCCTCAAGATCCCCGGTTGCGCCACAAAGTCCCGTCATCTGTTTGTCGGCGCCAAGAAGGATGAGACCGCGGAGGAGAAGTTGGAGAGCGTGAGACATGATTTCTACCAGACTGCCGATAAAGTCATGGCGAGTTTGTATTTGAAGAAGATCGATAAAGAAAAGAGCACGATTGAGTTTGGGGAGAAGGAGGTCAGGTTGGATTTGAAGACTGGTGACCGGAAGAGGTATACTGAGAATGTGCCGCTGTTTGGTAATGTGGATGTGGACAAGAGTGAATACAGTATCATGGGCACTAAGTTGGAGTTGAGGATTGTCAAAGCGGACGGTGCTAGTTGGCCGGTTTTGAGGGGTGATGAGAGGTTGACTGGTGAGATTATTCAGATGGGTAGGGCGGGAAGGGTTTAAAGGAGATCATGCTCACACAATGTGATGGTTTGGAAACATGACTATTAATGAGGGATGTACACTATCGGAAGCACCGAAAGAGAAGCAGAGATGTGCATTCTTCATCTCGGTATAAGAAGAAAACGATCAAGTTTGGTATTGTACTTTATAGAGAGAAAAGAAAAGTAGAAGCAAAAAACGAGTAATCTGTCTCTCGACAGTGCAAAGAATGCACCCTCATTTCGACATTTTTTGCCCCTTCATGCCATGCGTAATATCCCCATCAACCCAACATCAACGCAGAGAATGAACCCCACCATCCCAACATCCCCCACATCAAGGCCAGAGCCATGGAGAAAGTCACCCAGCAGACCATGCCATCTTCCACCCTACTGAACGGGCAAAACAGGACCTTCAAACATGTCATCGATGCCTTCTTGACTACCAACCTCATCCTCATCCTCGCTCTCCTCCTCCAACTCATCGTCCTCGTCCTCGAACCCCGTTTCCAGACACCTGTCCTTCAACATCTCCTTCATCTCCTCCCTCTTCTCTTCTTGCCACCTCATCAACGCGGCAGCGGCGTGGACCCTGAATCCATAAATCCTGGGCTCGTAGCGTCTCTGTGTCTTGGGCGGTAGCATCGCAGGGTAAACTTGGAAGAGGATGTTGTGGAACGAGGTTCCAAAGTAGGCGCCGTCGATGGCATTGTGTCGTGAGGATTTGGGGTTGTAAATGTCTTCACACTTTGCGCAGTAGAGTTTTACGGTCGAGGTGCCGGGCACGTCGTGCAGGCCCATGGGGAGTAAGTGTTGTTGGTCGCAGATCACACGGGGGCATTTGCCGAAGACGCCTTGTTTGTACTTGTCGAGCTGTTTTGTTTTTGCAAAGAGTCAGATTTCAAACTCATGATTGTTTTGTTTCCATCAATACTCCGCGAGTTATGGTTGTGAGAATGCGGAGTGTAAGAGAGACACATTGGAAAGATGATTTGGAGGGGAACAAAAACAAAGAAAACTTACCATTTTTGCAAGACCCCTAGTTGTCACAACGTAGCGAGCATGCACAAGACCGTAAAGATGTCTGGCACTCTTCTCAATCTGCTCGCGCATGTCGTCGTCGACCTCCATGTCAAAGACATCGGTCACGAGATCCAGCGCATATTGGTAGTATTGGACTTCGGTATTGAGACCGGTCAGGTTGAACCGGTCTGTCAGGTAGTCTTCGTCGATTTCGCAAAAGTACTCGTTGCCGCGTGATGAAATGAACTTTTTCATGGTTAGTCTTTCTTCCTTGGCTGGTTTGTTGTAGGGATAGTGATTGTGTGCTCTGGGCCGGAAGCGTAGTGGTGGGGAAGACATGGTGAGGGGTCTTAAAGAAAGGAAGGTCGTGTAGATGACGGTATCAGGGTGAAGATGTCGTTGAAGTGGACAACTTGAATCGATAGGAAAGCTCCCCACGTGTTGGAATTGTGGTGCTGAAGGGTATGGAAGACAAAGCAGCGCCAATGAGCACAATAGCCTGTCCCCAGATGCTTCATCCACCAGCCCCGAGCAACAGTTTGATAACAAGTCGTCCGCGATTTGCTGAGCAAAAGCGCATGCGCAGAAGGCTTTGATGCTCCACGGGCCAAAGTTCCTGAGGATACCAAGCAGACACTAGCGTCTTTTCCCCCCTTACGACGACCAAGTTTTTCTCGTGATGAAATGATCGGAATGAAAAAGGAAAAGAAAGAGAAAGCAATATCACTCACCCAATCGCGCCAGTAACTGGTGTAGTCACTGTCGGTTTCGCTTGCGAAATTGTCCATGTTTTCAAGAAGGAAAACTGGCGGGAAATCCAGAACGTTGAGAGAGTGGAAAATGCGCGTCCACTCGTCGCGCAGCCTGTTTCGCCTTGTGTTTGGATGCTGGAGTCGTGTACGCAAAAGTGCTTATGTGGTTCCTTATCTGTGTGAGAAGCGTTGTCGAGTGAGAGCTGTTCGTGTGGCTGATGATCGATTGTGCTAGAATAGAGGTTCGGCGCAAGTTGAAGGTTGCTTCGTGGGGCAGATGGAAGAGATGAGGCTTTTGCGCAACGACAACGAACGACTCTGACAATTAATGATATCGTCGACAGTGACAGAGCGCAAACATATCTCTACAGCGTCAGTATTTTACAGTATCATTCCTCGAACCAAGAAAACTAGTAACCACAGAAATCTGTCATTGTAACGTCTCAGAAACTTATCATAAATCACGACAAGAACATATAGCACGTGTAGCACCAGCGAACATAACATGTGACCGAGGCAAGACTGTGAATAATGTTGATCATGTCTATCATGCAACTTTTGTGTTTGCTCTTTTCCAACATGCAACCGTCGTGTGAAAAGTGGGTGCGTTGTGTTTAGCTGAGATCCAACTTCCAGAGTCCATCACCAAGGTAATGGCCATTCTCGAGACCAACACCCTTCTTCTTTTCCTTCATTTCCTTGGTGCCCATCTTCAACACACCAATCAAGCATGCGGTTTCCTTGCCCTCTGCCTCTATTGCGACGATATCACCAGCTTCCAGTTCTTTTCCGCCATAGCCGTCGTTGGCTTCAGTATCGTCCTCCTTTACCGAAGGATCAGGTAGGCGACCACCAGGTGATGTCAAACCAGGAACCATCAGGGCGGCACCAGAAAGCACGAAGCGAATAGCACCACGGTCAATGCGTATCCTCGAGAAGCACTGGGGATATTTGTGAACGAGCGATAGGTGAGGGATCAGAGGGTCGTCCATGTGTTGCCAGAACAAGGGTGTGGAACCGAGGACATAGAGTGATACACGGTCGGGGCTATGGTAGTAATGTCAGTACATGAAGACACACATACAAACGGGGTGGCAGTTGGGTTGGTGGGTTGGTGGAAACCAAATTCGCCGACCAAGAATCATGCTCGACGAGCAAAGGCAGACTCACAGTTTCAACAGATCGATTTGCTCCTTCTTTGGCATAACATCGTCCATATAAGGCTCGAGTCGAGGATATGTCTCAATGACCTTTGCGCGAATGGCACGCTGGGCCGATGACTTGACCTTGCTCTTTGCGCCCGGCGTGAGACTGGATTGTGGTCAGATACGAGACCTGAGTAGAGCATCGAGTGACATACTGACTCTTTTTTGAACATGGCTGCTGTTTGTGGTTGTGTATTCGAAGACGGGAAGGTGCAATTACAACTGCTGAACGAAGGTTGTCACCGACATGTGCCTGCTTGCTGCCCACTTTGAACCCCACTTGCCCTCCAAAACCACGACGAGAACCCCGCGCTAAAAGTTGCCAAGGCAGGCGCCAGTGGCTGAGGCGGATGGTGCTTTGTTGCTGCTGCCCGCCCTGTTCATCGAAGCTTCTGGGGCTGCAATTAACTTGCTAGTAGCCTGTAGGCCGTTTCTTGTCCTTCTCCATCTTCTGCCATTTTGCTTTCCACAACAACTCCCTACTATCTCTATCGAAATGTCGTCCGATTCCAAAAAGCGTCTGGCTCTTGCCATCATCGACTTCCTCAATTCGTCGCTCAAGGATGGCACCCTTCAATCCGACGACTCAGAGTCTGTCGAAATCGCTACCTCATGTATTGCCGACACTTTCCACGTCGATCCCACCGACAAGCAAGCCATGGCCGATGCCCTGGGTGGACAGAACCTGCTCAGCATCTACGGCGTCTACGAAAAGCTAAAGGGCAAGAGCACCGCAAGCACTCAAGGCACCAGCAGTGCGCATGAAGGCCGCCCCAGCACCCCCACCGGTTCTTCCAAGGGTGCCAACGAAAAGTCTGGCGCACCCAATGACGACTCCGAAAAGCTCAAGGGACAGGGCAACGCCGCCATGCAAAAGAAGGATTACAACACGGCCATCGAGTCGTACACCAAGGCTCTTGAGATTGCTCCTCTGAACCCCATCTATCTCTCCAACCGCGCTGCCGCATACTCGGCTACCAGCCAGCACGAACTTGCAAAGAATGACGCAGAACTCGCCACGGCCGCTAACCCTCAATACACCAAGGCTTGGAGCAGACTTGGTCTGGCAAGATTCGCCCTAGGTGATGCTCAGGGCAGCATGGAAGCATACAAGGCTGGCATTGATGCCGAGGGCAATGGCGGTAGTGACGCCATGAAGCGTGGTTACGAGACGGCCAAGAAGAGAGTCGAAGAAGAGGGTGGTGTTACTGGAGACTCTGCCCGTTCTGCATCCCCCAGTGCAGGCGGTGGCGGTGGCATGCCCGACTTGTCTTCACTGGCAGGTATGCTCGGAGGAGGCGGCGGCGGCGGTGGCGGTATGCCCGATCTGGGAAGCTTGATGCAAAACCCCATGATGCGCCAGATGGCTCAAAACCTCATGAGCAACCCCGACATGATGAACAATCTGATGAGCAATCCCCGCGTAAGGGAGATGGCTGACAGATTCGGTGGCGGTGCTGGAGGTGCTGGAGGTGCTGGAGGTGCTGGAGGTGCTGGAGGTGCTGGAGGTGCCCCTGGTGCTGGTGCTGGTGCAGGTGCAGGTGGAGCTCCAGGCGGTGGTGCTGGCGGCATGCCCGACCTTTCTTCACTCATGAACGACCCCTCAATTGCCGAGATGTGAGTAACCTTCCTGCTGCGTCACTGATCAACAAAACTAACCGATTCAATAGGGCAAGAAACTTCATGGGAGGAATGGGCGGCGCTGGTGGTGCAGGTCGCGGCGGCAGGTAATTCAAGTAACGATTGATGGGTGTGTTGGGAATAATAGCAGATTTACACGTGCTACGATAGATGCAATGATACCAAATCCAGGCATAATTTATTGACTTTGTGACAGCCGCCGCCTCTTGCAACACTGAATACACCGGAATCGAAACCCACAACGGGCTCTCTCAGCAGATATCTATCTAATTGTCTCTGTTGTTCTGTAAATGTGTGGGTCAATTTTATGAGTCGTGTCTGCTGAGAGCCATGAAATTGAACGCTCATATTGTCCATTCACAACTCGTAGCCTTGCTCGGATATGTCGTGGAGTGCTCTTTCAATGGATCTTAACAGTGAAGATAGAATACAGTGAAGGTAAAGGACCTTCCAGCCAACGCCGTGCCGCTCTTTTTTAGGCAGAAATACAAGAAGCCATGGATCATGCGTGGTCCAGCAGGAAAAAAAGAGTGGGAAATGCAAACAGCACAAGCCAAATCATCCCAATCTTCTGGGCTTGGGACTCCTGGTACCACCAAACTTCAATCTCGTAGCATCCTTGACAGTCGTAATTTTGTTCCTCAGAAGATAACCTTCAGATCCCAGCAGAGCCTTTGTGACGGCCTCTCTTCCCTTTCCAAAGCCACGCAGAACAACCTCCAAGTTATTCAGGTCTCGTAATAAACCTCTTTCTTGAATTTGCTTGAGGGTGAAGGCGGCGAGTTGATATGCGGCATCATAACTTCCACGACCGGATTTCTTGAAGCCGATGTTTCCGGCAGACAAGGAGAGCAGGACGTCAATTTGCTTGTTGGGATTTGCAGGATCCTTCTTGGGGGGTTGGGTGAAGGTGATGTGAGTGTTGTGCTTGGTGGCATAGATGTGAAGACGATGCGGTTGGGCGGCTTTGTACAAGTCCATCAAGGGTGGTGGACCGCTGTTGTCGCCTCCGCCTCTGGCTCCATTGAGGTACATGCTGAGGTCTCCTCCATCCGGAGCTCGCACATCGTCACCGGGGTCTCTGCGGTCGAAGCGGGCGCCGTGCTGGGTGGTGGATGAAAGCGCGCGAGTGCAGGGAAGGGCCAGGAAGGTGACAGGGCGACTCGCAGCGCCGGCGAGGCATGTCATGGGCCTGAACAGATTCATGATGTGTGATATCTGATATGTGATGTGTGTGTGTTCTTGAGATGGTCGATGTCGGCGTGCCACCACAAGGTACAGGTAATCACTACAATAATTAATTCTTTGGTCTTCGCTGATGGAGTTGCGGGCGGCAGGTCGGCGGCCGGGAAAGTCCGACCTTGAATTGGAGGTTTTTGATCTTGCCCCATCGCCGCTGCCACTTTTGGAATTGGCAGCTCTGACTCTGTCTACTTGTTTTCTTTGCAATACTTTTCACACTTACAACAGCATGAGCTATCTAGGCCAAAGGGTGCTCTCGCCCAGAGTGCCCGCCACTGTTTCCCGCAACGCGCCTTCGTTGCAGGGCAGAAATGCTGCCTACCGCCGAATTTCCACACACGTCTTGAGCCGCTCACCAGCTCTCTCTTCGCCTTTACTACCCGCTTCTTCGCCAGCTCCCTCAAGGCTGTCGTCGCCATTCCTCCCTGCCTCGGTCTCGGCTACCTTCGTCCGTCATGTCTCATTCAAGGAAATGCAAGCAGAGCGCAAACGCCAACGAGAAGCCGGTGGATCTGCACCAAAAGCTGCCCCGACACCCGAGCCTGCTGCCGAGTCCAAGTCAGAACCTGCCGCCGAGCCAAAGCCCACGGGGAATGCAAAGAAGGCCGACGAACCCATGAGCGAGGCCGAAAGAATCTATCAGGCTGCTCGTGCTGCTGACGCCGAGACTTTCAAGCCCTCAGAACCTGAACCGGAATCCGAGAGCGGAGAAAAGGCCGAGGCCGAGGGTGAGGAGGGTGAGAAGAAGCAGGAAAAGAAGAAGCCTGCGGCAGAACCTCCCAAGCACGGCAACAAGACGCCGTGGCAAGTCTTTACCGAGACGTTGCAGTCCGAGTTCAAGCAGAGCAAGGAGTGGGAGGAGGGCACAAAACAATTGGCTGGCAGTGTGAACGACTTCACTCAAAATCCCAATGTGCAAAAGGCTCGCGAGGCTTATAACAAGTCTACTGGTGCCATGTCAGAAGCCACATCGAGCGCCCTCAAGTCGACTGCTGGTGTCATTGGCAAGAGTGCAGCTTGGACCTGGGACACTACCATTGTCAAGGGCGTGAGAAAGAGTGCCAACGTCGTCGGATCGGGTCTGGAGAAGGCCACCCGCCCAGTACGAGAGACGGAAGCATTCAAGAACGTGAAGGAGGTCATTGACGACGGCAGCTCGATGCGCTATGGTGGGTGGGTGGAGAAAGAAGAGCGCAGGAAGCGCAGAGAGGAGAGAGAAATCAAGGAGGGCCGCCATCCTTCTGAGCCCATGGTTGAGGATCCCAAGTACGTGGTTCTTTCGGACAAGTCCTACATGATTACATGCTAACAGCGATTCAGTGCTGGAGTGAACGTCACAGTCCACAAGGACGCAGCATGGAAGGAGTCATGGCGCGACTTCCGCGACAGCAGCAAGACCATGCAACGCCTCTTCTCGCTCAAGGCTACATATGCTGAGTCTGAGAATCCTCTGATCAGCACTGCCCGCAGCATCAGTGACCGTGTCGCTGGCTTCTTTGCCGAGAACGAGACTGCCCGGGTCATCAAGAAATTCCGTGAGATTGACCCCTCTTTCCAGATGGAGCCTTTTCTCCAAGAAATGCGCGAGTACATCTTGCCCGAAGTTCTTGATGCCTATGTCAAGGGCGATACCGAGGTCCTCAAGCTCTGGCTGAGCGCAGCACAATACCAGGTCTACGCTGCCTTGATGCAGCAGTACACTCAACACGGCCTTGTTTCTGATGGCCGTATCTTGGATATCCGCAACGTCGATGTCTTGAACGCACGCTTGTTGGAGCCTGGTGACATTCCCGTCTTTGTCATCATGTGCCGTACCCAAGAAGTGCACGTCTACAAGAACAAGAAGACTGGGAAACTTGCCTCGGGAATGGAGGACAAGGTTCAGCAGGTCACATACGCCATCGGTGTGACCAGAATCCCCGAGGATGTCAGCAACCCCGAGACTCGTGGATGGAGATTGATCGAGCTACAAAAGAGTGCAAGAGACTACGTCTAAGCCTTGTTCTCCCGACTCTCCCTTCTACAACCCTGTAACCTTGTTTTGTCATTTCAGTCAGCTGGATCGATATTCGACACATGGGATTGACCTGTTTCTGTCACAGCATGTTTGGCTAGTCCACCACGGCGTTTCTCCATGGCATCTTACTCTCCTACAACCAACACCTCAAAAGCGCGTCCTCAGAGGGTATCACCTGTTCAAAGAACCCTTTCCATGTAACTCTAGACCTTTTTCCATCCTCTGCTGTTCGCGCAACACTGTATTATACAAAACTTTTCTACAACAATCTGATGATACGAATTTTCAAAATCTTTTCTTTACTCTGGTCATTGAACATGATGATTTTGTTTTTGAATAAACAATGCGTCTCGATCATGTACCAGATAGTACCCACGAAACATGTATGAGCTCTCAGGGTCAAATTGTCTGTCGTCGGAGCTGCAGCCGAAGGTGTTTTATATAGGGCTGAGCAAACATGCAAGCAAACTCGGACATGCGCGCGACTCATCAATGACCTCATGCCAACATTGGAGCTGTCGCTCGAAAGCATATCATTTCTGTTGTACAAAATCGACAAACAAAACACAGACATAGAAATACCTTGGGTACCAACGTATACTCTGAACAGACTGGAGCATAGCACATGCACGCCATGACCATATCGCCTTGAACATCGCCCTCGACACATTCTCTCGATTCCACTCTGAAAGAAACTCAACTTGAGTTGACATGACCAATGGCGACCAGAAACCAAAGTCGTCTGCGGGTAAGCGATCAAACCGCGAGAGGAGAAGACGAAGAAGAAGAAGATGATGATGATGATGATGAAGAAGAAGAAATGAGCTGATACATGTATCTTTAAGCATTCCACTTTCTCGCTGGCCTATCCTCCGGCACTACAACAGCATTCCTCCTTCAACCCGCCGACCTTCTAAAAACCCGAGTCCAACAATCCCGATCGCAATCCCTGACCGTAACCTTGAGAGAAATACTCACAGGCCCAAGTCCTTTGAAGCAACTATGGCGAGGCACAACACCTAGTGTCATTCGGACAGGCGCAGGCAGCGCATTATACTTTGGTCTCCTGAACCAACTACGAAGAGGCGTAGCATCCACCCCCTCAATCCCCCTCCCGATACCCAGCGCACAAGGTACCAATGCAGAAACAACGAAACGACGGGCCAACAATGCGCAAAAGGTCACACTTTCAACGACTGCAAACCTGACGACTGGAGCCGCTGCTCGTGCCTTGGCCGGCTTCGTCATGTCTCCCGTCACAGTCCTAAAAGTGCGCTACGAATCAAGTCTCTACAACTACACATCCCTCACTTCAGCCGCCAAGGACATCCTCAAAACCAACGGACCAAGAGGTTTCTTTGCCGGCTTTGGCGCAACCGCAATCCGCGATGCGCCCTACGCAGGTCTCTACGTCCTCTTTTACGAGGAATCAAAAGTCTTGTTGTCACCGAGACACTACAGCGCCACAGTAACGAACTTTTGCTCTGGAGTCGTGGCTGCCGTGTTGGCTACGGCCGTCACAAACCCTTTTGATGCAGTCAAGACGAGGTTGCAATTGCAGCCGGATAGATATGGCAATGCGGTTTCGGCGGCGAGGAAAATGGTCAGGGAGGAAGGCGTCAAGGTGCTCTTTGATGGCTTGGGGCTGAGAATGGCCAGGAAGGGTGTCAGTTCTGCCTTGGCTTGGACTGTTTATGAGGAACTGATCAGGAGGGCTGAGGAGACAATGGTGAAGTGATGTTGATATGCTACATTATGCTAATTAAGAATGCATGGCGAGACACAATCTTCGCCTCCGCTGGCATTTCAACCAAGGCTGACTCAAGTCCATCAAAGCGATGAAGACTTCTGAGAATCACTTTGGGCGTCCCTGATTAGAAACTCATACATTGACTCATGACCATCGAGAATGGTATAATCCAGATCATTTAACGAATAAACTCACGGTTTCCAATATTGGATTTTCTTGTACAGAACAAGCATAGAATTTTGCTTTGCTTGAAAAGTGCACCATGTACAATAGTCAAGTGCAAAGTAAGAAAGGGGCGTTGCCTGTGTGATTAGTCCAAGCCAGGATGGTCTAATAATAATGACAGAAGCGGCTTGTTGTGTCTCGCAGTGGGGCCGCAGGAGGGAAGAGTGGAGTTTTGAATTGGCGAAGCCAGGAGGAAGAAGCGAGACATCGGAGTATTGATAATTGGACAGACCCCATGTGGGATAGATCATACAACAATAGCGGGCCCATCGGATGACGCGATCTAGTTTGGCTGTATCTGTAGTTCGTACCAGGAACCGAGTGCAAGTCGCCTACAATCAATAGATCCAGCCCCATGATATACGGTCAAGCGGGCGATCCGGTGGTACCGAAAGGACCATGGTGAAGATGCATCATGTACGAGCCTCGGCCAGACTGTATGTAATATTGACACTGCATCGTAGACACGATGAAATAGCTGCGACTCGGGCTCCAAGTTTCGTATAAACTTGATCAGAACAGAGTTCAGCGATTGCAAGGTGGATGGCGGGCTGCAGTGCTGCAGCAAGCTGCGAGGGACGGCGGCGGCTGTGTGGTGCAGGGAGGATGCGTTGCCTAGGGAACACCGCAAAATCGTCAACAATCCAAATCGATAAGCAAGCGCTCATGTAAAGTGACTTTACCACCTCATCGTACGCGGAGAAGGAAGTCGTTGTACCTACCACTTCTCTTTCCAATAATCTCATCATCATACAGCGCAAGTCAATACATTCCGCACGATCGCTTTCAACCCTCGCACAACTAGACTGGATAGACGACCCTCATCTGATAAGCCCGACAGCGCTACATGCGCCCTGAAACCCCGACATTGATTCAAACACATCCACATCCACATCCACAACGCTGCCGGCAGCCACAATCGACATGGACACTGGCTACTTGTCGCAACAAGTGACAACCATCATCAACCAATTGCATGGTTTCTTTGACGAAATCGGCCTCCCCAGCCATGAACGTGATTCGCGAGAGTCCGAGGTACGTAGCCTCCTCCATTGGCCTCGATGGGTCACAACAGAACTGCCGCTGACAGCAGCATAACAGCTCTTCGCCGCCTTGTCTGAAACGTTACACAACCAATTGAAGCTGGTCGCAAAGTAAATCCATCAATCCTCGACAGATGGTTCATGACACTGACGTTTGCTGCCAGAGAGAAACACGACCTCACCGAAGAGGCACGGCGCTATGTCAAGTCAATACGGCAGATGGAAGCCTCTCTAAATGGCACCAAACCACAACGTGACAGCGACTCGCAGGACCCGGACCTACGTGTTGGCTTCCCTCTGCGCGACTGCATCGCCACACTCAAGGAAAAGCACAGCACGGTCGCCAAGATCCACCGTGAACGCTACGAACAGGTCAAAAGTGCGTCTAATGCCCCTCTTTTTCTTCTTCTCTTTGCTAACCATGCGCATAGAACTTGCTGAGGCACTTCAGTCATACGCTTCGCATCTCGAACCCTCATTTGTCACCATCAAGCTTCCTCCCACCTCACCTAGCGGAAAGGTACCAGCGTCCTTTGACGTTTCTCCCTCCTATGTCACTTCCCTAGACCAGCAGTTCACTCGTGTATACGACGAATACAACAGGCGGCTTGCTGCTGTCCAAAGCATCGCAGAGGAGATGGTCATGCTATGGGGCGAGCTTGGCACTCCTCAGGCCCAGGTCGACAGTGTCATCGTTAAGCACGCTAGACATGCCCCAGAACAATTAGGCCTACACCACGACGATCTGGAACGGTTGACGGCCAAGAAGGACAAGCTGTTGGATGAGAAACACAGTCGCGAGCGCAGGCTCGAGGAGCTGAAGATGGACATTGAGACGCTGTGGAACAAGTTAAATATCGACGAGACGGAACGCAAACCTTTCCTTGCCAGCAACAGAGGATGCGGCATGCGCGCAATCAACGAGTGCGAGGACGAGCTGGCTCGTCTGAACGAGCTCAAGAGACAGAACCTGCATCTGTTCGTTGAAGATGCAAGATTCAAGCTGCAGGAACTTTGGGACGGACTTTATTTTTCCGAAGAGGAGATGCTTGAGTTTACTCCTGCTTTCTCAGGTAAGCCCTGATCACTACTCCAGCCTGTCGTAGTTCTAACGTGATGACAGATGTCTACTCGGATGCCTTGCTGGAAGCCCATGAAGGCGAAATTGCACGACTCGAGGCTCTAAAGGAACAGCGAGCTCCTACGTTGGCACTCGTTGACAAATACCGCTCACTCATCAAAGACCGTGATGATCTGGCTGCTTCTTCGCAAGACGCATCCCGTCTGCTGCTCAAAGGACAGAAAGGCGAGAAACGTGACCCCACACGACTGCTTCGCGAGGAGAAGATGCGCAAACGTATTGCCAAGGAGCTGCCCAAGGTCGAGGTCGACTTGCGCAAGATTCTCGAAGACTGGGAGGAAGAGTATGGACGTCCATTCCTTGTGCACGGCGACCGCTATCTGGACGAACTCGAGACCTGTTCACAAAAGCAAGCTCCCACACGCTCAAAAACACCATCATTCCCTCCACGATCAAAGACGCCTTCCTCAGCGGCGCCTCCCACCATACGCCCCAAGTCTGCCGCTTCTACCCTAAGGACGCAGACTTTGCGTGGCGCTCCTCCACGCTCCAAGACACCCACTGTCTCACGTAACCCTCTCGCCTCGTCTGTCATGGGTCCTCCTCCGTCCGCACCTGCATCTACCACTTCTTTCGCTGCCTCTGTTGGTCCGGCCAGTCTCCGCAGCCCTTCCAGGATTCCCAACAGACAGCCTTTGGGCAACATGCTTCACGGTAACAACTCTCCCGAGCGCCGACCTCCAGTAGGTCCTCTGGGTCATTGCCGTACCGAATCAGCCCCTGACAATTCTCTCCGTAATCGCATGGGGCCTCCTCCACCACGAGCCATACCAAAACTTCGTGATGTCTTCATTCCTCCTTCGACACCGACACCCATCACCAATGCAGACATTGAGTTTGAGCGTAGCAGCAGCATTATTCGTCATACAAGCCCGGACCCCTACGATGATGTTCACTCTCTACGCTCTGTCCGCACATATCAGTCAAGTGCTTCTTCACGTCCAGCATCACAGGCCACGTATCACACCCACCACTCACAAGCAGCCGCCTCACGGCCCTCACCACGCTTTCCATACCCGGCCGCAGCTCCGCCACCAATGTCTCGCCAAACTTCCAACACTTCATCTGTCATGACCGCGGGCTCCGCTGCGTCGGGTGCAGGCTCAGAGAATTGGGAAACTTACACTGATGCTTCAGACGACGAGGAACCAGATGCCCGCGCTGCATATCATGCCAAAGTCCGTGGCCCAAAGCGGGACTCGCCCCTTGACGGTACTTTCGGTGGTGGTCGAGTGCGTACGGTAGAAGAAGGCAGCGAAGCCGCATGGACTGATGTCGGCGAGACGTTTTGATGATAATTTTCCTACGCGGTGTTCCGGGTAAATCTGCTTTTTCCGTCTTCGCAAGGAGTCAACGGCATTTTGGACCAACAGTACTTTTTGGGTCTTCACTTCTTCTATATCTGCAACTAGGGATGATTTGGGTGGTGGTTTGTAATTGGCGTTTTCTTTTCCCTAACCTTCTTGAACTTATATGTTCTAGTTCTTCCTCTCAGAGGGGCTTCTTCTGTTTGTAGCACCATTTGTGCTAGCCACTGTTCTAGATCAATGTCGTGATAGCGATGCCATGAAAACAATGTTGACTTGTTACTGCTGCGTCAAGCAATTCTTCTACGCGAGATAACAACCCCACGATTGCCCGCCTCGAAAAGTGCATACGAGCGTAGTACATTAATGAAGTAATTTGACAATGCATGCAACAACGATCCTGAAACATTGCCTTGTTCTTTGCGGGAGAGAAAGGCAACGGGAGAGAAAGGCAAGGAAACACACGGGTACATGAGGCGAATTCATGTATATACTCGCTTGGCATGTGCGACTTATGTTTCAGAGGTGGTGTAGCCGGGACAGCATACAAAATCAAGACTTTCCACATGCCAAATTGGCCTTGCCCTGTCAGAGCAACCTTGACTTCTATCATAGTGTCCTACACAAACCAAGTTGCTACCGAGAATACAGTCAAGTAGTCAGTGACTCGCAGATAGCGGAAAGTAACGGACTTGTCATGTGTATATAATAATTCTGATACAAAACAGGGCATCGAGCGAAGATGAGACGTGGATAGACACCCAAACTTTGACTCTCAACAACAAAAGAAGTATGTACAAAATATCTTGTGGACATGGGTAGAAAGCCAACCAATCTCAAGCATTACCACGGCTTTGAGATAAGCAGTGCTCCCTAATGCAGACTATCTGGCCGGAAGTGCAAGTCCTACACTTCCATCCCGCTGTACGGAGAAGGTTTAAGTGGGCAAGGGCTTCTAGGCTTCTGCGAGTGCTAAACAAGGGTGAACCTGTGAATTGGGACCTACCTTAAGGTGCTGGAGGTGCTCTCTCTCCTGGGCACTTACTCCTATCTCCGACACATACACATACACACACACTCTCTCTCTCTCTCTGCCTCTCTCCCCTATCTCGTATACCCACGTTCTTCCTGTCCATCTGAAGCCGAGATTGTGAAGGGTTTGTGAGGATTACGTGGACTGTTTTCTTGGCTCTTTTCTGATGCACGACCATGATTATCAAAAAAGTCCGTCTTTTCTCGTACGTAGACCTCGTGTTGAATGGATGAGTGTTCACTCTGGTGGATCAACCCCTCCGTCGATTCTGGAGAATCCTTCCCTCATCTGGTCTGTAAGTCCGGAGGAGTTTGGTTTCCATTGAGCGACCACTCCGTACCGATTTGGCGCGGATCTGTTCATCCACAAGAAATTAACTCTTCCGTATGGCTAGTCGGTTGATCCAGGTTGTGGAGACTAGAATGCTGCTTCTGCTCCATATCGCACAAGCTGTTGATCTGGATATCACTGATAAGGGAACTAGAGCGCTGGTTCTGCTTCATACAGCATGGACTGACGATCTGGATATCATCGAGGGGAACCCACAGCATCGTGAGATTGATGCCCATCCAACCGTCACTAAGCGCACTGCTAATGGCATTAAGAGATAGTGAAACGTGACGGACATTGATGGGCATCAACCAAGCATTCAAGGACATGGGTTGATTTAACGTTGTGGAGTGATGTATGTAGTGCGGCGGCGGACATTCAACCACTCACCATCACCCTGTCGATTGAACGGCGGGACCCCTTACGGAGTGATGAGAAATCTGACACAGACCCCGACGTGCTTGTTGAACGACCGTCAAAAGGTAGAGTAATTAGTCGATGTTGATTTCTGACGACCTACATCGGAGAGAGTCGGGGAGAGAGTGTGAGAAACTTGGAACCTACACTTGGATCAGATAATTTATATTGTTGATCTGATTTTCAACAACAGCCCATGCTCATCAGTGGGTCCGATGATGTCGTCTGAGGAAACGGAAGAGATACAGGAATTTCTTGGTGGCCTTACCTTCACTAGCCACCTGTCACTTGTCCAGTGCGAACGACCCTCCATCAACTCCAAACTGTCAAAAAAAACAGATCTGGGTGCCAGCATTAGGGGGAACTCATCTTATCTGCACGTCGCAGGCACTGGTATGCATTGCTGCGATAGAGTAAGTGGTTTTGATGTACACCAATATCCTTTGATTGCTTGTGAATACCAGTCATTTGGCTCCCCGATGCAAGATAGTGATCCCCTCGAGAAATTCTGTTCTCTCGTGCGTATGCATATGTTGAATCTCTCTAGTGGATAAAACACCTTGACACGGACTCACATATCAACACTATCAGGAAGGATAGTCGTTAGGTGGGACACCTGTAGACCGTCTGCACAGACGGCTTGGCAAAATGCGGTAGCGGCGGTGGCAGTCTCCTCCAAGAGACTTCACACCACTCCGTCCCTACTATCGTGGCAAGCACATCTTCGACGACGTTTTCCATGATGGTGAAACGTGAAGACATGCGGTTGAACCGCCGTTAACGCGACCAGCCACCGTCGTGTGTGCCGATAGCAAGACAGGCTCAACGTTACAGTGGTTGCACGCTCGCGTATTGTAGACGTGCAACGCGTCCGTCAATCAACCCAAGATCGATATGCATGCAGACCCAGCATTCGTCACTGTCATGAGTTTCGAGCTAAGTCGGATCCTATGCGATGAGTGTCTGTAAAATTGTGATTGCTGATCCGTGATTCCAACAACCGTGATTTTATCAACGACATCATGCAAGGCCCTGGATGCGGTTTGCTGCCAACAGCCTAAAATTTCAAAGTAAGGTTTAAGCAATCGGCTCATCGAACATTCTATCAAAGTTCTTCGCGATAGCCGACCACGCGCTTTTTCACGTGCTTGCCTGCAAACATCGATCTCCACAGCTACGACAAAGCTGTTCTCATGTCCACCAGACGGACGCTCCGGAACGCCCTCAATTTCACCAGAGTTCACCTCAGCTCACGCAACTTTTGAAAACTCAATTGTTGTGTTCGCACAGCGCCGCAGTGGCAGTACCTTGCATAAATTAGCGCGCGGGATCGGCATGCACGGATCCTATCTGCCACGGGCACTAACGAAACAAGAATGTGAGGACGACTAGTCTAACTTTGAAGAGGCCGGGACCTCTGTTTGCGCTTCCATTTTCACTCGCTAGGTTCATTTCTGTCTCGTCTTCACGCCCCATGACTAGGTGTGGCGCCTCTATATTGAGGCTCATGAAGAAAGATCCCTATCTACGCATTAGTGTATCTCGAAAAGGATATACCGATGCAGCAATCTTTTTGGTTGATCAACGAGTCTGCCTTGTTCTCGTGTCGAGTAACACGTAAGACAACTCCACAGGCACTCCAGGCGAAGAAGGCCCAGTATCCTGGAGATCGTTTCGAGTCAACTGGGCAGGCACGGACAGTGTCTGTCAGGTTTTGGCGTGCTTTGACGCTGCAGTATGGCCAATTTTGACCGTCACTTCAGCTCTCTGCTCGCATTCCAGCACAGATTTTGCAGAGCGGCCACTACGTGATAGTCTGTCTTGTTAGTCAACTAATCTGCAGACCCTAGTATTGTCCTCGAGACTTTCGGCCCAACTGACCAAGAAACTATGTAGATACCTTTTATCTTTCTCCATCGTTGAATCAGTGGCTACCTCATGTTATCCACTAAAGATAGCCTGTCTCAGCGTTTTGCACGTCTCCAGCTACTGAGGGATCCACCCCCTGTCAACTAGGTCATGGGCATAGACTTCAGATCGACTGACAAGAAACTGTTGACGAACGCTCCTAGGTTCCGAACCTGGCCGCGCTACTGTATTGCCGACATGCAGCACTCCTTCGGTTCCAGCTATATATGCATTTTGCTGCACTCCTAATTGACTGTTCTGCCCTCGTTGTATATCTATCTACTCTAGCTTGAGACGACTGTTTGGTTGAAGGTATCTTCTTCGTCCCTTTTCACCATCATGGACAGAACCTCAATTCTTCGTTATGTCCTTGACAATGATGTTCTGGCCATCACAGAACAAGACGCTCTTTCTACATGTCTTGATTTGGCTCTGAGAGATCCTAACACGGAAAAATATCATCTCATTGCTTGCATTCCAGTCTCTTCAAATTCATCACTCGCTTCATTGCGACTTCTTTCTTCATTACTGCACGGTCTCTCTGGTCCGTGGCCCACATTCGACCTGCTTTGCTGCTTCTCACGATTATGGAACTGCCTGCCCGAGGATATCAAGTCTGGCAGAAACACACAACACGCATCTCTTTTGGAAACATTGTCACAACAACTAAGGACAACATATTCAGGCATTGCCTCTTTATTGCCGTCAACAAGGACGCCAGCCGTCTACGATGCGGCTTCATCGAAGACCCTTAACCATAACGACCTGGCTTTCTTTGTTAGGAATTTCTCATTGCCTGTAGAGAAGAAAGCTGGAGAAAATCCAGTCGTGGCATTGGCTCTTCCCAATGGACCCTTGCTTGGTCTGGCTCTCATTGCAACCTCGACATATTACACAGCTGCTCCTATGTCAATCGCTTCTGGGCCTGAGCAATTCCAAAGTGACGTCCTCCAAGCAAAAGCCAGTACGATCTTGGTCACCGAACCTGATTTCCAGCGATTGGGTCTTCACCATGCTTGGGTCCATGAAGCAGGGATCCAGGTACTCGTGCTTAAGTCGAACGATGGCATGACTTTTTCAATGACCCGTACCAATGGCTCCGTTGTTGCAAGCAACTCAGGAGCTAAACCAAATGGACCTGACGACATTGCACTCATCCTGTTCACCTCTGGAACTTCTGGCAAGAAGAAGGTTGTTCCGTACACTGTACACACAATCATCTCTGGCGTCGGCTTCGTGATCGAGTCATGGGGGTTGACCAAACAAGACAGATGCATCAACATGATGCCATTATTCCATGTCGGAGGCATCGTGAGAAACTTGTTTGCCCCCATCATGGCTGGTGGATCGACCATCTGTTGCCCAGCGTTCGATGCCAACCTGTTCTGGGATGTTGTCGAGGATCTGCAACCGACATGGTACTATGCCTCGCCTTCAATGCACTCCGTGATTCTTGACGAAGGCCGTAACAGATCAGAAGCACTGAAAAACAGTAAGATCCGTTTGATCTGTAATGCAGCCGGTGGATTGTTGCCCTCCCTTGCTTGCACGCTTCGAGACACTTTCGATTGCATCGTCTTGCCCAGTTACGGCATGACAGAATGCATGCCAATCGCAAGTCCGCCCCTTGGTTACCTACTCGATCGACCCGGTACTTCTGGAATCAGCGTCGGTCCTGACATGACAATCTTGGATGGCAACGACAAGAAACTACCTATTCAGACTGTAGGACGTATTGCTGTACGCGGTGCACCGGTCTTTGGTGGTTACCTCAAGGATGGTGGCGTGTTGGACACGAGCTGTTTCACTTCTGACGGCTGGTTTGACACTGGTGACATGGGCTACCTCGATGCGGATGGCTACTTGTACGTTACTGGCAGGAGCAAGGAAGTCATCAACAGAGGTGGTGAATTGATCTCTCCATTCGAGGTCGAAGAAGCCATTGTCACCGCCGCCAAACGGGAGAACTCACCTCTATTTGGTCGTGTCTCTGCAGCTCTTGCCTTCTCCATGCCTCACGATGTGTTGCAGGAGGTTCCTGGAGTAGTCCTTGTGACCCCACCCGGGGCTTGCCGCGCTGACATCAAAACTGTTCAAGAAGCGCTCAAGGATTCACTTAGTCAAGTCAAATGGCCTTGCTACATTGTCTACATGTCTGACTTGCCCAAGAACAACAACAAGGTCCTCAGAATCAAGCTTGCAGAGCGTCTTGGTCTGGGTGAAATCACCGACGAAACCCCTCTCGCAGATCGTCACTTCGAGGCTGTTTGTCCTCAGCCCAACTCTCCTCTCAGCACTCGTATTGGTGGTTCGCTCTGCTCTTTGGATCTGGCTCTGGTCTCCCGCAAACTGTCATCTGTGGTCGGACCTGATGTTGAGATTGCTGTGCGAAAAGCTTCTCATGATGGTTATCCTGAGGCCTTTATCGCACCCCGCAAGGACTCGACATTCACACCCGTACTTTCGAGCTACCCCAGCTTTGATTCCATTCTGCGTGCTCAATTAGATGGTTACCTCATCCCTAGCAGAGTTCACTGCCTCGAAAGCCCCTTGCCGAGAGACAGAGAAGGCTCAATCGACGACAATGAGCTGGAGAATTTGGTGCAACCCACCGACTCTGGCGAAATTGCTGGAAACATGTCAGTGACTGAGACCAAGATCGCCGAAGTCTTTGTCCGCATCTTGTCCTGCTCAGCTTCGAGTCTGTCCCCTGAGTCTGATTTCTTCGCCTTGGGAGGTGACAGTCTCCGTGCTGGCCGTCTTTTGTCTGAGTTGCGCAAAGCGTTCAACATCCGTCTCCCTATCAATCTTCTTTTCACTCACGGTAGTATCGCTGCGCTGGCAAAGAATGTGGACGCCATGCGTGGTAACGTTGATGAGAGCCAAGTCGCCACCAAGGTTAACAGCGAACCCGCCAGCATTGGTTGTGAGAAGACTTACAGCTCCACCAACTTCTTCGTCCTTATCCTTCAACTCTTCCCTATCGCAATACTCTACCCCATGAAGCGTGCGTTGACATGGACATGCTTTATGTACATGTTGACAGCCACTCGCGATTGGAAGACGTCGGACTTGCTCATCGGCAGACTCTTCAACCTTATTCTTTCCCTTGCTGTTGGTAAAGCCATAACAAGTATCGTCTGCCCCCTTGTTGCCGTGATCCTCAAATGGCTCATCATTGGCAAATACAAGGAGGGAATGTACCCTATGTGGGGACCTTACCATATGCGTTGGTGGACTGTCGACAAGGTTCTGAGTGTCTGCGGTCGTGGCTTCCTAGGTCACACTGAGACTGGTAACATCTGGTACATGCGACTCATGGGCGCCAAAATTGGTAATGGTGTCAAGATCAACCGTGCTGCTACTCTTCGAGAATTTGACCTGATTACCATCGAGGACGGTGCAAACCTGGACAAGTGTATTTGCAGAGGATTTGGTGCGGAGCAAAACACTAGCATGTTCCTTGGTCGTGTTCACGTTGGCAAGAATGCTAGCGTTGGTCTTGCCTCTCTTGTCGCTCCTGGGACCTCTGTACCCGAAGAGGTCTGCATCGGTCCCAACTCGTCCAGCTGGGAAGCCAAGGATGCCAGCGAAGAGAATCGTGATCTTTCTGCTAGCAGAATTCCTGGCGCTAATGCTTTCCTCGAATTCTTGTTTGTCACTCCTGTCTCGCTTCTGGTCACTCTCTGCAAGAATGGTCCTTGGATCGGAGGTCTTGTTGGCCTTGTTAGTACGAAGCCTGAGCCTTCGGCTGACAAAGTCAAGTCTATCATCAACTGGTTCGCTTATCCCCATCGTATCGGATTCCATTACCTTGCAAAGATCTTGGGCGCCACCCTTGGCCCGATCGCTTGGTTCGTTGCTGCTTGGGCCATCAAGCAGATCCTAGATGTCTGCATTGGCAAACTGACTCCTGGTCCTGCTGCCTCGAGATCCCAAGCTCAGCGTCTTCGCCTGTCCATCCTCAAGGCTATTGCTCCCGCTTCTGCTTTCCACAAGGTCACTGAGCTTTTCGGCGGTCACTACGAAGCGACATCCATCCTCTACCGTCTCATGGGTGCCAAGGTTGGCGAGAGAGTCTACTGGCCAGGTACTGGTCCTTCGTTCCAAGATTTCGATCTCATGGATATTGGCAGCGACATTGTCTTTGGCTCACGCTCTCACATTGTGACGTCTGACGGTACTGGAAGTGATATGGTCCGCATTGAAGACAACGCCATGATTTCCGATCGTGTGGTTCTCCTACCCGGTGTCACGGTCGGCAAAGGCACGGTTCTTGGTAGTGGAGCCCTTACACGTAGAGAAAAGTATTACGAGCAAGGTACTCTGTGGGTCGGCAGCAAGGCTGGTGAAGCTGTCTGCTTGAGCAACAACAAGCGTTCGGCCAAGTCCAATGAGTTCTCTGTGGAGCCTGAGAGCCCTAATATGACCAGCACAACCAACTCTAGCAGCACGACCCTAAATGAAAAGAAAGAGAACACTGCCGCCGAGGAAGGTGTTCTCAGCAGCAGCTCCTCAATGACCATGGTTGACGGCGAGGCAACTTCGTCTTCTTCTCCTTTCGGTCGTGCCTTCTACGAAGGGAAAGCTCCTTACCATGTCTTTGGCCTTTTCACAATCTTCCTCTATTCCTCATTTACCACCATCTTTGTGGCATTTTACTGGAACGTTTCTTCGGTCTCGTCCTTGCAAATTGTCTCAGACCTGATCGACCGCACAGACTATTACGCTTTCCGTCAGAGTGCCTCGTGGAGACCTCTACTCATCTACGTTCTCTTCACCGTTTTTATTGCTACTCTACACACCGCACAAGCTGTGGTCGCTCTCGGTATCATTATTGCTTCCAAGTGGGTCCTCCTCGGCCGTCGCAAGGTCGGCAACTACGACTGGGACAAGAGCAGCTACTGTCAACGCTGGCAACTCTTCCTTACCATTGAGAAGCTTCGCCGACACTGCTATGGAGGCCACGGTATCCTCGGCATGCTCACTGGCACGCATTGGGTCGTGATTTACTTCCGTGCTTTGGGTGCCGATATTGGCAAAGATTGTTCATTGTTCTCTGGTGGTCTCCCCTCCCTCATGTTCACCGAGCCTGATCTCTTGACTCTGGGCGACAGAGTCTCGGTGGATGATGCCAGTCTTGTCTCCCACATCAACTCGAGAGGCGTCTTCAATTTGAACCCCCTGGTTGTCGGAGACAGAAGTGTATTGAGAAGTGGGTCCAGGCTTCTGAGTGGTGCCAACATGGGCAAGGATACCATCTTGATGGAGCATACACTTGTCATGGCTGGTGACATTGTGGATGATGGTGACGCTTACCAAGGATGGCCCGGTGAAGTGTTCGAAGGCGAGAGAGTCGTCAAGTCCGAAAAGACCCCTACTGTCACTGTCACGTCCGAGGTCTGAGGCGAAAGGTGTTCCTTTCACCACTTCTTCTTTCTGAACTCATGTCTTCTATTTCCTTGTTCATAATTGTTCTTGACAGCTTATACCCTCTTTGCGTCAAAGTCTTCTTCTCTGTTTCCGTCTTCTTTTTTTTTTCTTATCATTCTATTCCTGTTGTTTACATTCTACGGTATATATCCGTCCTCTGCATATCCAAACATATATAGATTTTAGCATTAGATTATGAGACTACAATGTACTAATCACAATTTCACGACTATTTGAATCCAAAATCATCTTGAAGAGAACGAAGTCAAGGGTAACGTAGTTGAGGACCAATGACAGGATATTGGTAATCCATGCCTTCTTCGCTTGAGAAAATGGACTCCTGATCTCTTCGTCCTCCGCGTTCGCTCAGAAAACGCTTGTTCGTACCATGCGTACGTGTATCCCAGCTGAATGGTCCGACGGCAAACAGTCATGCCCACATATTCGATAGACGAAATCAAAGTGCCTTCTACGTGACTGAGGTTGTTCCGCAGATAAGAAATGGCATGTACGACATGCAGAATCAATCTACCAAGGCCACCAACCCAAACTACATAAAGGCGCAAATATTTCTCCTTCCCATTACCTTGGAGATAGAACAGCATCAAAAGTTTGTTGGTGACGAATTACCCCTTCAGCACGACCCAACCTCTTATCGTAAGAGGCAAGAAGCTTCGAAGACAACAACAGTCGAGAAAGCATTCACCTCGTCCACACTCTTGATTCCCATGTCCGACCATCAAGATATTCGCGAACATTGTCCATGCACAGGTACAGCCTTGACAGAAACACCAGAGTTTCCATCATTATCCTCCTCGAAAGCATACTCCCGAACATATCCATCAACCTCAGCAAAATAGAAAGGCGTTTCGCCGTCCCCAAACGTGCAGTCTAGCGAATCGTCCTCAGCAAGCCTGCAAATCGGGTTATTTGTGCAGTTACCTGGTTGAACGAAGCTAGGTAGGGTCCCGTACTCCTCCGTACACAACATATCAGTGCTGCTTGACACGAGATGACCATCATTGTCGATTCTGTAGTAATGGGTGGGTTGGGAGGATTGGTAGTAAATCTTAGAGTCGTTGTACCGTTGGTCAAAATAATTGCCGTTGCTGTCGAGAAGATCGAACCATGAGTCTTGGTTGATTGTACATGGGTCAGAGATCCCATACCCGTAGCTGTAGCTAACGGTATAATTGTCTGAACCGCGGTATTGGCCCTGTAGTGGTTTGTCAGTCAGTATCATTTGGAGACCTGGAGAACTCTATCTTCGATCGTGCCGGCACACTCACGTAGTTCGTAGCGTAGGATTGGTCCCATATTTGGCTGTACAAAGAACAGTATAGACCCTGTGGTATCCCATTCTTAGACAAGACATAGGAGTTCCAAAACTCGCAGGTCTGGTAGGTTCCATCGGAGGCAGGGTTAGCTTTGTTGTATGCAGTCTGAGAAGTACATGCAGCAAAGCAAGTAGCAGGCGTATAACCCTGGTCCTGGGAGAAAGGATAATATCTGTAACCAAGGTACGTATCTTGACCATCAGAATCTAACGGAGCGTTGATGGCTCCACCGAACTCGACAGGTCCAGTATAGTTAGCAATCCGACTAGGTGGAGACACCTTATTGTAACCATTTGAAGACGACACGCGGACTTGGAAAGAAGCTAGATATCCGCCAGTGTTTGTCGCTGTTTCAGGGGTAATGGGAACACCCCAGAGAGTACATTTGAAATTTGTTGTGCTAGGTGGATTGGGACAGTTGACAGGGTCAGGGTCCAGAGTTGGATCTCTTTCAATGAAGATATTAAATGACACGCAGTTACTGGTTTGGTCGCACATTGCTCCACAACCTAAAGTGTCATACTCCATCACGGTGAATAAACCTAAGTAGTTGCTCGCGATGGTAGTGCCCGAGAGATTGAAAAAAGACTCGGCGTAACCTTCTGGTATGGAAACTGAGTTTGCCATCTCCTATACATTGTGTTCTTTTGGTTCAGAGCATCACTGAGATTACCCTGATCACTTACCCAAACTTCGGGATTGCTTATAAAGGCCTCAGGAGTGTCGGGGTCTGCGACAGGACCCAACCCAGCCGGTTGTTTGGCACAAGTGCTGTTGCGAGCACGAAGAGGGCTTCTCTGAGTAAGATTGATGTAGGATTTATCTCTTTTCGCCACAACCGCGGGAGCAGTAGAGATGGCGGCGGCAGCGGAGAATTGTGCGGCGACTGGTGCTACTGTGGCGACTTGCAACGAAACATCCAAGGCAGGTGTTACCATCACTGGGCCTGGAGCAGCATCAATTGCATCAAGATTGATATCTTGGGGGCGTGGAGCAGCAAAGACCACGCCAATCAGGGTGATTAGAAGGAAATGAGAATGCATATTCATGATAAGGAGGAATTTAGTTGGTGGTTGTGAAACTGGGACTGAAAAGGTAGGGCTGCCGGGTTGATTTATGCTCTATCCTTCCGCATCAAATATGTATTAACCGAGCTTGAAGATGAAAAATGGTGAAGCACTTCCTTGAGGATGCGTGATATTCATCTGGGCTTATTAGTCGAGACATCCGTCAGGCATGAGAGCTGAATAACGGACAAGCAGGAAGGTAGAAGATTGAAGCTTCATTGATCAGTCGTTTGCGAGCAGGACGAACTCGCAATCCCAGAAGTAAAGTTGGAGTTGGGTATCACATATGGCAGATGCGATCACAGCTGAACAGATCGCGGCGTCCCTACTAAGAAGCAATTTTTTCGAACTTTGATGTGGCTGAACATGTGATCAATCAGTTCAGAATTGGTTCCCACTGGAGAAGTACATCAGCCCTAACAGAACGTTATATCAGGTCCTTACGGCATGAGACATCCTGCAATAATAGTCAATAGCCTGTGGAATAGCTAATTGTCTCTGATCCTGTGTCTTCGACCCACCGTGCCATCGATTGGTCCACAAGTGACAGAGTCTCAAGGGAGCTGACGACAGAATTATCTCAAATACTTCCAAGGTCGTACGAGGATGATTGACTCTCGATGCTGGGTGTTTAAGCCGCATCATTCAGCTCGCACATTCGTGGCTTACTACATGAAGATGTAGCATTTCAAACTCCAGCTTATCAGCAACTTCGTATCCAGGGTTGGTTCTCTGCAATTCAAGTTAGGTATAGACACCCAGCATGAATTATTTCTCAGTAGGACGACTTACCTATGTCTGCTCCTGGTGTGGGACAGACCCATTGCCTTACGCCGCTGACCTCTCGAGATGCAGGCGAGAACGATACCGGCCAAACGACACTTCCATCGATGCAGGGTTAAGCAGTCTTAATCAGTGTTCAGCAGATGGCGTTGCGATCTCATCTTCAGTTGGTCCATGTAGTATTCTGATGGTGCCAGCAACAATTTCGCCGTTTTCGTATACATCCAGGCATCTTGCATACAATTATTGGCAATTTCAAGCATCAGCGAATTACAACAAACGGTGCTCAGCTTCGAAAAGTAAAGAGCCGATGTAGCGAACATTTGGCCATCGCTCGTGGAGATAGATGTTCGACAAACCCTTGCTTGGAACATGGTGGGGGGTGATGCTTGCAATTTGGATTTTGTATGACCGAAGAAGCCCGGAGCTTCTCAATTACAAGACTGCTGCTTTACATTTACAGGTCATGTTATCTTGCGAGTACGCGTATATGTCGCCGACTTCTTGTCTCCTTCCTTCGTTGGCATAGTTGCCAATTTGACTTGCTCTGCAAGCCGGTCCTTGGCCAAGAGCAAACCTCACATTTAGTAGATGAATCAATCAAGGCCAAGAACGAGAGGCGAAGATGTCATGATGTAGGCGAGAACTGCCCGCTGTGAAAAGATGTACGGTCCTCGAGAAACGAAGATGAGGCACAGCATTCGATATTGATAAAGCACATTCAACCCCTCTCTTTTCCTTGTTTTCCAAACGCACCGTATGAGATCATCAAAACGTGATCATCATGTTGAGTTTTGTGAGCACAACCTCTTTGACGCTGCTTTGCTTAGCAGGCACAATGCGTGCACAAACATATGGTGACAACAACGTTCCGGTCAATAGAGACAACGATCTTGTATCTCAACACTATCAAGATGTTGATATACAGCTTTTATCCCCGGCTTTTCTGAATCCTGAGACAGTTCCTGAGGGCTTTGTTAATGGAACTTCTGGTCCTACTCCCGATTTTGTGATGGGTGAGTTTGGATTGTTCTTTACTTGTGTGACTTGTGTGTTGAATTTACGCTGATCAATAAATACAGATAATTTTCTGATATCTATCGCTGAGCGTAATGATTGGTTTACATATCACGGTGCCAAACTCAAGTCGGAACAAGGCAGGGCTATCCCTTATGCCTTCTTGACCGAGCCCGCTCAATACACATCAGGAAACTCTAGTAACACAGTCTCAAAACTGAGGGTATACATTCAAGGTGCCATCCACGGCAACGAACCAGCCGGTGACCAAGGAATTTTGGCCTTGCTCGGAAAGATGGACGCCCATGTAACGTGGACGACAACCCTGCTCGAAAACATGGATATACTGATATTACCTCGCTACAATCCGGACGGTGTCAATTAATTTCAGAGAGAATTCGCTAGCAACGTTGATCCCAACCGCGAAGGTACGAAACTTGCCAAACAACAGTCGAGAGATATAAGGAGTCTGGTGTCAGATTTTGAACCACACGTCGTCGTCGACATGCACGAGTACACTGCTTCAAGCATGTTCAGCGGTCGTTATCGACATGGTGAAGATGCATTGGTAGCTGGAGCTAAGAACCTCAACGTCCATGCTGATATCAGAAACCTTACCGAGAATCTTTTCTCCGCAGGCGTGACTCGGGATATGGAGAGAAATGGTCTACGAGTGGAGCCTTATGTTACTGGAGGGACCAGTAGGATAGAAGGTGCCCCGATAGTGCTCGAAGAGGCTTCTGCTGCACCAACGACGGGAAGAAATGCCTATGGGTTAAGTCAGGCCGTCGTGTTGCTTTGTGAACTCCGTGGTATCAGGCTTGCGGACCAGCATTTCCAAAGACGAACAGCTTCTTCCCTGATAATGCTTGAATCCATTCTCAACACCGCCGCTGGAAACGTCAGACAAGTACTCGAAACCATCGATAACGCGGTCAACGATTTCATCAACAACGACAACGATATCGTATTGACGGACTCGCAACCCTCACAACATCGTACTTTTACTATGGTTGACATCAACAATGGAAGCCTAGTCCAAGTACCAGTCGAGTTCCTAAGTGCCACTCCTGCAATCGCCAATCTCACACGCTCAAGGCCTCTATCTTACTTGATCCCTCGAGACTGGTCAACAGTAGCAGACCGCTTACGCGTCATGGGCGTCGAGCTTGAAGAACTCAAACACGAATACCGTGGCACCGTCCAGGCCTACAATATCACTTCTTCAAGGTTGGCTGAAAAGTACTACGAAGGTACTGTTCAGAACACAGTTACTACAGAGTCTTTCACGAAGAAGGAGTTGTGGCTTCCGGCTGGTAGTTGGAGGGTTAGTACTAAGCAGAAGAATGCGGCGTTGGCTTTCGTGACGTTGGAACCGGAGAGTCAGGTTTCGTACGTGGCTTTTGGCATCATTCCAGTTGGTGTTGGGTGGGAATATCCCATCTTTAGAGAGGTGTCGTGAAATATGGCCTCGCGTCGAGTTTGAGAAGGCAATACGGCTAGTCTGCTAGAGTAAGCTAGAACTATACATCCAGATAACATGGACCAGGTTATGAGATGTGTATTTGTTCGTATATGGTTGGTGCGAGAGGCGAATCAGGCTGTTTGGCACATCGAGTCTTCTCGCAGGAACTCTCTTCATCCTAGCCTAATCGGGCTAAATCTGGAAAAAGGATCATCCCATCAATACATGTGAGGCTACACGCTTCCCAGTGTCACGCTCGAGTGGTTCAGTACTTGCGATGTATGCATGGTCTTGTACGAGGTTTGAAATGACATGTCTGTGTGGAGAGCGTTAGCCATATTCAGGGCCGGGGTTTCGCCGAAACCATACTCCACTTCCCATCGAACAGGGTTGGTACAGCCACAAGCGAGAATAAGTTGTGATATGGTCTTGTCATGCCATTTCTGCTCTCGATTACATTCAAACTGTCTGGCACATTTTTATTGAGTGCAAGCATATCATGTCATGCTATTTGTGTTCGTATTGAATGCATCTTCGCTGTCTCCTCTATCTCATCCGAAACTACAACTTCTCCGCACTTTATCAGCACGTAGCTCGCCTACACATACCATACACAGACATCCTGATAACACAAAGTCATACAATATCCCCCCGTGCTCTTTCGACCACTCTCTCTTCTACCATCACTTAGCCACAGTCTTGAAGTTCGTATACAGACGTTTAATCATGGAAGAACGAGCCAAGATACCTGTCAATTTACCTCATCCCAATCCCACAACATCATATTGGCAAGATCCACCGGATGATATCGCAGACTTACGAAGTACTCCAGAGATACCTTCATCACCCGATTATGTTATTATTGGCAGTGGTATCAGTGGAGCATCGATTGCATACAATGTCCTAAAACAAAAACCCAGAGCCTCGATACTGATGCTAGAAGCAAGAACCACATGCAGTGGAGCCACAGGTCGAAATGGTAAGTAAAACCAACCTATGATACCTCACACCACATCACAAACAAGCCAAGAAGGAAAAAGAAGGCTGAGATGGGAAACTTTGTTCACGTGTTCTCCAGGAGGTCATACGAAAGCAGCCAGTTACCGCAGTTTCCTGTCCCACGAAACCCACCACGGATTATCCGAAGCAATCAAAATAGCCCGCCTGGAATACTCCACCATCCAGGGAACTCATGCCTTGGCTAGGGACCTAAACATCGATTGTGCATCAACCCCTTGCTCAACAGTAGATATAATCTACGACAACAAAAACTTTTCCCTAGGCAAGAAAGCCATTCTCCGTATGCGGGAAACAATGGGCGACGACGATCCAGCTGCCCAATATACAATCTTGGAGGCTGAAGAGACGAAGAAGAAGTTTTTGACGCCGGATGCTTTGGGCGCTTTTGTGTATGAGGCGGGGAGTATCAGTGCGTATAAGTTTACTATCAGGTTGATCAAGGAGTGTTCAAAGAATGATGGGTTCAATCTGCAAACAAACACTGCTGTCGAGTCGATCACGCCGGTGCAGGACCTTGATCCTCAAGCACCGAGATGGGTGGTACAGACTCCAAGAGGACAAGTGGAAACGGGGAAACTGATATTGGCTACGAACGGGTATACAGCGCATTTGTTGCCAAGGATGCAGGGATTGATAGTACCTTTGCGAGGACAGATTACTGCGCAGAGACCAGGGACAGGGCTACCTCAGACGGGATTCATGACGACGTATTCGTTCATTTATGCCGAAGGGTATGAATATATGATAAGCCGACCACCGAGTATGAGAGATGAAGGTGTCATTGTCATTGGCGGTGGAATCGGTGTCTTGAAAGACGGGGGAGCTTCAGAATACGGGAACACAGGAGACACGGAGCTCAATGGCGAAATATCGACCTACTTGTACGACTGCACGGAACGCTACTTTGGTGAAAATTGGGGCAGGGACAATGAGAAAGGGAGGATTGTCAAGGAATGGTCCGGGGTGATGGGGACGAGCGCTGATGGATTGCCTTATGTGGGTGAGATGCCTGGAATGCCTGGCCTCTTCATCTGTGCCAGTTTCAACGGGCATGGTATGGTGATGTCTTTGAAATGTGGAGAGGCGTTGGTCGACATGATGGCAGGTGGGAGGCGGAAGGACGAGTTGGGTGATTGGTTCCCAAAGACATTGATGGTAAGTGAGGAACGATTCGGCAGCAAGTTCGAGGGAAGGTTGGATATGAGGGCACCGGGAGAGGCCATGTTCAAGGATCGAGCGGGTGAATAGTTCACAGCGTCAATAACATCATAGTAGTTGACATCGCAACGGAACCTTACACACATGAAGAGCAGACCTGTGAATGTGAGAGAGAAAGAGGGAGATAGATAGAAAACAGAGAATAGAGGAGAAAAGGAGAAGAAAGTTGTGTCATTGCAGCACTATGCGCGCCTCAGACATGAAGTGATTTTGAGCAATGATTTCATGTTTTTTGATAAAAAGTCGCAGTGCCTTGTAGGATTAGAGAAAAAAAATCAAGACAAGCCCATGTCCGTTATTTTCCCTTTTTATAAGATCAAAGCGCCGCAATTGCTCACCACGCGCCCCATGTTATTTGTTCCACATGTTGTTGACTTTTGATCGACCGCAACCAAAAAAGACCAGTTGTCGTTGTTCGTATCGATGCGCTTAGAAGACCATCTCGTGGGGCTTGTCGCCCTTTCTCAGGCTGAAGGTGGAGCTGAGGTAAGAAAGGAGGAAAGGCTCCTTCTTGAGAGTGGCGAGGAGGGCACGGTCGACGGACTTTTGGTCCTCGGCACGGCCGCTGTTAACCTTCTTGGCCTGTTAAATTGATGTGTCAGTACTGAATGCGCTTCTCTGGACATGGAAACCAGAGCCATTGCGGAGAGTGGTAGCGCTGGCTCATGGTCGAGAGCAGATGCGTACCTCAGGCTTCTCGCCCTGCTTGAAGAAGGCCTCCTCACCCTTGGCCTTGGAGCTCTTCTCCCTGGCGAAGTAGGAGTCACCAGAGACCTTCTCAACGACGGAAGAGTCGATGCTGGAGATGTCGACCTTTGTGCTGGTGGCGATAACGTAGCGGGCGTTGACGCGTCTGAGGGGGACACCGTTGACCTTGAAGGGACCGGTGACGAGGAGGACACCCTGGGAGAGGGTCTTGAGGAGGACGACACGCTTGCCGCGGAAGCGACCGGCGAGGAGGATCAAGACGGTACCGGGCTGGAGAGAGGCACGGGGCTTGTAAGGGTGCTGGGTCTTGCGGACCTATTTGAAAGAGACGCATGGTTAGCGGACTGTATCGAGGCGAGTGATCGCAAGCCTTCGCGATGGTAGAGTGCTAGACAAGGCAAGAAAAAGAGGCGCAAGGTTTCGTTGTTTCGATCATCATCATCATCATCATCGTTGTTGTCGTCGTCGTAGTACTGTCATGATGTGTACCCCTGTGCCGACAATGCTGGTCGCAGCATGCATATCCTTCCTCCTCTTTCCCTCTTCTTCTTGTCCTTCTTCTTGCACAATACGGACAGGCGATTGCAGGTGTAGTGGCATTGCATTGCATACCTTCTTAGCCTGGTTGTTGTCCTCGGCCGGGTAGTACTTCTGGGCCTTGTCGGCGGCAGCAGGGATGACCCGCTCACCCTTCTGGAACTGCTTGGTCTGCTGGGCGGACATTTTGGCGGGTGTGTCGACGGTGGGGTGGTGTCGTGGAATGGTCGTCGATATCGTCTCGTCTGTTCAAAGTCGCTGGTCGCTGTTACCAAAATGTGATTTCAAGCCTCGCTTAGCACAAGGTGCGAATCTGTGTGTGGACTCGGCTTGGCGCATCTCGGCCAATCACAGCCTCTGCACCCAGACCATACATAAAATCAATCGATACATTGATCCTCATTTGAAACACAACTACCCTTCCTCTTCGAAGTATATAACAGGCTTGACAACCTATCTACTCATCTTTGTAGATTCTCGTAACTCGTTGTTCAGATGTCTATCCTGATGCGAACGTTCATAGAAAGAAGAGGCAAGAAGTCAGACATGCGTCTAGAGCATGGACCGAATACTACAACATCATGTTATGTTATTTCTATACATGTATTGCTACCTCTCTATCCCTCATCATCGAACGAGTAAAGTATCGCTTACCATGTCTCTTCCTGTGCTGTCACCTGTAACAATTGTCTTCGAATGTATCACTTTCCTAGCCATCCTTTACTATGGCGACTCATCAGCGAGCGAGGGCTTGGCTGCAAGTCGGCTTCCACCAAAACCTCTGATCGGTATGTCGGCAGGTATCTGATACCGACGCCGACGACCGTGCACCCAAACAGCTCTCAGCTCTCGGTCAAGATGGCACAGCGTCATTCTCGTCGTGGTAGCGCTCCTGCCCATCTTGGTGTGTGATTCTCTAGTCAACATCGAATAATTTCACCTCTTCGACAATCTAATCAGAAAAAGCCTCTCCCTTTGTATACAAGCCTTGCAAGCGCTACACCATGGCTGAAAACCCTTTGATCACTTTCAAGGCCGGACAGTGCTTCCTCGACGTATGTTGCGCTTCGCCTTGCTGTCTAGACACTCAAACTGATCCTCTTCCCGCAGGGCACCAGATGCAAGCCTGATCCTACCCCGGGCTACATCTACCTCTTTGAAGAGGATGGTATGGAACAATCCGTCTGCACATGGCCTTTGACAACATCTAACATTTCGCCACAGAGCTCACCCACTTCTGCTGGCGCGATCGCAAGGACCCTGCCACCTCTCCTGACATCGACCTGATCACCTTCCCTGGTGATGCCACCTTCACTCCTTACACCGGCAGGAAGGACTCGGCAAAGCCTGCCTCGGACGATGTCAGATCTCCCGTCGGCGGTCGTATCTATGTCCTCAAGTTCTCCTCGTCTTCGCAACGCCACTTCTTCTGGCTCCAATCCAAGCCTCAGCACCCCGATGGCGACAAGAACTGGTTCAGCAAGCGCGACCTCCGCGTCGGCGAGATTGTCAACGAACTCTTGAGTGGAGAGGAGATTGATGTCCCCTCGGAGGTTTCAAAGCTCAACAACTCCAACAATGGTCAGGACGGTGATGATGACGATGTCATGGAGGATGTTCAGCAGCCTGAGCACAACAGACAGGGCTCTGGCGGCGCTGGTGCCGATGCCACCGGCGGAGACCCCAGAGCCGAGGGCGAAGCCAGCCGCGAGGGCGGTGCTGATGGCGGAAGAGCGTGAGTTGACTTCTCTTTTCCTTTTATGATACAGACGGACTTCATACAAGGATGTTGCGTGGATCGATCGTTTTCTGGGTGGCGTTCACAGATAGGCGTTGCAGGATACCCCCATCAGAAAGAATTCACTACAGGGGTATGCAAATTGGGAAGGGTCAAAGTGGCATCACGAGGGGTTGCATGTATTACAGCATTGACACAAATCTCGTGGCATTTCTCCACAACATTCGACACGAACTTTTGATTTTTTGCAATTCCCCCTTCCTAGAAAGCAGTCCAGCTGATATGTTCCGATTCCTCGCCCTATAGTGCCCCAACAGATGCCAACGATGCCGTCCAAAACTTCCTGAGATCACTCCAAGGTTCATCCTTAGGAGGCTCACAACAGCCACAACAGTCACGACAACAAGGGCAAGGACAATCCTATGACCGCCCGTTTACCTCTCTGCCGGAACTCCTCTCTACATCCACAACCGTCCCCTGGCTCTCCACCGCCTCTTCCTCACAAATAAACTCCCTCTGCACCCACCTTCCCCCTTCCCTCTTCCTCCTCGCCCAAGAATCCTCCTCGACGACCTCTTCCGCCGATCCCAGCCCAGAAACCGTCTCTGCGGCCATTGAAGCCATGGCCCTCGAGCAAAAACGTGAGCTCCTCCAAAGAGTACTGCGGTCTCCGCAGCTCAATCAGAGTTTGGGTAGCTTGACTTTTGCACTCAGGGACGGAGGATTGCCCATGATCTCAGAGGCGCTGGGGGTCAAAGTGCGGAACGGAGGGATGGTCAAGGGTGCTAGTATGCCTTTGGGTGGGGGTGAGGCTGTTGAGGCTTTCATGGATGGAGTTAAGAAACGGGTGCAGGAGAAGAAGGATTGAGCTCGAGATAGCGCTTAACTTTGCCTTTGAACACAGCCGGATGGGAAATGATGGAGGCGAGGTAGGGTATGCTGATGTATAGAGTAATGCAGACTTTCTCTTTGAGATTGATCATGATAGACGCTGACGAGCAATCTCATGGCTATGTTGTCGCTCCGGACTTGTTGGCGCTTTCCGTGACTGGGCCAAGGTAGGAAAGATCCAAATTCACATCTGTTCCCAAGAGTGATTGGCATGTGCATACTAGAATACACTTTGATATATCCAAACGTTCACAAGCCACAGGATGGACGATTTTCTCGTAATCCGTTGTTCGACTCTTTTTTTCTAACTTCTGTGGTCTTGTGGCGTAACGCAGCGACAAGATGGTTGAGATCAAGGTGACCCTGTCCTGAAAATACATGTCCTCCATACTATCAGCATCGAAAAACACTAATTCAGAACCACTTTGATTATCGACATATACCGTGTGTTCTTTGAGCTTGTCGGGCACATGAAGATGAAAACTTGACAAGAGCATCTCAGAACCTAGGTCGAGCGTGTAAATAAATACGAAGCGTCGAACAACATAATGCAAACTCCATGAATGACGTCTTCACCAGAACAACCCATCGACGAAATGTACACATCAAGGACGGCGGAATTAAAACATGCAGGGTTGTGTGTTCTTTTGTTGTATTCAAATCATCTCTTCATATAAGGTGTCTTTACGATATCCTGTGATATTCTCTTTTTCTTTTTCCATCATCAGGAAATTCACCCTAACCAGTCGTTGTATATCTATCACATGAAATATATACACGCAAGGCTAACAAATCTACGACGACTGGGCGTTGATAATGTCAACGAAAGCGGGCTTCAAACTGGCACCGCCGACAAGGAAACCGTCAATGTCCTTCTCCTTGGCGAGCTCGTTGCAGTTCTTCTCGCTGACGGAACCACCGTAGATGATTCTGGTGTTGTCAGAAGCGGTCTGGCTGACCTCCTTGGCGAGGTAAGAGCGGATGGCGGCGTGGACCTCTTGGGCCTGCTCGGTGGTGGCGACCTTGCCGGTACCAATGGCCCAGACTGGCTCGTAGGCAATGACGATCTTGGACCAGTCGGAAACCTGCTTGGCGACGGCGCGGAGCTGGTTGGTGACGACGTCGATGGTCTGGTTGGACTCGCGCTGCTCGAGGGTCTCGCCAATGCAGAGAATGACGCCGAGACCGTTGTCGAGGGCGGTCTTGGTCTTGGAGGCGGTGAACTCGTCGCTCTCCTTGAGGATGACACGGCGCTCGGAGTGACCGGTCAAGACCCAGGTGATGTTGGACTCCTTGAGCTGAGAAGCAGAGATCTCACCGGTGAAGGCTCCGTTGGGCTTGTCAAAGACGTTCTGGGCAGCGACCTCAAGACCGGGACGGAGGTGCTCGCGGGCGAGGAGGAGGTAGAGAGCGGGAGGGGCAATGACGACCTCTGTGGGTTTCGAGTCAGTATCTTCACTGCTTGCTCTCAATCGTGCTGCATCGCTACTCACCGACATTGGGGTCAACCTTGGCCTCGTTGAGGTGCTTGACGATGCCCTTGATCGTGTCAACCGATCCGTTCATCTTAAAGTTGCCTCCGACAAAGAATTGACGACCCATTTTGGCTGATTGGCTGATGTGTATTGTGGAATGTGGGAAAGAGTAGGTGGATAGGTAGTGGATAGAAGGATTGTAGCAAGAGAAAAAGTGTATTGAAGTTCACGATGTTGAGGGGAAAAGACAGCTCAAGTTAAACTTGGAGGGGCAGTCCAGCACAGCTTGACGTAACTCCGGGCAAAGTCGGTCCACTGTCTGGTAGCTCGGGCCTTCTTCATCGTTCGAAACATGGAAATCCAACGCCCGATCAATTCCCTTGTTCTGAGCGATGTGATATGTCTTTTGGCCGAGCAAACTTGATCAGAGAGAAAAATAGTCCTCAAAGAGTCCAAATGCTACAGTCCCAAGGGAAACTACGTGTCGAGACGCCTTCCATCTCATAGCCCTCGAGCTTAGTAGCCAGTACTGCTGGTGTGCTCTCGTTCAAACTATATGATCATGTGCTTCGACCAAGCTGAGCTGTACTTGATACGTCTGATGATTCCTGATACGCGTGCATGAGTAAAGCCTCAACCCTGTGTTCAGGAAGGGTCGACCAGGACGATTGATAACCATCAGCTCAACAATTGCCTGACCTGCAAGTTGCGCGACGACACACCGGCCGACGCACATGTGGTGATCAATCACGCCTTTTGCAATTTGCTCGCGCGGTCTGCTGCAATCTCACACATTGCCTGAGTATCTCGTCAGCATGTCAAGTCATCTCAACCAACGTATCACCACAAACTACATGCCTTGATGGCTGCGGCTCGCTCTGCGGCCAAGTCACCAGCAGCAATTCTCCTCTTCATGTCCTCCATGATGACGGGCCTGCTGCGTCCATTGACAAAGACGACATATCTCAGTCCAGGATAGGTCTTTTCATACTGTTCGTTCAGATCGCGGAGCTTCCGAGCTTCCTCCTCACCACCAGTGTTGAGTTGTGCCTGTTCCGCCTGGCTCTGTGCACTCTCGACCTTCTTTGCACCGAGTCTGGGATGCGAACCAAGTATGCTCTCTAGCCATTCCGTGTCGCTGGTCGAGGATGACTCAGATAGATCAGTCAGCTGTACTCCGACTGATGCAATGAGATCGTTGTACGATGCAAATGTCTGGCTGTGCAGCAGTTCCACCGACAAGGTATGGAGAGACGTGCTGGGTTCAAAGAGCAAGTCAAGAACACCTGCTCTCTCTTCGGCCGAAAGGGATGGCAAAATAGAGATTGGCGGAAGCTGGTGCATGGTTTTGTAGCCGACTTTGGTCAATCAACAACAACAACGTGATGTAGAATAGTCTACAACAGAATTGACGAGGGACAGACAGTTTAGACGCATTTGAGACTAGAATCTCGCCTAATATGCTTGACACCCGTTTGCTGGAAGACCCCGCCATCTTTCGCGCACAAGCAGTTCCCATGCAGGCTGATGCGTGGGATAAAACGTCAACCCAGATGGCAACGGTCTGAGATCGCTTCTTGACACAGAGCATCTCAGTGAACTTGCATGTTTTTATTCTAAGCGCTGAATTGAAGCAATGATCGGAAAGAGCTGCGCGGATCGACCATGATTGGACAGCAGCGTCCTCCTCCCAAGTCGCACTTTCACCTTTCAACGACAGCATGATTATTACTTCAAGATAGATACTCTACAAGCAATACCTACCAAGCAAGTCGATGGTGGATGTGCAATTCACAAGCCATGTGGATGGATGATAATGCGAGTGATGACCAGCACTTGTTGCTTGCTCCGGAAGACGAATTCAAATTATTGGCTGGCTGGGCACACCAATAGTGTACAACCCAGATTTTGCCCTTTCGAAAGTATGCAGATCAGACTCGAGAAAATATCGCTTCCACCTCGCAGGTGGAGTCTGAACAGGCGCTCAATTGTGAACCTGGAAAACCTTGCTCGAGCAGCATGCACCAATACAAAGGTGCAGCATGGCATAGTTCATTCGGGAGAAGAACGAGCGTGCATACATGGCCTTCCATGTGTCATGTGGAGTGAGCGATTGATTCACAAATTCATGTCGTATGGTGGTCCTACATCAACATGAGAGAAAAAAAGACCGAGCGAGCAGGCAAGCAGATGCAACAACCTTTTGGCTTGCCAAAGCCAAACAACAGCCACTAACCTCACTTTCAAACATGCCGTTGTCTTTTGGGCAGTCATGGTTCAGATCAGTGAGCGGATCTCGGAAGATATCAGCGGCTGTCAGAGCGGGAGCATGATGCTAGTACCAAAGTGGCCGGCTAGCGTCGATCGTGATTCTTTTTGGGAAATGGAAAAAGGCATGGGAGGCGAGCATTTTGCTAGTCGCAGCATATGTACGTAGAGGCCTGTCTGGAAGCACAGCATGAGCATGCATGCACATGGATAGATGGGTACTGGTATCGAGTGAGAGCTAAGATTAGACGTGGACCGTCAAAGAGGAATTCGTGGTGCATATGTACGATGCTGTCGACCATGGCAGTGGTAATAAAGCGATGGTAGTGACGAGTCGTCGTCTTCTCTGAATAGAAAGAGGGGCACGCAGTCCTGGTATGGTTCCGCAAAAGTAGGGCTCGACCAATCAAGCGAATCAGCAAGCCGAGAGGCTACGGAGGTTGGAGAGATGGAGCCAAAATGATGAGCTGCTAATGGATTTGTGTTTGCAAGTTGAGGTTAGAGGCCAAGCAGCAGGTACCGAGGAGTCAGATATAATACTTGAAGGATTGGCACTTGTCGGCACTCCCGCCGCGCAGGAGACCGCGGAGAGAGTGAGGGATGCTATTGTACTAGAGCAGGTCCGCAGAAAGGGGCTCTCTCTCATTAGATTACTTGAATCTCGAATTTCGCACGAACGAACACGCTCGTCGACGCGCCTCTGGAAATTGGACTTGTCGCAGCCCCTAAATATTCAGTCGACGAGCCTCGAGGGCAGACAGCTGCTGCTTGTCGTTGTCGTCGTCGTCGTCGCTGCCACCACGCCATGTCTCTGAACGGACTGGACTCGCCGCAGGTGCAGCAGGCATACCAGGCTGCCCTGACCGAGTCTGGAGGATGGCTCCTGCTCAATTACCTCTCTCGCGACGAAGTCGACCTGTACGCCAGCGGTATAGCCGGCCCAACCGAAGCGCGAGCCGCTCTCACACGCTACCAGGACTTGTCGCCGCTGTACGGCCTGGTCGTATATCGGCGACGGAAGGTCCTGGTCAAATACGTGCCTGCAGGAACGTCGAGGCTTCTGCAAGGTAAGCCTGCGATTGAAAGTGCCAAACGTAGCGCAAGCGCATGCTGACAATTTGCCCTCTCAGCGCGAACGGCGGTACATCTTCACGATGTCCAGGAGAAGTTTGCGCCCTACGACACGCTGCTGGAAATGGCGACGGCCGACGAGCTGAATGATACGGCTCTGGCAGCCGCCTTTCCCCTGCACACGGCCTCGCCAGCAGTGCCTAGCAACAACCAACTCAACGAGATCACAGAAGACCACGACGAAGACGACGATGTGCCCAACGAGCTCGTCAGCACGGCGTCAGCCCGTAGGCCGTCGGCGCCCGAAAAGCGGCCGTCATCACAGCGCTCGTATCGCTCCATGCGAAAGTCGTCGTACAGTAGCGAGACATCGCCCGCCGTCAAGAACAAATCATCCATGTCGCGCTTCTTTGTTCGCGAAGATTCGGGACACAATACAGTGACGGCATTGGACGAGTATGCACCGTCCGACGACACGGCCTCTATCAAGGACGACGCCGCTTCAGCGACCAGCTCGCAGACGGCTACGGCGGCCTCTACCGCTCCATCAATACGCGCTCCATCAGTACGATCACAGAAGAACGATTCGGCCGATTATGATTTGGAGAAGTATTTGGATTCCTTCTTCAAGCCCAAGGTCAAGCTTGGTCCGCGTCCTGTCAAGGTCGCCGACAAGGGCAAGCGTGGCACAGCGTCTGTTCCTGTGTCGAGCCTTCCTCCTGGTATCCACGCCAGGTCCAAGCCACCGCAAGCACAGGCACAGGCACAGGCACAGGCACAGGCACAGGCACAGGCACAGGCACAAGGATACGGTCATAGCCAACCACGACCCTCGACCGACCGCTCTCAAACATCAGCTTCTGCGCCTGTATCATCTACATCTGTATTTAATGCCCCTCCACGACTCCCCTCGCTGCAATTCTCTCCTCACATGCCCGACATTCCCGATTTTCTGCCTCCTCCCTCTCGCCCGAATTCGAGGGGCAGCTCACGCTCCTTGCCCACCTCTCGTTCTTCCAAGTCTTCAATGACGCCAGAGAAGCAACGCCTTCTGAAAGCCTACGAAATGAGAAAGAAGCAGATGCGCAACTCAAACCCTCCCGAACAAGCTCCTCCAGTGCCCGCCTTGCCCCGGCTGCCCGAGCTGACTACTTCACTTGCTGCTCAGCCCTCTCAGCTTCTAGCATCGGATTTGGCTGCGGAAAAGGCAGATTCGGGCATTGATATGCCAGACACTTTCGATAGCGAGGAGACGTCTGTCATCTCCACCCAAGACTCGACCCCAACAGCAGAGGAGCCTTCAACGAAAGCGCCTCTTTCTGAAATCAGAGAGGCAGCCAACTTCAACAGCCGCACTCCTATTCCACTACCACACGTTCTTAGCACATACATTGCCAAGCACCGGAAGCTGCAGTCCGAGTCAACCACGCTTGTTCAAGAACCAGACCAACAAAACCTCGTTCACACGCCCCAGCTACAAGCAAACACTACTGGAGACCCGGCAATAGAAACGGAGAAGCAGCCTGAGTCAGAGGCTGTCGTGCAAACGCTGGAGCCTCAGGAGCCTCAAAAGGCCCGAGAAGAGGTGGAAATTGAGGATCAGAATGAGCAAGGCTCCGTTAACCCGATGCTTAAGTCACAAACTGATCTCAGAGACTTGAAAACCGAGGAGCAAATGGACCAAGGACATGGTGTTCAAATACAAGATTTACAGGAAGATGTCACGAATTCGGAGAAGGAGCAACAGAGCGACCAGAAAGCCGTCGACCAAGTCACCTCGGATCAGCCAGAAATCGTTGTTGGAGCAGACATTCCAACTCCAAGCGACAGTACTCCAAACAATCGTCGTTCAGATTTGGCTGAGCCTCTACAAGTTGATGTTCGGCTGGAGCGTCACACATCCGAGTACAAATTTCTGGCCGATGACGATTTTATGGATGAGCTTCACGCGGCAACATTCGAAGAGGCCAAACCCATTGCACTATTGCAGTCACCCGCTAGCTCTTTCTTCCCAAAACGCCCAAGTGTGAGGTCTACCAAGTCTGCTCGATCTATCGCCACAGCAGTATCGGCGGACCCAGTGCCTTCGGTCCCGTCGCTCAATACCGCGGCCATTGAGAAGATACTAGTCGCCCCTGAGCAGCTCACGCCTCCTGCTACACAAGAGCCAGTGTCGACCGACACCACTGCTGCAGAGAAAATTCCAATTGCCCCCGAGCTGCGCCTGCCCACTCATGATGCACAGGAGGCACCTCAAAGCAGGCCGCTTTCAGTTTCTTCTGCCAGAACTCTCGATTCTGAACGTGGCGGCCGCATGCCAGTCGCGCGCAAGTCTGGTGTCTCCTCTGGTATCTCTCAGAGAATTCAAGCCTTGGCGGCCTCCTCTCGTGATGGAAGTCCCCCAACGATTGCTGGATCCCGCAGACTGTCCGGCGATCACTTGTCCACTCTGTCACAACGTAAGAGTTCTTTGATTGACTCTTCTGACCGACAGTCCATTGGTGGAGCCGACAAGAAGAACGTTGGTAGGCTGTCCATGTGGCCTTCCAACTCTTCGACCCAGACCAGCAAGAATGCACAGCTCAGCAATCGCGACTCTGTTTCGGTCACAGCTCGTATAGTCCGTGTACCTCGTCAGGGCGAGAGTGAAACCAACGATTCCAATGAGCTTCAAGCCTCTTCGATCCTGCTTAACCACAATCGAACAGCGCAGAACGCAAACAACCATCCTCTTGCTCCCCTCGTTACAAACAAGCTGCCACCGCAGGCCGACAATGACAGTGTCATATCACCTGGAAGCCAAGACGGTGTGACCTCACCACTCAGTCGCGGCTCATTAGACAGTGCTGGCACCAACACCCGTAAATCGTTTGACCGCAAGTCGTTCAAGAGTTTTGGTCCTGCAAGCCCGAAGAAGTCTAAGCACAGCACACCAATGCCGTCCGTCGCAGAGACTAGTCCAGACAAAGCAAGCCGTACCAGTCGTTTCTTTAAGCGCATGAGCCACCTTGGTAAGGACAAGAAGAAGAGCGCTCCGCAGATTCCCACCATAATCACAGAAGACGAAGCTTCGACTGAGGCACCAACTGCGATCCCCGTTCAAAAGGAGACACCCAAGAAGACTGCCACACCGCAACCGCGAAACCTTGCCCTCCTTCAGGCTTCTTCTAAGCCCCGCCCACAGTCTGTTGATGTTCCACCTCCCACCTCCATCGGTGACCTGAACGTGCAATTCCCCGACACAATGGTAAGGCGCCACACACACTCAGACAAGTTTGCTCCCAGCTAACATTCTTACAGTTATGGAAACGCCGTTGGGTCGAGATTGACAGTACCGGCAACATTATATTCACCGCAGCACGTCACAGCAACTACAACAAAATGTTCAATTCCAAATTCCACATGAAAGAGCTCGGCGCTCCTTTCATCCCAGATATTGACAGACAAGAGATGCCTCACTCAGTGCTCTTTGATATTGTCGAGGGAGAAGGAACTCTGCAATTTGCTAGTGAGGATGCCATGTCTCAGCGCCAATTACTTTCTCGTAAGTGTCTATGGAATGTCGGCTCACTCCAAGTACAAACTCTAACAACAATTCGCAGTGCTTACTACTTACCACCAAGCCTGGGTCAATGTTTCATGAACTTTCCCCTCATCCTTACCTCAAAGTTTGCTGCGAAATTGGTACACAGGATACGATTCGCAAGCTCTCCTCGGGGTTTTGTCATCATTATCATCAGCACCCGCTCGCCAGCCACCTCCACTTTTCGCGACTCTCTCGGACTTCCAGCCCTCCTCTACCCTTTCTTCTTTTCTTACACCTCTTGTTGTCTTAGATACCCCCCATTTTTCTATTATCGAAATTTCCGTTTTCCTATGTACTAAAATTCGACTCCCAAAATCTCAGCAGAGACTGGTCTTCTTTTTTTCTTGTACTTAGCGGATGATTGGAGTTTCTTCTTCTTCTTTTCTTCTTTTTTGTCCTTTTTTTTTTCTCTTCGTTTTCGATGGTCCTGGATAGACCTGCTTTACTTTGAATTGAATTGTCCTCTTTCTTTCTTGCTTTCTTGTCTCGTGAATGATGTTCGGTGTGCTATTTCTTGGGATATGATGTGCTGTCGACCGTCATCTGGAGTTCAGATGGTAGACACAATGATCGTTGTTCGGAGATCAGTACACGTACAAAGTACTTGTTGTTGTTTTCCATTGAACACTATGTGAGAGTTTTGTTTTGGTAATACTTTTTTGATAATCGGATATCAGCTAGAACAATTGAGTTTTCAAATTAGAAACGCTGCCGCAAAGTGTTAAACAGCAAATGATCATTATTTATACTCTTCTTCTCTCATCATTACTCGTATCTCTCCTTCCTGAAAACACCCTTGACGCCTCTGATCAATGGATCCATTTCCCCCCAGACCAATATCGTGTTTTAGTCCTCTTCATTCCTGAGACTGTCTGAGTCCTTCCTCGGCACAAGCCATAGTGACCTGACTGATCCTTCCATCCCTCAAAGCTTCGTAAATAACACTCACGCGACTACCAATAGACCTGCGCGGCTCCTCGCACTTGACTCCCTCTGCCAAGGGCTGTGTAGGGTGTTCCACAAGACCACGGTGTAACTTGATGCCCAAATCACCACGAATAAAAGTGTACATGCGCTTGGCCGCATAGCCGAGATAGGTAGGAGTGATAGCGAAATGATGTTCAAATAGATTCGAACGCTTCTCGTTGTACAAGATCTGCAGACGACTTTGGAGTTGGGAAGTGAATGATGTTAGATTGGTGAGGTCGAGTGGGGAAGAAGGCTTTGTTTCCGAGAAGAGTTGGACGACGGGGAGAATGACGGCGTCAGCGGTTGCTTTGCAACGTTGGTCGAGGTCGTAAGTAGTTGTTGTAGGCCAGGCACTCATGACACGGGACCAGATGGTAGCTACTAGAGCTTCTTCGAAAGGTTCATCGTTGGCGATGGAAGAGCTGAAGAATTTCTCTACAAGAGCTCTGACTTCTGGTTCGGCAGCTTCGAGGAACTCTACCTGCAGGACGCGAAGATCAATTGCTTGACACAGGACGAATAGGTACGCGGCGGACATCAAATAGATGCAATCCAGTGCTTGGAAGGTGTAACGAGATGAAATGAGCGCGAGAGAATTGATGGCTTGGTTATGCATCTCGGCTGACTGTACATGGTTTCCGACAGGGTTGGCGAGGAACCCTAGCTCTGATTGGTAAGAAGCCATGTTGATGTCAAGGCCCTTACAAGTGAAGGAGAGTGAAGGGTCGTCAGCAGCCAAGTTGGCTGGCAAGCCTCCATTGAGCATTGGGTTAATGATCTCAGTGGCCTGCGAGAAAAGCATTTTGCCGAATCGTTCCAAGCAAAGTCGAGTTCTATCCATGGTCGAAGTGACGACAGCTGCTTGGAAGTTTCCACCGTGTAAGACATGGTCAGACTCAACATCAATGAGCGGGTTATCAGTGGTCGAATTCAGCTCTGTGGTGAGTTGAGACTGAGCGTGAAGGAGATCTTCAATCTGAGGTCCAATCCATTGAGAAGAAGTGCGCAGCGGATAGCGATCTTGATACAGACCAGTCATCTTTGTATCCTTGGGCGAACCCACGCATTTTGCTAAGCGAGAATCTGTCAAGAAAGCAAAGATGTTGGCAGCTGATTCGATCTGGCCAGGGTGAGGACGCATCAAGGCAATCTGAGGCCAGAAAGACTCTGCACTACCAGACAAGGCTTCAGTACCCATGGCAGTCAGAACCTGTGACAGAAGAGCCACATCCTGAGCCTGGTGTAGAGCCAGAGATGCGGTAGCTGCGGAGAATGCTGTGCCGTTCAAGAGACCCAATCCTTCCTTGGGACCAAGAACAACTGGAGTGATATCCGCATCGTGCAGAGCTTGAGCAGCAGTGGTGACTTTTCCGTCTGCCAGCCTCACAAAGATGTCTGGTGACCCCTCAATGGCGCCAGCGATGTAAGACAAGGGGCTGAGGTCGCCAGAAGCAGAAATGCTGCCCCGAAGAGGGACAACAGGAATAATGTTCCTGTTGAGGAGCTGCAAAATAGTCTCCGCGACTGTGACTCTGACTGCTGAATGACCACGAATGATCGAGTTGCATCTGGTCAACATGCTAGCTCTGACCCAGGAAGTGGGCATCGAGTTTGATGAAAAGTCGACATCAATGTCCCGAGAGCGGAGGGGATCATTTACGGACCTGGGATTCTGAGGACGCCCAACATCACGACTGGTCAAGATACCAGAGTTTTGATGTTGGACTAATGCTCTCTGGAGGTCCTCTAGACGGTCAGTCCTGGTGTCAGCACTTCCTCCGAAACCAGTAGAGACTCCGTATACGAGATGACCGTCACGAAGATGGGTTCTTAGCATGTCCACGCTCTTGTCTATACGTTTGCAAGTTTCTTCATCCTTGGATAAGCTAGTCGATGCGCCGTATCTGCATGCTCAATTAGGCTCGAAATATTATGGTATGATGCAATCCATGACATACTTTGCAACGGCAACGACACCTGCAATGTCTAAAGACTCTCCATCAATTGTGCATTCTTCACCTTTTAGGAAACGATGGACCTTCTGCCATGAAGAGAGTGTCGAGCTGGTGAGAGTGTATGATTCTCTTGCTGGAGAAGTGCCGTGTTTGGGCGAAGGGTCTCTCGTTTGAGGAGGTGTGTGAAGTGAGCCTGCCATATTGGACAGGTTGGAGGATCAAGCTTGGGATGATAATTTGATGCGAAGATTCGGTGTTACGAGAAAGCAAGAAAGATGTTTGGAAGGTGGAAATGTTTCTTGAGTCCCGTGAGATTGCTCCTCCAGCTGGGAGGTAACACCGTCTTTATATAAGATGGAACAAGCACGCTATTACCCAATGCCTATTCGTGCAGGTCATCTGATGATAGTCCAACCTGCTTAAAAGAGAATAGACTCCAAACATGTACGGGTAGTCGAGGTTGTTTCGGTCGTTCTTGTGTTGCTGCGGACATCCGTCGCGGGCATCCTTCCGCCTAAGCCTATTATGATTATTACAGTTATCGCACCTACCTACTGAACGACAGCTCGTACCATGGCGAAGCAACATCTTACAGCGAATAGAAAGCTACGAGCAGAAGGACGGCATCTCTCTTCCATTCTGTTGAGCTCCACAAGTCGTTAAGTGATGTTGATGCATCCACCGCGCAATCCTAGATTGGTCCTTGCAAAGCCATGTCAGTGAAGAGCACCAACGTAATATTTCCCCTGATCATCCCCCGCGATCCGCCAATCCTCTGGTAAGCATGTCGACGACATCTTACTGTACCTCATGAAGAAGGAGAAACGGGCCGCATCCGTCCGTGTTGGTACTCAGCCTTGGTGGCACCTGCCTCAAAACGATTTTGAAGTCTTTGCAACGAGGTATTTTCGTATCATACATGCTGGTCGTATCTTCCTGGCTCAATCAATAAAAGACAGAATATGTCCGTCTGTACTGCGGGTTGAAGCAATCCTTCTACAACCTCTCTCAGGCAATTGAAAGAGTTTGTTCTCTGTGTTATCTCTATGTAAATACTGCTTAGCATCTCGCCAAGTAGTACCTCATACACGGAAAGGCCTGCCGTATCCGTGTCTCTTGTTGCGGGGAAGGCGAGCATGGTGAGGAGAAGAAGATCATGTGCATACGTGATCGAGGGATGTATGAGGTTAAGGTTAAGTTTCGCCGTTTCGGACCGAGCCATCTTGTCTGCAGACTCTTCTTTAGATTTATGAAGCCTTCCATTACGTTTATGTACATCTATAATGTCTTTGTTGTCGAAGAAGTCAGCACAACAGGAAACTTCATTTCTCAATGAATTACTTGGAGATAGCAAGAATTGCCTGCAGCAATTGGAAGAGACGAACTTTTACAGGATAACCGTTCATGGTTACGCATCTTCTAGGAGATCCATTGATCTGATCGCTACACTATGGCCTTGACAGAGTCCCTGATGGACGATCGTCGTGATGCTGATGTTATCGTTTGACATGTTGACTGTCACCTGTTGAGCACGCTGCTCAGATTTGCAGTCAATCCGTCGATTAATTCTATGCCTCAAAGCGTATAACGCATGCACCTGCGTCGGGATCTGCTACCTTTTTTCTGCACAAGCTAAGCAAAACTTCTCGATTGGTAGCGGATATTGTCCTTGAGCTCTGTTGCATACTTGAACAGGCCTTCCATTCAAACACCCTTGTAAGTGGACAATAGAAAGACCTTCGAGATGCTTGCAGATGGTGAAGCCTGAGCCTTGCAAGGCAGCGCACGGACTCTGTTCCGAAGTGCAGGGCTGCAAACACCTTGATTTCAGAGGAAACTCGCAGAACCATGTCTATACTCTTCTACACCATTAGCATACAACTTCTTATAATCGTCTTGTAATTGAGATTTCACCTCTATTGCTCGCCTCAGAAGACTTATTGTAAGTTGTCCACATTTTCTAGCCGTCTGTCTGTTCCCGTTGTGTTTTCCTTGCAGAATTTTTTTCCTATTGTCGAGGACATCTAGATCCGAGAAGAAAAATGAAGAGATCAGCGTATATCAGGATTCTGGAGTAAAATCTATATGCGGCCATCAGCCTATACTACCTGATTTGGTTTTCAATTTTCGTTTTGTTCTTCGTATCCTATTTTTCTTGTCGTATTTGGGCGCTGCATTCTTCCATACTATTCCGGAACTTGCACAGAAAAAACTACAGAAATATTTCAAAATCTCTCAGGACATCAGAAAGAGAATCAGGAGGACTAATCTGAAAAGCAGGAAAGCAGGATATTCAAAACATCAAACACAGGAGCCCATTTTCTGCAAAGATCTCACCGAGGACTAAACGTCAAAAATGCCACCTCAATCCCACCAACAAAGCTACACAATAACACCTTGGCGCCACCCCTCCGACCTCCTCCGAGTCCGCAACTCCCTCTACAGCCCAGCAACCCCTCAAGAACAAGCCCACGCAATAGCAACAGTAGCAGCCTGGAAACAACGCGGCAATGTTCCCCATGCCGTAGAATCCACCGCCTTACTCATGGACGCCATGCTCCTTCACGCCCAGTTCGCAAGCCCTACAACACCCTCATCCCCCAACACTTTCTCCACGACATCGAGTTTTGCGCTGAGATCCGCGTACACGACAGCATTGAGTAGATTTGCCACGGGATTTGCGGATTTGGGACGCCACAGAAGTGGTCCTGGTATGAGTATGTTCGAAGTGGCGAGGAGTATTGGGCTACCGGTGCATTTTGTCGAGCTGAGACATGAGGTTGCCCATGAGGACTTGCCTGGGTTGGCGAGGTTGGTCAGGAGTGCGAGGGATGCGGTGAATTGGCTTTGGGGCGTTTATTGGGCAAAGTTGCCGTTGAATGGCGGGCAAGATGGCGTTCTCGTTGATGGTGCTGAAGCTGCTGTTGAGCAAGATGCAGTGGCCATTAGAGACGAAGTCAGTGACGCTTTGAAGGCGTTCAGATCTAGGAGATTGGCGGCTTTGAAGGCGGCAAAAGGCAGGAAAAAGGAGAGCAGAGAGCTAGTGGGTGTGTTATTGGAGACGCAAAATCTTTGCCAAAAGCTCTGTTCTGGGGAGAATGAAGGGGGAAAGTGGAATCAGTTGGCCTCGGTCTTGATTGATGACGGCTTGATTATTCCCTCCATGAAACAGTACGTGATGGTGCAGAGGGAGAGACAAGCCATGATGTTCATTTGATGTGACTGACTAATTTCTATTCTAGGATGAGAGGTCCCTTGCCCGATTCAGCACTCCAAGGCGCTTACATGCTCTGGGACGAGCTCCTCCAAACTCTTGCCTCAGGCTCCCCACTCTTTGTCGAAGCCCTTCTTGAGAGAGCCATCGCCTTCAATGCGAAAACAACCTCTGCAAACAACGACCAAGATCGCACAGACCCAGCCAAATGGGCCATGTACCGTTGGATCCTCCATCTGCTCAAGTCGGACGAGTGGGAAAAAGTAAGAGGTGAGAGCGAAGAGTCTTTCGACATATTGGCCTTGAGGGAATGCGTGTTGCATCCCAACAGGCAGTGGAGTCATGAGCTCGCCGAGGAGATTCTTGATGATGCGAACGAGCATGTGCAGGCGACTTGGAGGCATATCGTCCAAGCGAGTGACCTCTCGGACAATGAAGACGAGGAAGAGGCCGAAGAGGGAGCGCACAAAGGAGCCGAGCAGGAGGCTGATGTAGAGATGGACGACGTACAATCATACCACGGAGGATGGCGTAGAGAGATGGGAGCATGGAAGCCCATGCCTATTGGTACCGTAATCTGATGTACAGGGTGATCTGTCAGAATGTCTAGCCTTGCCAAGTGGGGTGAGCAATGCCTGCCTCGTCAGACCACTGCAATGCATATAATTATTGTTCGATTTCTCGTTTTGTTTCTTCAGCCGCCTCCAGCCTTGAGGGCCTCTTCTCGTTCCACCACCTCCCGCTTGAACTTGACGACAAAGATGGTCTTGCCAGGCCACAACTCGTCACCCTCTACCGAATGTGCCATGACCCCATCAGTCGAGAAGCCCGCCGCATCACACACGCCCTCAATAATACCACCGATGAAAGCGGCGCAGTTGAGCTGGCTCATCTCCTTGGGTATGCTGATGTACGTGTTGACCAACGGATCATTATCCACAATCATGTATTCGTTGTTGTTGGTCGTGCTAGCCTCCAGAGCATCGGCTGAGCGGCCGAACAGTGACCTCCACAAAGTGGTATGCACAAACTGCAACAGATCCAGCAGTTTTGTGGGTCTCGAAGCCGTCCTCGGTGTCATGCGGAAAAGCAGGAGATCAAGTAGCTTGACACCGATGGGGTAGGCCGATTGAGCTAGTCTGGCTTCGAGGTCTGAGACGGATGGGGCCCGCGCTTGATGGTAGGAGATCAAGGTGTTGAAGAGGTGGGCAAAGGAAGCCAGACTCAATTCGCCCGTTCGCGCTCGGTTTAGGTTGCGGTCGTAGATGGTTTTGCGATTGGTCGGATAGCGCAGAGGGGTGTAAGCTGCTGGCGGGGCAAGAGCTGTGTAAGATAATGTCGTCGGCCTTGCTGTAGACACAGCGTTAGGTGCTGCTTGCTGTTGTTGTAGCGGTGGTGCTTGTTGCTGTGATTGTGACTGTGTCTGCAACTGCGGTGGCAGCTGTTGCGCTTGCTGCGTCGCCATATCGTTTCGGTCGTTCGTCCTTTAGGGGCAGTTCGTGGCGCTGCAAAACCGCGTGCTTCAAGGGCCGAGAGTCAGAGAAGAGCTAAAGGATTGCCTGACACAAGGTTGGATGTGTGTGACGTGAACACCGTGGCACAAACGGTTTGTGCAGTGGTCTGGAGCTACGTCGCTGTCTCTGATTTCTCCACAAAAGAGCCACCACATAAACAAAAGAAGGACAGATTCAATAAAATGATGTCGTTTTTCACGTCTGATCATCCGAACATGTATCGATATTATCAAAACCACCACACGTTACACTGTAACGACTTTCAATCTGTCAATCCCCCTTTGCTCTCAGAGTCTCCATGTCCGAACACGGCCAGCGGTAAGAACCGCACGGCGCGAGTCACTCGCCTACCTTACCTTACTCTTCTGTAATCTTGTCTTTGTGATCTGATCTACACAGGATGTGATAACGGGAAATACTTTCATCCAAACTTCTGTGCATCAATGATTGTAATGATTCCCGATAATGATAATAAGCGATAGCACCTGCACTTTCTTCAAAGTGCCTGACTCGGAAAATAGTATATTGCTCTCATAAGCAAGGAATCTGAAGTGGTCTTGCCCTGTCATCGGACGTCGGGTAATGGGTAGCGCACGTGCCTTCCCGTCTTGGACGACTTTCACATGCCAAACCGTCAAGCCATCAGAGAGTCTATGCCCGCATGCATCGCATCGGCGTTCGATTTTGTATGAGAGAGACAATCACACGGCACATGCAAAAAATGCAGTCATCTGAGCCTCCATCCGATCCAGAAGTCTTCTTCGTTATTGCTTTCGGCTCCCCCCTCTCTTCTTCCTTTCTGCACCGTTGAGACCGACTTTATTATTTGCCTTTGCCATCTCCTTCGCTCAGCTTCAAGACTCAAGTATCCTTCTAAAGTCCGTGACTTTGCACATGCCAACCCGCCAACCCAGTGGAGCGTGCTTTCGTCATCTGCGACCACTTAACATAGTAGCCGCTTTCACATGCTAAGGCCCGGCTCAGACGGTGTGCACGACCAAACCAACGTCAGCTAAACACGATCCTCAATTCCTCACCTTTAATCATTGTTTCTGTTTCTTTGTTTCCCTCCTCTCATTAATCAAATCTCTTTCAAGTCCATTCACCACGTCGTCAGACTCTTTCTTGCTTGAATCCTTTGGACCAAAATCTGCGAATCCGGCTAAAATCTTCACCTTTTGCTTTTCCCAACCCCTCCTTCCATCGGACAAACTCTATCATGGGTCGACTGCAACCGACTGTAGTCGTCGCTCCTCAGGCAAACAGACGTTCGGATCGTGCCAAAAAGGCAAAGGAGACCATCAACAAAGTCATACCGGATCTTTTAAGGTCGAGCCCGAGGGCCAGGCATGGAGTCCACAATGCCATCTTGACGACCGATCCCCGGCCGGTCAAGGGCGCTGATATGCAAACTGCCTCGAGATTGACCATTCGTATCCGCAATACTGATTCTCTCACGGCCAGTCGCCAACTGACTCATTCGTCACGCCGACAATCTGCGGCCGCCTCCAAGCCAACATCAAAGCCCTCCAACGTCTGTATACTAAACATGGCCTCACCACTGCGTCCTGGCGGTGGCTTTTTGGAGGGTGCAACCAGCGCGGAAGAATTTCTTTGCATGCGCACCACTTTGTACGCCTCTCTTTGGGATGATTTCTACCGATTGCCCGAAATAGGTGGAGTTATGACTCCGGATGTACTGGTACACAGAGACAGTACTCCCGAAGCCGAGGATCTACCCAAACGTGAACGCTTCTTCGTTGATGTGATCAGTGCCGCCATGATCAGGTTTCCCGAAACCAACACGGCCGCTCGTGTTGCCGACAAAGAGGATGGCGCCGGTGCTTGTTCGTGTGGAGTGAGCTATTGTGACCGCGATCGTGAGCTAGTGACACACAAGATGCGTGCGGTGCTCCAAATGGCACAGGCTCAAGGTGCAGAAAAACTTGTACTAGGTGCTTGGGGTTGCGGAGCATATGGTAACCCAGTACGTGAGGTGGCCAAGATCTGGAAAAGGGTCTTGCTCGGCACGTCACGCAAGGCAGAATCGTGGCCTGGACTCAAGGAGATTGTTTTTGCCATCACGGACCGAAGTCAGCTTAAGGAGTTTGAGAAGTGCTTTGGCGAGGTTGCAATCGAGGAACCAGCCTCACCACCACCAGAGACAACTCAAGAACCGGTTGAGTCAGGAACCAAAAGTCCTACTACTGACCTCATAACTGAGCTCGTGTCCAAAATCTCGGAAACCGAGCTCCAGCTCGACCAGATTTCCAACCCTCGTAGCAAGAATCGATTGCGCGAAGTGCTCGCGGCATTGAACAAACAGCTGGTACAAGCAGGCTCTGGCCCTGCCGAGGATGAGTTGCCACCGGACCCGATGGCCGAAGACGACATCGACATGTCCGCCTATTCCGGCACAACAGCAGGCTTCGAGCCCGAAGACGGCGGTTACTACAACTTTGATAGCAGTGACATTGCTTCGTCTGGTTCCGTATCCCCGTCCACATCGGACATTTACGAATTCCGCGTGCCTGGCACCAGTGTACCAAACAAAAGCTCCGATTCGCAACGAACCGACGACTTCGAACATGTTGGGTTCGACGCCGAGAGTGGTTGGTTCTCCGGTTCCATCAATGGCCTCTCTACCTTGTTGGCTAAGCAAAGGAGAGGTGGGTCTGGCGGCAGTCCGGTACTGCGAGGCGAGGCCGGCATGGACGATGTCGAGCCCCTCGACTTCGGAAGTGGCCTCAGTGATTATCTGACACGATACTCTGAGACGGCAACCTACTGATGTTCGCCTGTTTTTATTTTTTATTTTTTATTTTTATTTTTATTTTTACGTCTTTATTGATTCGACTTTTGAGTCGTTGGCGTCTTTGCATATTGGGTGGGGGTTCAGCGGATTCATGGGAGGCTTCTGGGGCGTCTGTTTTCTTTCTTCTTGTTAATGCATCATGACGGCGTTGAAAACATACCTGTCGCCAACGAAACGACTTTCCTTTCGTCTTTCTCTCACCTTCATCCTCTCGTCGCCCTCTAATTTTCATATTCCCACTTCAGTCGTTGTGACCGGGTCTCGTAGTCATCCACCAAACAATAAGCAAGACATCATCTGCTCGGTATCTCAATCATAATTTTTCCTTAACATTGTGATAGAAGAAGATGCTTCAGAGATGTAAATGAGAATTGGAAGCCTTTGAAAAGAAATGCAGAACGAATTCAGCGACGAAAAAGACTGGAAGCAGGAAATACGCGGTCGAATCAAAAATGGAAAATGGATTATTGTGAGAACGGAGGGAGCAAACAACTCCTCTGACCTATGTTTTATATGTTCCCTGAACCAACGCCAGCGCTAAAGTGCAAGATTAATCAAGGCTCAGAGTCGTGATGACTTCACTGTCCAGCTTGTATGATCTGATCCTCGGGTCGACGGAAAGTAAATGTCGTGTACCGGGAAGCAAAGTCTAAGGGACTAAGAGTCCAAGTCTGAATCGGGCTCCTAAGCCAGCTCGGGGTCGGGTAGCCAGAGCACAACATCTTGACCTGCACTAGCGATGTTGTTGTATCTGGGATTGACTGCAACGACAGTAGAAGTCCTTGGACCTGGGAGGTCGGTCATAGGCTGCATGGTGCCATCAGAACGTTTGTCGGCAAGCATATCCCAGACCAGAAGACCGCCTTTGCTGGAGGCAGAAACGACATAACGGCCATCAGAAGCGAAGCAAGAGTCGCCTTGTAGAGAAGAGTTTGCGTGTCGAGATGGGCCGTCGCCTCCGTTGAGTTGAGTAGGGTATGGTGGGGGACCGTCACGACGGTGCAGGTATGCCTTGAGTGCACCTTCAAAGGCATCGAGGACGTAGTGACCCGGACCATTTGTGCCTAGTAGGATGTACTGACCGTTATTGCTGAATTCGAGGGTAGTCCAGCCGGCAGCTTGTGGCTGACCGTAGTGGGCGAAGCGACGCTCAATGTCTTGCATGTCAAAGGTAGCAAAAGGAGGCTTGTCAAAGTTGCGCAGATCATACAGGACAATGGACTGTGTCGGAGGCGAAGCTATGGCAATAACAGTGGAAGAGGGGTCGTAAGCAACCAGGACGGCGCCGTGAAGGTTGAGATTGCCTTGGGGAGAAGAAGATCTGAGGTCCCAAAGCTTGACAGTGTTGTCTAGGGAGGCAGAGAGGAAGGTGTCATTGCCAGGGCAGTGTTGCAGAGAGGTGACTTTGTCCGTGTGGCCCTTGAAATAACGAATGTACGAGTTGTCGTGGGCGGAGAGATAACGGATGTCGTGATTGAGTTTGGTTGAGGCATATATGATTGATTGGGAGTGGTGGGTAAAACGGGCGAGTGCAGCGCCGTGCTTCTGCGACTTGAGCTCTTTTGCGTGGGCGCCAGCCTTTGTGTTGTAGATGTGGAGCGTGTCGTCGGTGCGGGCGAGCAGGGCAAGCTCGCCGCTATCGTCGAAATCTAGGGAGGTGTAGTGCAGGTGGGGAGCTTTAAAGTGCTAGAAGATAACAACAACAAAAGCGTGTCAGTTTAGTGGTTGAGGTTGGGGAGGATTGCATGCATGAGAGTGAGGGAACACACGCGTGTAGGGCGGTACGTCGCAATGACATCGCTGACTTTGGCCTGCGGCGGCGCGGTTTCTGTCGCCATGAAACCTTCTGTGGTGAAAGATACTAGTCGAACCAGTCGAGAAAGTTGCGCTTTTGGGATGGAGTGGAATGGCAATGTTGGACTGTCTATATGCTTCTTGTCAAGATGATGGACAATCAACTAATTAATTTGAAGCTCAAAGTTCAAACAAAGACCGGCTCAAAAGCTCTGACGTACCGTATCAACCAACAGAATCTGGGGAAGGAACCCTGATCGCTTCTCGCTTCTCGGTCGTCACTACTCCGACTTCGGCTGAGTGGACACTCTGACGGCAGGTAAGCAATCTTCTCCCACTACGCAATACCGTAGCTCACTTGCACTTTCCCTTTGTTGTATTTTTGTTAGTCCGTAATTGCCTTGTTCTTTCCGTCTCCATCGTTCCTTTTCAGCAGGCTGCTCTTTCTCTTCAGGTAGTCTTGAGATCCCCCTCAGTAGCCATGTCTACCACCATTGGGTACTTAAAAGACTTCAATCGCTTCATCCATCGACACTGCTGACCTTACTCACAGCTCCTTCATTGCTGGTGGTATAGCAGCATGCGGCGCCGTCACCGTCACGCATAGTTTCGAGACAGTCAAGATCAGATTACAACTACAGGGCGAGTTGCAAGCCCGGAAGGATGCTCCCAAAATGTACCGAGGTGTCCTCCACGGCATGTCTGTCATATTCAAAAACGAAGGCCTTCAAGGTCTATTACGAGGTCTCAACTGCGCCTACATATACCAAATCCTGCTCAATGGCTGTCGTCTCGGCCTCTACGATCCCATCCGTACTCATGCGAACTCGCTACTCCTGACGAGATCTTTCTCCCACGCACACGATCCGCAAGCCGTCGCCTTGCAGAATCTCCCCATCAACATTCTCTCTGGTGCCTCCTCGGGTGTCATCGGCGCCGCTCTCGGCTCTCCTCTCTTCCTCATCAAGACCCGTCTACAGAGCTACAGTCCTTCGCTACCAGTCGGCACACAGCATCAGTACAAGAACGCCGCAGACGGAATGGCCCAAATCTACCGCGCAGAAGGCATTAAGGGCCTATATCGCGGTGTCGTGCCTGCCATGGTCCGTACCGGTTTTGGTTCAAGTGTCCAGCTTCCCACCTACTTCCTCGCAAAGCGTCAACTTGTAAAACACTTTGGAATGGAGGAGAGCCCTGCCTTGCATCTCTTGTCCTCGAGCTGTTCTGGAATCGTTGTATGCTGCGTCATGCATCCTCCCGACACTGTCATGGGTCGCATGTACAACCAGACGGGTAATTTGTACTCTAGTGCTCTTGATTGCTTGATTCGTACCGTCAAGACCGAGGGCGTGTTCGCTGTTTACAAGGGCTTCTTTGCCCACCTTGCGAGGATCTTGCCGCATACTGTATGCTCAATTGTTCCCATCCACCTTCCCCCACTGTCCGCTGACTTCGTTTTACCAGATCTTGACCCTTAGTTTGGCCGAGCAGACCACAAAACTCATGCGTAGAGTCGAGGACCGCATCTTGCCAGACAGAATCAAGGCATGAATCACGAAAAACAAAACCAATATTTCCGCTTTGGATTACTGCCATGCGAAACATATATAACAATCTTGCTTGGGTTTCTTTCTAGCGGAAGTCGCCCATCCTCAGCGACACATAAAACTAGGTCCATGAAAGGGAAATGAGAGAAGATGGGCTGCTCATGCAGTCAGAACGAACGGGGAAATTCTGACTTACGATACCCCGGCATTAGAATACATCCTTGCACGAGGAGCGAGTCTATACACGCTATGCGAGACAGATGAACCCTTGGTCACGATGGTCGGTACTGCTCAGATGGCCGAGCAGCTTCCTAGCTATATACCGCCTCAGAAACACGATCAACACGCAACGTGAGAAAGGTCATTAGCTTTGAACGAGAGACAAAATCAGATCCTTAGCTCCGCCTTTGCCTCAAAATACCTGGAACAACATTGGTATCCGATGTGACTGGCATATTCTGGATATGCAAGCAGCGCTTTATGATCAATAGCATTTGATATGAACATCCTAGTGCAGATATGATAGCACAGACACACGATAAACCAGTCAAATTCTGGCGTTCCGTTCTAGAAATCATACTTGGGACAGGAAACATTTGCCAACATTAGACGGACACGAACTTCGATTAACAGCTAGAGATCCAGTTCACCAACACTACAGCAGTTTCGCTCATACACAACAATCGTCCCGGACCTTCTCACCACCCAATTGTTTTTCTTGTCCATTTCCAGAACTCCGAAACACATCTGCGTTCTAGTCCGTGAGCCAGAGATGCACACGCGCACAGCCTCGTTCGACATAACGGACCACGTCACCGTCAGTCAAACCAAGCTATACCAAACCCAATCAGCAACACACTTCATCAACTCTGTCAACTGATCCCAAGGGAACACAACTCACCGAAGCGGGTGTATCGCCATCATCGATGTACTGGTAGGTCTTGTTGACCATCAGATAGTAGTCGCTTTGGCCTCTGTCGAGCCTGTGGGAGACTTCATAGAAAGGCGTGTTTGGATACATGTTGAACGTTGCGAGAACAGTATTCTCACATTTGACCCTGATGGTCATGAAGGGTCCGAAGCGTTGGTTGTACTATGGGTAGAAGTCAGAGGAAATAGACAGTATCGGTCGAGGTCGATATACCGAGTTCATGGTATTGAAAATCTTGATGCTAGCGAGGTGGGATGTTTTCTGTTTCTCGTTTTCAAAGAGAGAAGTTGTTGGTATGAATGGGGGATTGATAACGTCGAGTTTGACGAAAGATGGCTTCTATATGCCTCTCTTATATATACACTAGACAGATGATGTTCTACATTGTCTATCGCATGGACGAATTTGAAGACATGTTGAGACAGCATCGCATCCAAGAGTGTCGTCCATCAGCAAAATACGACAAACCCCTGATTCTGGTCGAGTCTTGTTTTTCACCATCTTGAGATTCGTATCTCAGCATACCCAGATAGAATCAAATGATCAAAGTGTATAAAAAGAGAGGGAATAGAGACTACTAGAACAAAAAGGACATAGAACGGGTGATAGCATTGTTCTCGGCTGCTATTTACTTCGATTTGCTCGCGTTCATGTCTCATAAACTCGGGGAAATTCTCCTGTGTCCATTATCTGTTGTGCGTGTTTGGCTCTTGATGATATTGCCGCCCTGTTGGCGCATATTTTCATCTTTAGCCCCAAGTTGTCGATCTTCATACGAATGTCTTGATGACCCATCTCGCCTCCGTCTTACGCATGTTCCGTCTCTGTCTTATGCATGCTCCACCCCTGTTTGATGTGTGTATCATCTCTCTCTGATGCGTGTTCACTCGGTAGTAAGATCAAGCACGCCGATCAAAGGATCATCCTCGAGCTTGATGATAGCCTTGTCCTCGAGACCAGCCTGTACAAAGTATCAGCAAAGTGCTATGAATCACATGGTAGATATTACTTGCAGACTCCATGGTGTCACTGGGATAGATGGTGAGACCGTCAACGCTCAGTCTGTACAGCTCAACATTCTGCTTCTTGCGCTTGGCGATGGCGGTCAAGGCCTTTTGAAAAGGAGTAGTCTTGTACACCTTGGCGTGGAAGTCCTGAGGCATGGGATAAGTGTCGCAGCTGCGGACATATCTGAAGATGACTGTGGCGGGTTTGTTGTCGGCGTGAGAAGCGGACACCGAGCTAGTCTCGTCGTCTGAATCGAGGTCAGAGTCATTAGACGGGAATAGAGGATACTTGTCACGAGGTCCGAAAGTCAGATGTTTATCAGATGGCTCGACATGGATGGTGTCGCCGTCCATAAGATCAAGCTAGAAATGTTAGCGCTCGAAAGTCAACCTTCCTCCAGCTTCGTTACCTGTTCCGCGGTCTTGTCCAAGTCGAGGGTGACTCCGTCCACTTCCAAGACGAGGTAGACATCAGCCTTGCACTGGAAAGTCTTAATCCAGCCATCCTTGAGCATCTGCATCTTGCTAGTAGGCTTCATCTTGAACAACTTGTCCTCGAAGACAGCGCCGCCACGGACGCGGAGTGTGATCCTGTTGCTGTCATCAAGCTGTTTCTTGGGCTTAGTCTCGTGAGTAAGTTGAACGAAGTCGTCGACCATGGTTTCGAAGAATTCGAGGGTGGCGTTGCGCTGGGCGGGAGAGACACTGCCTTCGGCGCCGGTTGGTGCTGATTTGGCCTGTTCAATATCGAGAAAGTCCGTGACTGCTGAAGGCGTACCACCGAGTTGCTCGGTCATACACTCGATGATGTCGCCATCGCCCATCTCGAGCTAAGCATCACATTGTTGTTAGTAAGATTCACGTGACCATGCTCGATCTAAGACTTACTGAGCCCGCAGTCATATCCGGAAGAATACGTTCTCCTTCGAAGAAGAAACGGAGTGTCGAAGACTGACGGCCCACTCGCTCGGCATAGTAGTTCATGACCTTGGACATCTTGGTGTTTGACTTGAGCTGGAAGCCAGTCTGATTGTTTTGCTGATCCTTGACAACGATCTGAATGCGATCTAGAGTGGGCTGAGCTGCGGCGGCGGCGGCCTCTTCAGACTGTGCTTCGGTCGCGGGTCCAGAGTGGTCCCCGACTGGGGCGTTTTCGGGTCCACTGGGATTTGAGACAGTGTTGTCGTTGGTGTTGACATTGGTGGCACTGGCGGCATCGGTTGCATCTTTGTGAGCATTGGAATCCGAGTTGGCGTTAGCTTCTGTGTTGTTGGTGAGCGAGGCAGTGTTGTCGATGGGGCCATTAGAAGTGCTGTTGGCTGTGTCGTTCACGCTTCCATTAGCGCCAGTGTCAGATGCACCCTCAACAGTGGGACCAGGAGGCCAGGAGCGAGTGTCGCTGTCCATGGTCGCGCTGGAAATGTGCTGAGGTAAGGAAGGTATGGGATAGAAGGAGGAACTTATTGGCCTTAAGGTAGTAGGTAATACAAGCGTAGTGGGGAGGAAGAAGAGAAAGCGGGAGCGAGATGTAGAAGATATCGAGACTGCGCAAGTCGAGTCAAGATGTCAGTGAAGTGGTGAAGTGACAGAGTCTACAAGTGAATGATAGATAGGGAGTTGTTGAAAGTTCAATATCTTCTTCACATGGGCAACAAAGCCCAACACTTGCCGTGACTGGTTGTTGCTTGTTGCAGCTAAGTTTGGCTGTTTGTATTATGGTGTTTGTCCATCAAACAAAATCAGCGCCGCCGTGGTCTTTGGCAGCCAGGCAACAGTAACTTGATAAGATGAGACGATTTCAATTGCAATACGGGTAGGTGAGTCCAATTAGGAAGTATTCATATGTGATTGTCACTTGATTCACCTTTCATGCAATTCTGTTACGGAGTCACAAGTGAACGATACTCAAGGACAACAGCAACTGACACAAGCTCGTCGGTGTTTGCAAGAGGAAGTGACGAACAATTAGTCCTACAGTGAAGGAGCAGAAGTTCGTTTGATGGAGAGTGTGCAATGTGCAAATGACGTAGTCAAATGGTCTGGCCAAAATGGAAGTTGCAGTTCAGTGACTTTCATCAAATGCAGCAGCGGGAGTAGCCGAAGTAGACGAATAGATTGTAGTAGGTAACCAACTCTCTCCTGCCTCATTGTCGCAGTATCGTCGTCTGGCGGTCGCGAACAGACCATTGATCAGGAAGCAGCACGACCATGTCAGAACTTCCATCTCTGGTGCGTGTCAAGCGCAAGCGTGGTGAAGAGCCAACGGCAGACCTTTTCCTTGAGGAACGGACATCCAAGAAAGCCCAGGTGTGGCAGTTTCGACTGCAGCAGACGCATCCCTCGCAGCTACCAGTCGATGGGACTGGCCCAAGAGAAAACAGCGGTGTGGCCCCAAACGATTCGGACCACCACCATCACCAGCAGCAGCAGCAGCAGCAGCAGCAGCAGCAGCAGCAAGAACAACAACCGCCCGTTCGTCGTGAATTTCGTCTCGCCCGTCCCACCCGGCCCATCCCACCCCGTGTCGACCGCGCGAGGAAGCGAAAAGCCCAATCAGATACGCAGGACATTCCCACCTTTGTTGAAGCTACTCTAAAGAGGCGTCGAGTCGACCAAGACGCCCCCACGTTGCCTAACATTAACTCATCCGCTCCGACTACCAACACGCTCAAACGACCTGTCGCAAACACCAGGAACAGGGATAGAAAGGCCGAGAACGTGACCAGGACCCTCCCAGCCTCGACAGCTAAACCACCACCGGACCGTCTGGCCGATGATCTGCACCGATTTGCTCTCGAAGAAGAGGCTCGCGAAGAGGCCTACCAGAAGCCCAAGGTTACCATCATTCCCAAAAGGCCCGTCCAGAGATATCGCGACCGCCATCCTGAAGAGTTTGCCCTCCAGAATGCAAAAGCACAGCAAAAATCAGACATGGATATGGAGATGAGCGACGATGATGATTATGTCTATGATACCTATGTGCGAACAAAGGAGCCCGTCGTCCCCTTCCGCCTCGACACGGCCGATCCTGCGAATGAGCAGGTCGGTTACATAGTCATTTCCGATGAGGACCAGCCTCTGTGGGAAGCCTATTTCGAGGACGAAGCCGAGAGCGACAAGGAGTTCGAAACCGACGACGAAGATGAGAATGGTAAGCCAACCCCTCCACCTCCTTCTATTTGCCATTACTGTTGTTCTGACCCACACGCAGCTGAGGGCTATTACGCCGCTGATTATCCTGAGGACGAGGTTGCTTCCGACGACGAGTTCGACCGAGGCGCTTACGGCTATCGCCACGGAGGGTCCGACGACGAGCAGTGGGACTCGGATCCTGCCGACTGGAGCGACGACGACGCCATGCAGAATCCGTGGAGAAAGTACCCTTGGATGCAAAACCACCGCACTGCTGCTGCCAAGATCTCCGACGACGAAGACGAAGACGTTTGATGATCTGCTGGCGTGCCAAGTGGTGTGCACCAGCCATGGTTCGCTCACCTGAGCGCTGCTGCTGCTTCGGACGACTGACACCAATCAAAATAGCCAATCCTCCTCAAGAACCCTTGGTCGTAGCTTCGCGCCCGTAGACGAATCATGTCCTTTCCCTCCTCTGACATCTCCTGAGAGCACTTGTTCACAGGTGGTAGTCCCCACTTGCTTCGGATGCGGTAGTAGACAGCCGTCAGTCCGTCTTTGGCTCGATGGTGACCAAAGATGTCTTGGTACGAGTGTTCGATCTTACTCCAATCCTTCTCTTTGCCTACTCGAATGAACATGATGTAGAATTGCGCCTGATCCGAGTATGGCTCGCGTTTCTCTCGAGGTGTCCTTTCAAACGCACTCTCGGCAGCTGTCGAGGCCATTGGACGTGACGACGATGGTTGCAGATGACAGGTGTGGCCTCCCAGGTGACTTCTTTGCGGCGTCACGAGATTGTCGATGGACATGATTTCTCTGCATCGATCATGGTGGGTAGCATACTGTGGCTGGCGATACTGATAGCTACTGGTTCGGCTCATGATGAGCTACGGGTGCACTGACTGGCCTGGTAAATCACGAAACGATGGACAAGGGACACTGTTTGTAGATATTCCAATGAAAGAGACTGTCAACAGGGCATTGATTATTATGACGACCGCTGATGGACGGCTGGGCAGGCTTTCCCTTTATATGAGTCTTCGAGGTACTCGTCGAGTAGTGCGAGGCATGATAATCTTTGCAACGCCGAGCATCGACGTGTCACATTTCTGCCCTTGGACTGTTGGGTTTGGTACTTGTCACTATCTGCAAGAGTGTTTGTGGTGTTTCCATTCAGGGTAAAGTCGGGTGCTGGAAGAGAAAAATAAAACGATGTTTGACAGCCGACCCGCCCACTTCAAACACACCCTTGGACACACCGCCAATTGCAATCGCGCGCCAGGTATGGCAATCGCTCCACCAGGCGCACATGGTAATGTTCCTCAAGACGGAGGCGGTCACTAAAAGGTAGGAGGATGCATGTCCTGCTGTTTGATACTTCCCGTCATCAGACAAATTGACAAGCGGCCACCGGTCCGCGTCGGCATGTCGTCCCCTGCAGGCATGTCCTGGCACTTTACAGCCATCGGCATTCGGGCAACGACCTGGACTTGATCCGATCCCGTCCAGTCGGGTAGTTTCCTCTGTAAAGAAAACACGGCTTCATACCTACAGTCGATACGATCAAACAGAAAACCAGATCAGGAATGAAGCCTTCCCAAGCATGGGAACGAAAGCTGTCGTGGAACTTGCGACGCGCGCGATTCAGCCACACCTCGCACCTCCTGCTTTGGTGATTATCGCTCAGAGATATCCACGCACCCCAATTCCCGACAGTTGCATACTTGATGTTGCTGCATCACGAGTCCGATCGCCGAAAGGTGCCGCATTTGGGACGACTTTCCCCATCACCGCCTACGGCCATAGAGTAGATTGAAGAGGGTGAAATTCCCGTTGACTCTCACGATCCCCATCCCTTGGGCCGTCTATCTCCACGACTTCAGTTTCACTTTGTATACTCCCGGTACCAAAATATGTTGATAAGAGTGGCTGTGGCAAGAAAACACTCTGGGTTCCTTCTCATGGTAGCAGTGTATTGAGGACCTTGGAGGTTGCGTCAATTTGTGAGTCGTACGCTGACTACTATCGAGCCCGCTGCACAAGAAAAGTTAAAATTGTGCTTGCCGGACCTGGGCCCATCGACAAGCTCTGAGTGCGTCCTAGAATGGATAGACTCTTAAAAGAAATACACGACTGACAAGGATGGGCGAGACTCGAAGGTCGGACTTGAAAAGTTCAGGGTAAGGAAGACTCACAACATCTTGCCTTGGTGTTCTGGATCAGCCTCGTTGTGTTCCTCTGCTACAATTTCTGAGGCCAGTTGAGGCTCTATCTGACTGATCTTTGCGAGCTTTACGCTGTTTGTTCCCTAGGCTCTACCATGTCTGTGCTTTGTTTCGTCATGAGAGAGCCTAGAACTGTTGGTGCCACAGATCTGTTCTCCACCAACTACCATCGTGGCCGTCTTTGTCAGCTGCCGGCATCAACGTCGTTGGATTTGCTACTCATGAGGCTACGGCACGTCCCACGGTTCATGCAGTGTTAATCTGACTTCTGTGCTGTTGATCAACACGACTGCTGCCTTGTTCTGAGGGTATCTTTGCTTTGAGGACAGATTGCGTTCTTTGTGCATGTTGAAGTATCGCCAAGGACGCGATTGTGACAACAAACAGACACGAAGGAGTTAGTGACTACGACGCTCTACATGATTGAGAATTGGCCACAGTAGAACAAGCAGACCATAGCCCTCTCCTTGCGATAAGCGTGTTGCATGAGCTAGCTGCGGAATCGTTTCAGCAAGTAAATCAACGACATACGCTGGAACGATGCGGCTGACCTGGTTAAATACATTATCTGTGAACTGAAATCTTGCGGCTGAAGAAAACAATATATGTGTTCGCGAAGGATGTGGTGTCGAACATGGAGAAGCTTTCGGCAGTCGGCTCGTATAGGCCCATCATACCTGCAGGAATGGGAAGGTGCTTGGCGGGGTCCCCGCTCGCCATCAACCGACCGCCGCTGTCAAGCCTATCTGCATGCCGAACTGCCTTATCGCTCTGGCAGCGGCCAAGGTTAGAGGAGAATTCGAGGTATAAAATCCTAACTACTCTGCTTGAAGATATGTAGTCTTTCTCCACAAAACCTTGCTCATTTCTCCTTTGAAGGACCGGGCTGAGGAGGATACGATCGAAAGTGGCTGTCACACTGTCAGCAGCACGCATGGACGTTGTTTATCGAGTCACATTTCTCTACGACCTTCTTGAGCGTTGATTGGCAGATTGTCACTGCATGCGGATTACCCTGGCACTCAACATACGTGTTCCCCGGATATCCCAGGATCTCCTTGTTCCAGAAGCGCCAGATCAATATAATAGAGGTTTGAAGCATGGCGACTACAGACAAGCATCGTAAAGCCGTGATTGGCAATTCCAGGAACTTCTGGCTGCACTCTTCACGGGAGGCCTGCTTCGATCTGACACACCCGGAATCCCCCTCGTCTGTCACGCCCATATCACGCCGGCTCCGTCTGCAAACGTCAGCTACAGCGATCACCTTGGACCCACAAAAGACTGCCCTCATCATCATTGACATGCAGAATTTCTTCCTGTCAGAAGGCTTCGGACGCAAGAAAGGTGCAGGTCACATTGCGTGCGAAAACCTGCAGCGTTCTGCAATCCCAGCGGCAAGGAAAGCAGGAATCCAAATTATATGGTTGAACTGGGGGTTGACCGATCAAGACGTGGATAGCATGCCACCAGCGATCAAGCGTGCGTTTGGATTTGAAGCCGTGCTTGACGATGAGGGCGATGAGATCGAGGCTGAAACCGACGATGGGGATGTCTTCCGGGAACGCAACGGGGTCGGTGTCGACAAGGATGGTACCCCGCGTCACCGGGGTGCCCATCTCGAAAATGGCAAGGACGGGCGCATATACAAGGGTCTTGGTAGTCAGTGTGGACCTGTCAAACTTGCAGATGGTTCTGTAATCGATGCCGGGCGTCTGCTCATGCGCGACAGCTGGAATGCCGCTCTCTACCCACCGCTAGACGCCACGTATGAACAAGGCCGCTCCCTTCCCATCAACCCGGATGTCTGGATTCACAAGGATCGCATGAGCGGTCTTTGGGGCGCCAGTACATCCTGTGAAGAATTTCTAAAGGAGAGAGGTATACGCAGTCTACTTTTTGCAGGTGTAAATACGGATCAATGCGTCAGCGGCACGTTCACGGACGCGTTTAGCAAAGGCTACGACTGCGTCATGCTCAACGATGGATGCGGCACCACGAGTCCTGATTTTTCGCAGCAATGTATCGAGTTCAACGCAGCCAAGACTTGGGGATTCGTCGCTGGGTGCGAAGATCTGGCCAAAGGCGTGACGGAGATGGTGAAGTAAGTACTTGGATGCGAATACATGGGAGTTGTCAGCTCATTGTATGCATGAGATACCGAGAAAGAGTCCCTGCAGCCCAGCCACGATCAGCAACGAGAACATAGTATGTAGATGAGTATGTAGCGAGCCTCCCGTGCGTACATATGAATGTAATGAATCCCTTGTATTGACAGCGGCTTCTCTAGTTCAAACTCTATTATAGAGCAGACTTCCGTTTTGATGCATGAACATAACCCCTTTCCCGACTTGCAATCAAATGCTGTATGTATATCGCTCATGTCACACTTCAGCAAAGACCCAATAAGAGTCCTCACGGACATGGTTTCCGGAAAGGAACATTATTTCCAAGAACGGGCAATATCGCGAGAAGTCGCAAAAGAGGTAGGTTGTGTCGCAAAGAGGTAGTAAGCAATGCGTTGACCTCGATCATGTGATCTGCTCAGCTTTTGGAGCGAAAACAACAGCTTCTTCTTCTTCTTCCTACGGGCAAATTTTTTTATTTTATTTTTTTCCTCCTCCTCTTCTTCGTCGTGGAACACACTTTTTCCGGGGAGCATATAAGGCTTATCAGGCGCACAAGTGACAACCGAAGGGCAACTGAATGTACACCAATTCCACCAAATAGGGAATTTACTCGGAGCACACTCCGAACTCACGCAAGGGGCTTTGTCGTGTGTGTTGTGTGAGGCTCAAGAAGGGGATCTACCATCGTTCATCAACTTAAATTGACAATTGCCGTAGCCGCCGAACGGACGATAATGCATGACGACCTCGGGTGTTGCGTGGAACAAGGGCTTGATGCCTTCTTCGGAGACGGGAGATCACTCCGAAGGGTGTTGGTGACAATGTTTGAGGGGAAGCAGTGCTGCCGGCTCTTCGAATTTTGGGTCTTTTGTGTTCCCCTACGTTGAGGCTCTTTTCGGGGACGGAGAGTCTCTCCATTGCGGAACATGTAACGTTTGCTGTCTTGCTCGGAGAAAGGTCCTTAAAATTGATCTGCCGTGCTCGGGTCCTACCATGCATGGCAGGGCAAAGGTGTGGCTTGTATTTGACATTTTCTGGAGAGGAGGGGGGTGGTTGCAAGAACCGAATTCCGCTCCGCTCTCTGGCTGTGCATGACGAGTGTTTGCCTCGAGGCCGTGATCAAAAGATAACATTGAGCCTTGTGCATGAGCGCGTTTATCAATTCTCTGGAAGGCGTATGATCTGTAACTCTAATATAATTGTTAAGCGGTTCTTGCCTTAAATTCTCCTACTGTCATCCTTCAGACGAGGCAGATGAGGCATGATTTGGGACCTGTGCATGATGTATTTGCTCAATTCTCTGATGCGGTACAACCAGAAAATACCACGGCAGCGACAAGAGCAGGGACTCGACGATTGGGGGAAATAACAATCTGATTCTGGGTAATCTGGGAAGAAGTGTAATATTCTACGCCTTTGCGGCAAAGAAACTTATCAGGCTGCCACAGGTCAGACCTGCAACGAGACACATACCCATGAACCCGCCCGAGGCTTCCCGCTCTTCGGCATCTACCCACTCGCCAGCGCCCATCATGCAAATGCTACCCACGTAGCCGCTGGAGACTCCGAAGAGGAGTTGGACGATGATGAGGTAGAACACGTCGCTGTCAATGACGGCACCTCTGCCGCGTATGTTACAGAGATGATACAGAGGTATCCAAATCACTCTGGCGATTGAGAGCAAAAAGACGAGTTTGGGACGATGGGTCAGGGATAGTCCGGGGACGGCGGGCAACAGGCGACCGAGCAGATCACCGGTGTTCCAAAAGAGGAAGGCAAGAGGTATGAAGGAGGGCGCATGAAACAGACGCGATGAGGTAGAAGGAGGCTTGACGCTGAGGATGCGCTGAGTGTAGACTGGGAACATCATTGTGATAGCAAAGGTCAAGAAGACTGCAGCGGCCAGCCATCGTAGCTTGCTGAAGAGAGTCGTGAATGGGACGGATTTGCGTCCACGTTGCTCGAGGCTATCGATACTGGAAACCATGTCCTGTTGGGTAGCAGCCTTCTTGTTGTTGTGCTGTCGTAGCAGGTAGAGAAATGCAAGTAGAGTCAATGCAGAGATGGCCGTCGCAGTCAAGAAGTAGGCAAAAGCCGCTGTGCCGGGCACTGGCGGCGGACCCGGTTCTCCTACAGGTGGTTCTTGACGTGCCGCTCTGGAGGGCGATTGTTTGACTGACAACACCGAAACGATCTGAGCAATACAAGGGAGGACACCGGCTACACCCTGACCGGCCATGATGCCTTGGGTGTAGCGAGCTTGACCGAACCCCGAGACAAAGGCAAAGACTCCATTTTGGCAGAGTCCAGTGGCCAAACTGGTAATGAAGACGATGAGAATGAGAAAGACAAAGTAGGCCATGGCACTGATGTCAAGCGCAATTTTGGTGGAGAGGGCGAGCAAGGTAAACGCAACCAGGTTGACAAGGAGCGATATGACGATACGCCGAGGATATGAGGCCCCAGCCTGCATCTTGGTAAGGACTATCATGCTGACCAGGTTTGTGATGCTTGACACAGACAATTCGGCGGCCTGGAAGTTGTCTGATAGCCATTCGCTGGATTCAAAACGACGCTGGAAGTATGGGCCGGCTGCGAGCAACATATTCCATGCCCACAGCATGGACACGCCGAGCAACAGGAATATAGCATACTCGATCCATGAGAAGGAGCTGGATTCCCGTAGCTCCTGTCTCTCTCTTTCTTCTTGGACCGAGCTGCCCTCGATGGGCTCGTAATCGGCGTCTCGCTGCCACATTTTGCGTATCCGGTCCATGATGATGATGATGACGACGCTTTCGAGGTAGTGATGCGGTTCCGATGATTTGGGGCCCAATCCGGCCTTGGTCTGGTACTAGGCGATGTCGTTTCTACTGTTATCCAAGATGAGAGCTATACATTTTGTGATCCGATGTCGTTTTGATGTCTGGCAAAGTCGTTGTTGCGCGTGATGAGGACATGCGGTCGGCCACTGTTTCAGCCGCCCATCTTAACCGTACTCATAACTACCTACATACAACTCACAACTGCTTGAACGACGACTCCAATATTGCGTTTGATACATTGCGCACCCTTTGAAAACACCTTCCAATCGTCTACAATCATCCCCAGCACATCTTTACACCATGACGACTTCAGTCGCATCTAAGCGACTGTTCCAGGAATACAAGCACCTCACTCAAGACCCCCCGGAAGGCATCACAGCCGGCCCTCTCGACGAAGATGACCTCTTCATCTGGGAAGCCTTGATCGAAGGTCCCAAAGACACTCCCTACGAAGGCGGCATCTTCCCCGCCGAGCTCAAATTTCCCAAGGACTACCCTCTGATGCCACCCACCATGAAGTTCCTCTGCGACATCTGGCACCCCAATGGTATGCTGCTCCCCCATCTCTGGTAAAATCTCTTCATATGCTGACATGTCGTAAAGTCTACCCCAACGGCGTCGTCTGTATCTCCATCCTCCACCCTCCTGGCGACGACCCAAATCACTACGAACACGCCTCGGAACGCTGGTCCCCGATCCAAAGCGTGGAAAAGATTCTTATCAGTGTTATGAGCATGCTTGCTGAACCAAACGACGAGTCTCCCGCCAACGTCGACGCCGCTAGGATGTGGAGGGAGAGGAGGAACGAGTTTGACAACAGAGTCAGGGCCGATGTCAGAAAGGCTCTCGGTCTATGAAGAGTTAACATGCTATTCACCATTCTGCTCTGAATTAGCGTTGGCGCTTTTTGGTTTTCTTGGGTTCTGGGTTTTGAAGACTACTATCACACTGACCTCAAAAGCAGGTCGGAAGATGACGAATTTACGAATTGTTAAATTGCAAATGCTTCTTAGAGTCTATAATACAGGTGATAAATGTCCTTGAGTGATCGTTTTCGTTTCCGTTTTTCCATCATCCATAATGTCGTATCTTCGTGTCCCAAGAAGCGATGTTGATGAACTTTTCCATCAATAATACCGAATCCTTTTCTGTCTCGTTCCCTCGTCATGATTAATCCATAAAACCAAATGTAAGCATCAATAAATCAGTGCAAAAGCAAAAAACAAAAACAGAATTGAGAGCCTCGAAAGCAGAGGCAAGACCAGAAGCATTGATCTCAAAATCGAAAGCATCAAAAGCATAAGCATCGGAGTCGGTGTCGAATGGGCTGGTCCACGCCTAGTAAGGCTGAACGCGGTGCTTGCGGCTGTTGAAAGCACGAGGCTTGCTGCGAATTGGCCCAGCGACAGACTTTTCGATTGATTGCACGGCATTGTCCTTGTCCTTGTCGCCATTGTCGTCGTCGTGCACGTAGATGACGTCTCCATCCTCGGTATGTTGGATCTTACCCAGAGCAGAGATATCGATACCGCTGTCATCAGAGAAGCGGTTTGAATCGCCATCTTGGTCCTTCTTCTGTGCCTTGTCCTGGATGGCCGCCTCCTGAGTGGTAGATTCGGCTGGTTTTCCGTCACCGTCGTCTCCATCATCGCTCTCATCGGTATCGGCGCCATCCTCAGCATCATCGTCTTCCTCACTGTCCTCGTCTTCAATATTGAGAGCTGGCGCAAGTCTTCTCAAAGGTCCATCTTCGTCGTCCCATTCATAGACGGCGCGGCGTCTGGGCTTCTTCTCCTTGAAGCTTGACTTCGCCTTGCCCTTCTTCATCTTGCGTGCGATCTTTGCCATTTTCTTGGTGTTCTTATGGCCGTCGGGACCTTCTTCAAAGGGTACGACAGGGGGCACATCGAGGTTACGGGCGCGGAACGCAGCTGTCATGTTGAGAACGTGCTTGTGATATTGTTTTTCGAGAAAGTCTCTAGCAGGGATTGGCTCGTGGGTAGGGATCCTGGAGTCGTATACCACGACTCTGGGAGTGGCCACGCGGGTGTGCTTCACAGCGTAATCCTCCATTGCCGAGAGGACGTTGAAGATAGGACGCTTGCGACAGTGAAGGACGATGATGTGATGAGGCGATGACATCTTTTCGGGGTCCGCGGTGCCGTAGCCCACGACGATTGCAGGGCGCTTGTTGAGGCCGAGAATCCAGCAGAAGTAGGCGGGTGAATGGTCGGTTCCCATGTTGACACGCAGAGTAGGGATTTTGAGCTGCTTGAGCGTGGCGCGAGCTATGTCCATGACATCGCCTTCAATAAGTAGTCAGTGAACCGAAACCAAACATGATAGAGAAGGCACTTACCCTGGTCGTCGTCCACGATCTGAGGTGAGATTGTGTTCTGTTCAAACAGAGGTGATTGTGAACGTTGTTTGCCCATGATGGATGATGTTGATGTATGGATCAAAGATGGTCGAGCTTGATGTTGATGTAGTGGAGAGAGTTCAGATTGCGGACAGGAAAGACTTTATAGCCTCGGGCACATGCAACAGCTCAAGTTGAGCGAAGTGAAGTTCAATGCCTGACCAAGTGAGAGATCGTCAGTGAAGATGTATGACCGAGTGAGTTATTACGGAAGCTCGAAATGAATGCCGTGTAAATTGGGAAGCAAGACCTCATTGACTCAATCACACGCAAGCATGCGATGGCTTGATAAAGTCTGAACAAGAGCTTGCACTTGTTGTGGTTGGAAGTTGATGTAATAGAAAGAGTTTGGAATGCAAGGAGAAGAGACTTTATAGGTCGTCGCACATGTCTGGTGAAGTTTGGAAATCAAGCATGTGACAATGGCCTGAAGTGGGAGACGCGGGCAGTGATGAGCGTGTAGCCTGTGGTCCCAAAATGAGAGAGTGAGAGATAGAAACGTAGTGATGAGCATGTAGAATTAGGTAAGCTCAATATAATACAACCGTAAGAGACTTCAAGACACCGTCACATCAAGCAGAGGCTGGCCAAAGTGATGGTCTGCTAACACTGCCATACTTGGCTTGCCATGCGAAGAAGTACATGAGAGCGGCAAGAGGTTGGCCGACTAGACAGAATGAAATCCAGAAGATCAAGTTGCCAATGAGTTTGCCGTTGATGCTCTTCATTCTCGGTAATGCGTCAGTCAAGAAGATCAACGGCAGCTGGAATACCATGCCAGCGAAAGCAACGCCTGGAATTATGTAGTCAGTCATAAGCACATAGTAGAACCAAATGATTAACTTACCAAGGATATTATGAGTTGGGACGCCTACGAGCAGCTCGTGTAGTACGCCCGAGAAGAGGAAAGTCATGATCTGAGCCACAATAGGGGGCACGCCACGACCAACCATAGGTGAGTAGATATGCCTCTTCATGAATTGAAACACAGGGCGGTTCCACGAACTCCAATAGCTTCTGACGTTAGTACTGTTCCACCACTCTCCATAGAACTCCCTATCGCCAAACCGCATGATCTCTGCTAGGGCATTGAGGAAAGACTGGAAGAGGGCAAAGAAGCCGGCTAGCCAACAGAAGAGGGAGATTGTCGAAAGCTTCATCAGTCGCTCCAGAATAGAAGTTATGTCAAGAGACGAGATCGTGCCCAAGGAGTTTTGAAGAAGTGGTGCAGCATACTGAGCGCTGGCAATCCAGATGACGATGCTCAAGCCGACGACCTCACCACAGCGTTTGAGGACGAATGGCCAACGAATCCTCTCGGTCCTTGGATAGACAGGCTGATACACCAACGTTGGAGCCCACCAGAAGTACGTCAAATTGCGAAGAGTGATATTATTCGGATATGGGCACGACTTGTAAAGCACTGGGACCTCGCTTGCGTATGGATACAGCAGGGCATGGCGGAGATCTCTGTTTGTGAAAGCGTAAGAGCATGTCTTCAACCACACGATGACTGCATGTAACTCGCAAAGAGTGCCAATGCCGGGATGATGGATGTGGTAGTAGACGACATAGGTTGCAATCGCCAGATTCAGGGTTGCGTTGAGTCCGTGAGCAAAAGCGATGAGATACCAGGCAAAACGGAACGCTCGAAGTTCCTGTCTCCTTTGACCATACTTGGAAGCATCAGAACCCATCTTCTTGGTTCTAGCAAGAGCTCCTTTGGCTTGCTGAGCAGCCGCAAGCTCAATGATGTAGGCGACGAAGAGGTGACAAGGAACCAAAAAGTATAGGATACTACCATATACGACATCCTGACGGCGATAGTCATGACAACTGATACAGATGAGGACACCGTACTGTTGGGATTAGCTTTCAGATCCGTCGTTGATCGACACGTTATAATGATACCTTTTTGAAGTTCTCAATCATCAATCGAAGGTTCGAAACGACTGCACAATTGCATTAGCTGGTATTTGCAACCGAAAATCTGCCACAAACTTACTGATAACCAGAGCACCTAGGTTTCTAAATCCTAGAAAGCTAGGTGATGCAGCTGAGTCGTGGCTCAGACATGAAGCTCTCTTGCTCGAATGCACGGCGAAAGTATGTCTATACTTCTTTGGAGGAGGGCCTTCTACCTTCAGGGCCTGCCGCTTAAACGGCTTTTCCTGGGGTTGGACGGGGATATCATGACCAGTGGTAGTAGCCGTGTCAGTTATAGAGGCCATTTCAAGCACGAAACAGCTCGATAGTTCGGACTTCGGAGCTGCGAATGGTTGGTGGAGCGGATAGTGGGGACTCAAGTTGAAATAGTTGCACAGGCAGGCAGGCACACAAATGAGCAAACAATCATATACTTGCAGACAACCAAGTATGAATGAGTTGTCTGAAGACAGAGCTTATCGACATTGTGATTAAGAAAAGACAATGATGCTCCTCTTTTCAATGACTTGACGCGCGGGATCAGGAGTTGCCTGCGGTTGACTGCCAGCTTTCCCCACCAGAAATGTGCCAAGACACTAAGAGGGCGGAGCTGGGCATCTGCATATGGGTTGGCCAACCGTGCCATTTTGAATCGCTCGAGACCGTCTTGTACACCAGCTTCCTCCTCCGCAACTGTTGGTCTGGTGCAGAGGGATATATTATCGATACGACTTATTGTTTTGCTACTGGATCATCAACGACTTCAAACCCCTGCGCCACCAGTGTACACATTAAGAACAGCAATCACAACACGCACGATCTTACTGCTGATTTCGCGTCACAGCGCGTGCCTCTCAATAGCGTCAACTCTTGCACGTTCATCTTGAAAGTATTCATGCAATAGACATATCAGAATCAAAAGGCCGGCTTTGTGTCCGCCGAAATAGCATCATGGATCAATCGGATCAGGCTGGAGGCCATGATGGCTTCGTCAAGAGGACGAGGCTTTCACGACGTATGTCTGGAATGACGTGAACAACTGTGCAGGATGTTCAGACTCTGACAGCATGTAGGACCTGCAACCGATTACAGCGCAAACATGGCTCAATTTGTGCATAACCGCAGACCGCAAAACAAGGGGACCACAGGCTTCGAATATGAGCGGCCTAGTGCGAGCTATGTGATAGATGTGAGAACAATCAAACACAGGATGCTTTATTCAACTCTGACGTACTTGATAGATGCTGCCACCAGCAGCCCGCAGAGGAAACGCAGTAGACTCAGTACCAGCAAGGCATCTGCATTCATCACTGAACAAGATGCGTCATCCTGTCAACGTGGTCAAATGGACGCCAGAAGGCAGACGTCTGCTCACGGGTTCGACCAGCGGAGAATTCACTCTGTGGAATGGAACGGCTTTCAATTTTGAGACCATCATGCAGGTTAGTGTTGCGTAAACTTGAGCAAGGAGATTGGCTGATCTGATTGATTTCTAGGCTCATGACAGTGCCGTTCGTGCAGTAGCATACTCACATAGTAATGACTGGTTGATCTCGGCAGAACAAGCTGGCATCGTCAAGTATTGGCAGCCAAACTTCAATAACGTCAAATCAATACAAGCACATAACGACCCGGTCAGAGACTTGGCATTTGCCCCTACAGATACCAAGTTTGTCACGGCAGCAGATGATGCTCATCTGAAGATCTTCGATTTTGCTGGTGGTGAGGAGGAATTGGTCCTTGAGGGCCATCAATGGGACGCGAAGTGTGTCGATTGGCATCCTACCAAGGGCTTGCTAGTTTCAGGATCCAAGGATCATCAAGTCAAGCTCTGGGATCCCCGGAATGGACGATGCCTGACGACATTACACGGACACAAGAATACTGTGAGCAAGACGCTTTTCGAGCCCACGAACGGTGTTTTGTTGGCTTCTTGCGCTCGCGACTCGACAGCAAGAGTGTTTGATATACGCATGATGAGGGACGTGTTCCTCCTACGCGGGCATGAAAAAGACATCAGCACACTTAGCTGGCACCCGATTCATTCGAACTTCCTGACTACTGGAGGCGCTGATGGTGCCATGCACCACTACCTACTGGATGAGCAAAATCTACCAGCAGGCTCAGCACCCACACTATCGCCTTACGATGCCCCTGAAAACTCGGATGCGCCGGCTCAAACAATTTACCCAGCACACAGGGTACCTTTTGCACACGACTTTGCCATCTGGAGTATGGACTGGCACCCACTTGGACACATACTCGCTTCAGGATCGAACGATAGGGCAACACGATTCTGGTCGAGACCAAGGCCGGGTGACAGCACGTACAAGGACGACCGTTGGCATATTGGACAGACAGCAGCAGAAGCGCAGGGAACGTGGAAACGTACAACAGACCGTAACGCTAGGGATGAGGATGAGGAGCTTGAGGATGAAGCGGATGGACTTGTGGATCAGCAGATGCCCGCGCGGCAAAACATGCTACCGGGTTTGCCTGGCATTGCAGCTTCTAGACCTTCTTTCCCAGACGGAACCAGCACTGGTGGAGCGCAACCGATGACTATGCCTGGGATGGGCAATGCCAATGCTCTTCCATTTGTGTCTGGTCCTCCTCCACCTCATATGCTTGGAGCGCCAAACATGACGTTCTCGCAAAATGGTGCACCGCCGCCACCACCTCCTGGTGGAGTGGACCTCGAGACTCTTAAGCAAATGTTTGGAGGTCAACTGCCACCCATGCCACCTCCTAATGGTCAAGGAGGATTTCCCCCTCCGCCACCACCTGGTTATCAAGGTGGACAAGGAATACCACCGCCACTTCCCTTTCCAGGCTATTCTGGCGCACCGCCCATGCCACCTCCAGGATTTGCTCCTCCCGGCTTTGGGCAGCCAGGAGGCATGACAGCAGACATGCAATCACAGAATAGAAGAAGAGCACCGTTACCGAGTCAGCAGGAGAGCTTGCAGCAAGAAATAGGCAGAGGTAAATACCCGCCGCGGCGATGAGGAAAGCTCGCGACCGTTGGGCAAGATGTGAGGGGGCATCCACTTAGCGTCTAGGTAGACGGTTACGAGCAACACATGGTTGCCTATCTTATTCTGGTTGCCTATGTTTTTTCTCCAACATTCTTTGTAGTATCTTGTGCAAGGCTCGTAGACGTGTTTATACACAATCCTTGGCAGTCGGAGATTATGTATGGAGGCAGAACGGGGTCGGATGCGGGACAACTGCTTCGCCGGGGTAGGCAGCTGAGTATTTATCAAGTACGTGGACAGCTTCGACAATACTTATACCAACATCATCTCCTCATATCACTATTCTTTCTGAACCTCAATTCCCACAAAGTCAAACACAATGGCCACCATCACTGTTCAGCCCGAGTACGGGTAAGTACTTGTACACAGTCACCAAAGGATTGATCAACCTCCTTTGCCATGGCGTCATGCATGTATATAGATTGCTTACTCGAGATCCTTCCCTCCTTCACAGCTACGTCGTCCTCACAGCCGTCGGCACCTGTTTCCTCGGCTTCTGGCACGGCGGCCGCGTCGGTAGCTTCCGCAAGGCTGCCGGTGTCGGGTACCCTTGCCCTTACGCCGACAGCGCCCAGATGTCCGCCGCCAACCCCGAGACCAAGAAGGCCATGTACCTCTTCAACTGCGCTCAGGTACAGCTCTTCTTTCCCTTCCTACATACGCTTGAGTTCATGTACTCACCGCGATTCTCATCAACAGCGTGCCCACGGCAACTTCCTCGAGAACCACACTACTTTCCTCTTCGCTCTCCTCGTCGCCGGTCTGAGATACCCCGTTTCCGCTTCCGTCATGGGTGGTGTCTGGTCGGTGGGCAGACTCGTTTACGCTCTCGGATACACCAGAAACGACAAGGAAGGCGGCAAGGGAAGATTGGCCGGTGCTTTCTTCTGGTTGGCTCAGCTCGGTCTGTACGTTCAGGCCGGCCTTGTCGGTTACAACTTGGCCTTTTAAAGAAAGAAAGATAGAAATGCAACGATTTGGAGGATGTCTCCTTGGACACGACGTGTTTTTCTGGTATACTATCGCACAGCATAAAGACGGGACCTGGTATTGTACAGCCCATTAAGAGCCTGTTGTTGTGAGTGTAATCGTACTCGCCTCTTCTGTTCTCAATGGATGCTGCGTCTTTTTTTCACTAGAATCCTCTGCATGCAGAAAGAGGTGCATCTTTGGAACATGTTCTGCAGAGCAATTCTATTCTTTCTGCAGCTTCGCAGACCCGTCTTCTTTGTGTTCCTGGCATTCGGGCTGGAGGAAAAGACAGTCGTCTTGCAACCATGGAACACATTACAATGCCAGGCTTCACCAAGGAGGAACTGGTAAGTTACGATGTTTTCATCTTGGAAACATCTGGTGGTATTTCCTTCGCTGTAATTCGTCTTCTTTCTTTCCTCCAGCTACTTGTCCTTGAGTCTTTGGTATACATCCAAGCAAGAAGCAAAATCAGTCTCTACAACCCGCTCGTTCATCGGACTTGTTATGCTGCATGTTGACGGAGCAGTAGATTGCTAGGCACCATGTTCTTCTTAGTTGTCTCAATCACCTACACGTTCGTGTCAGAGCATCGTACGGGCTTGTTCACAAGCACACTATCACTGCCCTCCCATAAATCTTTGAGGTGCAAGATGGTACAATGCAGAAACATTGCGTACAGTTCTAGGCTTAATACAGTTTTGTGACCCCATCAAAGAATCCTTCACTGCGAGGGTCGTCGTACGCGCATGTCTAGCCTCCCGGACCGCCCATTTAATCCTAGCATCCAGGCACCGGCCCCGGCGCTGGGTCGACGACATCATCCACGACAATATCTTCCCCAGCGCGCCTGTCAAGCCTCACCGTCACCATCACCACCACATTGGAAGCGACATCGACTCAACAACCATGTCGGCGACCTCTTCTCCCGATGCCCCCTCCACTCCGGCGACGCCTCCTTCCAGATCCCCACGCAGCGCCATCAAGTCCTTCTCCCTGTCTCCAAAGTTGAAAGGAAAGGCCTTGGACGACTTTCCGGTGAGTCCGCAGTCACCCACCGCCTTCTTCGCGGCCGCCGCAGCCCGCCGTCAAGCCAAAGAACTGGCCGACGAAGTCGCCGCTGACAACGCCGCCGTCCCGAAGCAACAATGGCCTCACAAAAAGACCATCGGTCTGCAAATGTGTGTTCTACCTTCCAACAAGAATGGGCGGAATGGTAAGAGAAACTGACAATGTCGAACAAAAAGTCACGGCACGGGTGCGCGAACGACTTCCCCCGCTGCTCCCGCTTCGCCTGATCGTCGTCCTGCGGGCCCGGAGTTACCTCCTGCATCGCCCCCGGCCGCTCACGACGACCGTCAACATCTCTATAGTGACCTCCGTTGTTCCTTGTGGACTGCACGGCCCGCCTCGCGTTCAGGCGTTCTCTCTTCCAGGTCTTCCTCACCGAGGCATCCATGGGGTCGCAGTCGCAGATGGACTTGTTGCAAGTGTGGTGCTGAGACCATCGTTGAGCAGAGTGTTTGTGCCAGGATTGGCTGCGCGCATCGACGTTGTCGGGACGGGGGTTTGGGTTGCAAGGAGAAGGTCATGCCTGTAAGCATTTGGCATGTGACACAATGATTGATCAATGGTAAAGATGATGGTGATGATATCGACGACGAGGATGATGACGATGTATTTGAGGCCAAGGGTGATCACAACGAAGACATGATGACGATAACTAGGAGAAGGAAATTTAGCACATCAATCAGGGCAATGGAAATGAAGAGAGATAGTTCGCATCAATGATCAAACGCCTCATCAAATGTCGTGATTGTCTGATTATGGAGAGTGTCATGGGGGGAAAAAAAAGTGGTGTGAAACAAAACAGGGACTTTTCCTCCCCTTTTCCTTTGGTGACGGTCGATGCAGAAGCAGAGGTGACATTTCCCCTCGTCCCTGACAGAGGGTTGTTTCCTCATCTTCTACCCGCCACCTTCCTCATTATTCGTATTTCCTGACAGGGAAAGTGATATAGGTCCGATGCTTAATCCTTTTTGAGGGCCTGGGCTCCCGTCCTTTTTACGCAAACTTCCCTTCCTCCTCAGCGCAGGTGTGGCTTCTGTACCATTGGACTGTTGCACATTGTCGCCAGGCGATTCGAGATTCGCAGCTGACATGTCGCTGCGTATGCTGCCGACGCTACCAACAGATGTACGCCTCTTTGTGGGAATGCCTGCCAATTTCTCTAGATCATCTTCGTCATCGTCTTCACGCCTACGTTTCTCGTGCAGTCGCTCCGGAGGCGAGCCCAGCGTTTCTGACGACGTTGATGATTCTACGACCAATTCCTTCTTCTCGGATGGTGTGCCGGGTGATGCGGCAAGCATCTCCATGGCGTCTTCGTCCTCGTCATCTGGATAGGCAACCAGCGGGCGCATAGGAGGTAGACCTTCAACAGGTTTGATGGTCGCGGCCTCTGGCAATGCAGCTGCGCTTTCGTCTTCGGTCTCCTCATCCGAGGCAGTATTGAAATAGGCTTCCTCTTCAGCATCGGCATCCTTGAGTCCTTGCCATCGCTGACTCGGGACGCTAGTCACAATACTCCTGTTCGGTGTATCATTTCCTTGTGTCGAGAAGCTAGCTTCGTCAGGGTTAAATCCGCTCTGGATCTGTTCGTACTTGAGGACCAGACCACTAAAAGTATTGACATAAGTAATACCCAGCAGCTTCTCACGATAGTTCTCAACCAATGGAACGATGATTTGCTTGAGGTTTTCGCGTTTAATGAACTCAAACAGCTCTAAGCAGGTCGAGTTAAGAAGATTGTCTCGAGGCATTGTCTCGTAAACAATATTGAGAATAGGATCAAAAAGTCCTTTGGAGATGAAGTCGCGATTATGATGTTCGTCGTTAAGTCCCACGCAAGTACGGAACCATTTTAATGCCGCTACTCACAATTAGCTTGATTACTCGAAAGATGTTCGAGTTTGTTTGGGGAATACTTACTTAGCTTCAGATGCTTTTGAGGACATGAAAGCAGCTGAGCAATGCGACAATGCAAGTTTTCTTGAAGAATATAGTATTTGCTTCGATAATTATGTTGGCGAATGAAAAAACACAGAATCTCAACGAGGTGAGTGAAGAGAGAAGCGTCCTGTACAGAGATTTTGTTCACTATGAAATGGTCAGTTTGATGTTTGTTGGGAGTCGGAGGTAAGATAAAAGAAACAAAAAAAAAAAAAAAAAAGGGGGGGGGGGGGGGGGGGCAAGAAAAAAAAAAAAAAAAAAAAAAATTTACATTTTTATAGTTTAGGAAGGGGCTGGAAGAAACAATAAGCCCCCAATTAGTAAAACAAATAAACAAAAAACACCATTTGT
>BSBH01000048.1:0-171992 GCA_026013035.2 Dothideomycetes sp. NU30
TATTTTTTTTTTATTTCTTTCCCCCCTCCCACCCTCACTTGCTTTTTTTTTTTTTTTTTTTTTTTTCTTTTTTTTCCCCCCCCACTATTTCAAACAAACCCCCCCCCCCCCCCCCCCCCCCTTTTTTTTTTATTAAGAATTTATGGTCCCAATTCCCTTATTCTTCTTGAACGCCAGTGTTTGTGAGAAGAGAAAAAAAAAAAGCAAGGAGCAGCAACAGGGAACGAACAACATCGTTCGGCCCTTTCTCCATCTGGCCAGCAAAGTCAAGTCTACCGTCGGCGTATCAGAGTCCTTTTCTTGTTCTGCTTCGTGATCGTCTGATAGTGGCCAATCTGTGGATTCCTAGTCTTCTTCTTCCTCTTCCTCCTCTTCTTCTTCGTAGTCGCTCATCATTTCGTCTACTTCTTCGACGACTGAGTCCGCGGCTTCCTCGTCAGAAACTGTATTTCACGGATTAGTACTATGACGTTCAAGAGAGGTGCAGATCCAATGCCATACCTTCTTCGACCACATCTCTGCTTTGTCTGAGAGTGAGTCTACTGCGGTCCAAGTTGATCCATGCGGCGATCACTTCCTGGAATTCTCGGCCGGATTCCAGTGCTTCGGTTATGTACTGTGTATCGTCGAGAAGTCCTGAGATTACGAGCACGTTTGGCTCGGTCTCGGGACCTTGACTCTGGTTGAGGGCCAGCTGTGTCTCCATGGTTGTTTGCATCACCGCTGATGTATGTTCAAGGAATTTGTAGCAGTTGCCAAACGATCCAATTGCCGCAGAATAGCCACCTGCATCCTCTTGGTTCATAGCTCCGCGTCTCAGTCGTTGTCCGAGCAGCTTGAGGAGGGTCTTGGCCACAATCACTCTTTGGTGTAAGCTAGTAAACAGTGCAGGTGTTTCTGGAGTGACAAGTGAGTCTTTGTCGAGGACTTGCTCCCGCAGCCACTGTGCAGTATTGTCTTCCACACTGATGATATCGCACACCAAGAGAAGTGAGGCTATATGTGTAACGTGTGCCAGTATAACCGCTGGCTTTGTCTCATATACTGTTATTAGCACCTGCAGCACCGAGTTTGCCACATCCGAGAGATCTGTATCCTGTGGTCGAGATATAGCCGCAGCCATCGCTTGGAGGAGGCCCTGGCTTGCACAAGTCTCCATTCTCTGTCCTAGCAGGCAGGCAGCGATGAATAGACCAGCATTGTTGGTGGTTGGTGCATATAAAAGGTGGGCCTGAAGTGCTGTATATACGCTTTCGAGGAGGTCTGGTGCGGCCTTATCGGCATCGGTGAGAAGTACGACGAGCTTACAGGCACTCCATTCGTGCCATGGTCTGTGAAATATTGTTAGCTCTGATGGGTTTAGACATCCTGATGATACATACACAGCTTTGGGAGGTGTCATCAACGAGCATGCCTCCACGATATTATTGACACCCGTAGCAAGCCAGCTATGATGAAGCAAGTTCCACTCAGTCTCAGTGAGCATCAACACGCCCGATTCTGTCTTCCGAGCTGCTCCGACTGTCCTGTCTCTGACAGGAGTTGCACGCAGATTGACGTGTTTGTGGAGCAGAGCGTATATACAGTCCACGAGAGCTGAGGTGTTATACTGACGACCATGGTAGATCTCGTACCACACTTGTTGGTGCCTCTTCTGAAGGTCAGTGTAATTTGGAACCAAAAGCACCTCCATGCACCATTGAAGGACATCATAGTCAAAGCAGAGACAAGTCTCGTGCATTCCAAGCTCAGCTACTTGGGCCAGCAAAGAAAAGTAGTCATACCATACCGAATGTCGACACTGAGGAAGCTCATCCAACAGCCTGGTAAGACAACTTACCATTCGCTCGATGAAAGGTGTATTGAAAGGTGTATACTTGGTGATACCGTCATTATACTCGTCCCGTCCATATTCGATTGGAGCCGTCTCTCGCAGAAACATCAAACAGGCCAGAACGAGTCGATTCGCTGCTTGACGAACAACTGGTCTTCTATGCAACACGAGGGATTCGCTGGCACGAACAGACAGCAAACTTTCAAGCAACCATATAGCGTGATTTGCGTTTGTGCAAGCCAGCTTGCGTAACGCTTGAGCGATGCACTCGATAGCATCCGTGGCGCACGAGCGTGGCATGATGTTAACGAAGTAGCGATAAAGCATGTGCAGCACTTTGCTTTCAAGTGCCAATCTCTTCGTGGTGTCTTCCTCACTGGCATTATCGAGTTTGCTCACCAAACCACGGACAAACTCCATGTGATCCATCGCGAACAAGTTCAGGATTTTAACGGTTTGCTCATTGTCCCTTTTTATGTCAATGGCCAAATCATCGGGGAGTTCCACTCTTGTATGCACTGATGGTGCCACGGATGATTGATCGGATGCAACAATATTCGTAGACTCGCGAACCGACGACACTCGTTCATAGAACAAGACATAAGCATTGTCCGAGCGTAGTGCAGGAGATTGTTCGCGTTGCACTGATGTGGATGATAACATAGGACCTCCGCAAGTTTCTTGCATGACCTCTTCGATATTAGAACGAACAACCTTGTCATCTTCGAACCTGTACCAAGGAAGAGGTCCTGGTCCGGGACGTCCCCGCTCTGCAGCATACGACCAATAGTGGCCAAACTGTAAAGTGCCTTGATGAACAACGACACCTACCAGTTGGAAGATGTCAGGATCGTTGTACCCATCGACACCAGCGAGCCTATGCAGCTTGTACGGGCTCATGTCGATACGCGCTGGAAAGGTGAAGCGATCATTCACCTTGGCTCCACCATCGAAGGTTTCATACCTGAAGCGCTTGAGACCGAGGACCAAGTTATCCGGAATCTTGTCCAACGCAGTCCTTCTCATGGCATCGACGTACGTTCCTTCTCCCGAACCGCATGTGGTGCATTTGAATTTATCGCCTCCCTCAAGAGCGGCTCCGTGCACGTACTCTTCCAAACTCTCGATCAATGTTGCTTTGTCCTTTACGACTAGGGAGAGGTTGAAATACTCGTCTGAACTTTCCGAAACGTGTTTGCAAGACGCGAGTATTTGCGACTTGTTGGAGCCACCGAAAAAGGACCTGAGTACTTTTCTGCTCTCTTCATTGGGCATACTGTCTTCGAGTTTTCCTACCAAGGTGGTGAAGAAGATATGAGCATCATCTTGCAACGTAACCTCCACGTCCAACGCCTTAGCTAGAGCTTCAGGGTTGTGCGAAACTCCGAGGCTGTCTTGCATGCGTGCAAATGCAATCTTGAACTCATGCAGGATGACCTGTTTCTCTGGATCAATAATGGCGGTGTCGAAGATGAACTTGCGAAGGCGAATGTTCATGAAGAGTTGCTGAAGCAGGGAGTTCATGTAACAAGTCTGTGACAGGTTGACCAGCCCACTATATGCGAATTCGGAGCGCATAAGGTTTTCGGAACCATTGTAAGTGAAGTCGGTAGGAAAGCTCACACTCGCACAAGCCTCATCACAAAGATCGCTCAATTCCTCCACTGTCTGCGAGTTGCCACAAAGGAGTCGGATGAGATCAAAGATCTTCTTGCGGGCATCAGCGTTGACTGCAGGTGTTGAAGAAGTACCATCTTGACCAGCTGCCGCCACCGGGAATAAAAACTTGGTAAACAGCTTCGATGCAAGATGAGTGGCATTAAGCGGCTTCTTAAGCGACTTCAGACCCCGAATGCAGACACGAATGAGTTCGGTCAGACCTTGGATTCTGTAGTCTGCAAAACTATTGCGGTAATTCTCAAGATGCTCCATGTTGAGCAGAGTGGATGAGAATTTTGCCAGCAGCGCGCGAAGGCTGTCCTCATTTTGCATAAGATTCTGGTCAGAAAGTAGCACATCTGCTGCTACAGAATAAACTGTAACGCAACGTGTGGGCTGATCCTGGGCGGCAGGAATCAAGTGATTGATGAACAGTGAGCAAACGCAAGACTTGAAATTGGTATGCCTGTTGCTCACATGTTAGCTATCCGGAGAACTCACGCGACATTCATTTGTTACTCACATATTGCGGTTCGATAGAGCGGTTCGAAGAAGGGAAGGCATCCTTTCCATCAAGTGAAGATCGCCCGTCAAGAAAAGATTGAGGTGGACGTTGACGACGTCACGAGATAATGCAAAAGCGACACCCACTGCTGGGCTCAAGAGCACGCTCTCAAGGATGCAAGCATATATGCATCTGATTGCCCAGCCTTGGTAGGCATCTTTGCTTGATCCGACTCGGTCGTTGTCAATCGCTAGCAAATTTGAGAGTCTTGCAAAAGATTGTTTAACAAAGTCTGCTGGATCTTTGAAGTATGTCTCTGGCACATCGTTAATTGGCCGTTCTCGAAGTAGTTGCAACAAGACTTCTGCCGCTCTGTATACCACAAACGAGTCAGTCAAACAATGAGGTCGGCCTAAGAGTTCAACCAATAAGTGGACACCTCGAGACAGGAACCTCTCGTCGGCAATTCCTACTCTTATCTGTTCATGTAACTGGAAAAAAAGAACCTCAATAGTCAACCGCACTATGAAAGGTTTCTCTGGGGGAAGGAGGTCGTCGAGAGGCGTGTCAGATGATGCGACCAAGGCTCTGACGTGGCCAGGGAATTTGAGCTGGGCTAGTAGCTGGAAGATCTGTTCGGTAGTGGCAGTCCTGGATTTATGCAGAGCGTCGTAGAGAGTATCTAGGTATCGAAGGAGTTCCCTTGATACAGCGGTGGCACCCTTTTCGTTTTGGATCTCATCTTGGATGCTCTGTAGTGTATTGTATTTCTGGACGATCAAGGTGCTGCCGTGGTTTATACCAAGCTGCACGATGGATTGTCCCGGTTCAGCAGCAAGATCAAGCTTCTGACCAGCAGATATCGCCGTGTAATTGGCAAAGCCCGTTTCAGAACTGATAGCCGCCTCTAGTTCGGAGCATTTGGCATCTTTGTCAACAGTGACTGCTCTACTTTGGGGTTGAGCTTCGCCTTTGTGTATGCGTATGGGAATTCTCATTGTCTCCGATCCGGACCTCACCACAAGGTCTGGAAGTTCCTTGCTCTGATAACTTGTGCTTTGTTCGAACAGAGTCGAATGAGTCAGCAAGTCTCGCAACAGATGAGCTGCTCTCAGAGACGGACTGTAGGTTGGTAAGTCTCGCACTGAGAGTTGTTCAATGCAGTATCTGACAGTTTCCAGTTGCTTTTCAATTGCCAATGTAGGATTTTGAAGAGCCTTTCCCTTGAAAAGATGTTCAATCAGCCCCTGAACATACTGGTCCGGATCTTGATCACAAGGACATGAAATTGCGAATCTCAGAAAATGTTTCTCCAGGGGTAGCAATGCTTGTGGGTCGTCAGTTTGGCGGGAATCCTGTAGCTCAAACAAGCGATATGTGTGAGTTACTACGCATTCTGGTGACAAAGTAGGAAGGTACTGCGAGATGCATCTCTCATAAAAACCATCGACGTAAGCACCTGACAATATTTGAAATCCGTGTATCAGGTTGGACCATGCTTGATTGCGTGCATGTGCTGAGTAAGCATCTTCTCCGACTGAGTAAGCCCAGAAATCTTCCTCGAGCTCGACGGTGGCGTCTGGTGGAGACAGGGAGAGTATGTACAGGGATAACTCGATACGACAAGACAGACTGATTTCACTAAGACCTTGCCTGTTGTCTTTCACTTGTTTGATGAAGAGAATCAAGTCTTTGACGCAGTCCTTAAAGGATACCCTGGTAACGATCTCGGTCCTTGGTACGAGAGGCCTGTTTTGTCGGCACAATATGCAGAGAAGTGCATACACACAACCTGTCACAGACATTGTGTGCCCTCTAATAAGACTCGCGCAGTACTCGACAAGCTGTAACTGTTCAGCTACATCTCTCGGGCTAGGAAGCACACTAAGCGTATGACCGATGATCCTTGCCAGGTCATCTTGCGCAGGAATCGTCATATCAGAGTCACTGGACTTGTCCATCAGGCGAATACATATCGAAGCGGCCTCGAAAGGATCTGGCAAGCTGCCAGACATTTGTTCCGGACAAGACATGAATTGGAAAAACAAGTTTGTTAATCCTTTGTTGAGCTGAGAAGATGGCAAACTGACATACTTGTTGCAAAAATACATGCGTTCGGAGGCATGCATGTTTTGGACAAGACTCGACAAGAGTTCATAAGTGCCATGTGCTGTGTCTGGACGTTGAGTGTTGGTCAATGCATTCCAAAGAGCATCAGCATCAGTTCTTGCTAAACCTTGCATTGCGCAGAGAAAGCCCACAGCACCGCTGGACTTTGAGATCATAGCCGCATGAGATTGTGGTCCGCAGAGATAAGGAACGACATAATTGGCATGGAGAAATCTGACCGCGTACTCCTTCAATTCGGGCAGAGACTTGTCCCAGACTTCGAGTGTCAGAGTTCGCAGTTTGTCTAAACTTCGAATACGCAACTCCATACTGCTACATCTGATGAGCGCATTGAGGTACTCCAATTGGCAACCATATGCGCATGCAAGCTGAATGTTCTGTGTCAATAGCTCTTCTATGTCCGAATTGTACGTGATGGTCTCGGCCTGGGGCGTGGATATTGTCGGAGAACCAATCAGGTCCGTAGGATCAAGCTGATGCTCTGCTACTTCTTTGAGCACCATGTCGAACGCTGATGATGGCAGAATGTAGCCTTTCTTTATAAGAGTCTCAAAAATACTGCACAGAGCGACACCGAAGCAGTCGGAGACACGTTGTGAGGTATCATCGAGGCGTATCTTGGGCAAGAGGTGCACAACCATAGTCCGGGTAGTCTCGAACACTTCCATGGATTTTTTGTAAAGATCTTGAAGTTGATCAGAGTTCATTTCAGTAACGCACAAAAGAGCCTCGCAGCATGATGTCAGGTAGAGATAGGCTGCGTAGAATGGTGACTGGATGGTTTCCGGTCGATTGACAATGTGCTTTAGCATCTTGACAATAGCATCCATAATGCAATTCTGGCAACGCAGAATGGCACGTGTCCAGATTGATATGACATCTGAGTGACGCGTTGGAAGCGACTTGTCAATAGCATCTCTGCGGTCGATGAGCTTGATGAACAGCATCGGCCACGACGCGAACAAAAGAGACTGTGTAGCCGAATCATCGAGTTGAGTTGAATCCCTACGAGCATTCGTTTGAGCCAGAGATGTGGCGTCGGTATGCAGAAGTCTTTCTCCCAGACGAATGAAGACAGAAAGGAATTGTTCAAAGATATCAGGGCTTGCTTCGATGCTGAGCTTACTGTTAATGATTAGCATACGACCTAGACATATATAAAGGGAGTTCTGGCGAGATGTTATAAACTTACCCTCGACCAGCCAAACCATCGAGAGACTCGACCAGATGATTCCAGAATGTGACACTGTCAGAGTACACACGGCAGAATTCACGTGAAAACAAGGACGAGGCGTCATCTAGAATCGCGACGAATTCATCGTCAGTCGCATCCAGATGGTTGCCTAGCCATTCGAGTAGGCAAGATACGACATTCTCTGAAACTTGACCTATGTGAACATGTCAGCCATGAGAGCGTGATCCTCAAAATTACTGACGTACCTTTCTTGTTGCAAAACGCATCTGCGACTGATTTGGCTGCGGCTTCAGGGGTGTCGTTTTCTGCATTGACCCAAGGGAAGGAAGTGACATCCTTGAAGCGATTCATTTCGTCACCAGCCATGATTATGGCGAATCCACTCTGATCCAGCGACTGTTCTTCATGGACTTCAACAACGAGCGGGCTGCGTGAGGCTGAAAGAGTGAGATTGTCGTTGTCACCGCTTGGAGGAGTCTCTTGTTCTTGACTCAAACGTAGACGTTTTCGAATGAGTGAATCATCAGCATCAGCCAGTGGATCTCTACCGGGGAGTGAAGAAGCTGATGATGGGGATCTTCTGTCGTTTCCTGATTGTGCCACTGATGAGGCAGCAGGTGGATCCATGTTCATCAAAGAGCAATTGACTATTCGTGCCAAACCATAGATTCAGCTTATAGGCCAAATTGTAATTGCTGAGCTCTCTCTCGAATTTCTAAGCGAAGTGCTCCAAAACAGTGTGAGTTGAAATGTGTTGTGACACGGCCAACCCGTAGTGAGCAAACGCCAAAAACGCCAGGCTACTGTGCAATAAGCGCGTCGTCACTAACTTTTCAGCCTCAGGAGATGAAGCTTTGGGTGTTGCTGGCTATGACCAGAGCTCGATAGTTGTAGAGATGTGGATTCTTTTTTGGAAAGAATACGGAATCGAACAGTAGAGTCTCCCTACTCAGATATCGAGCATCTTGAGAAGACGCGTGCTGAAAGTGCTATCAGATTTAGAGTTGCTTTGACATGATGACGCTGGCGCACGGACCTCGCTTGCGGTTGCCTTTTGCTGCGGTGAAGGGAGAAACTCACTCAAAAAGAGCTTTTTGAGATCAGGCCTCGGTCATCTATCTTCTCATCGATCATACGAACAACATACAACATATCCATGTTCAGTCTGCTCACAGTGGAGCTGGTTTGCTGTTGATTCCTTTTCAAGTGTCTGAAATCAATATAGATTGGCTATGTCGGGTGTAAAGGGCAAACCAATCATCAAAGCTGATACTTCCAACAAGGGTGTCTTGATGTATAGCGTTTGTCTGTCGTCGCATAACGATCCCAGCTGACCTGAGAATAGCCCAGATCTGGACAAAGAGAAGAGTGCAATCATTGTAGGTCTGCTGAGCAGGTAGGGATTGAGCCCCTTCCACCATTCAACCTTTCTTATGTTTGTCAGTCTGCTGGAGCCCGTTGGCAGGCATCGAGCCAATCATACTGCCAATTCCAAAGGAAAGGCGTCCAGGAAACGCAAAAGAATCACCGAGGAAGCACAGGATCCAGTGCCAAATCCCAGTCCTGGTTCGTCAAAGCCTGCCGTATCGGATCACCTTACTGTGGGTTTCAACTCTACCACTCACTTTTTGGAGGCTGAAGCTCGTCGGTCCAAATCGAAATCCTTGCATGATGTTGGGGTCGGTACGGAGGCAGCAGTCCAGGGCAGCGAGAAACATATGGCCGTAGTGTTTCTGCCGAAATCGCCGAAACATGAGATGATGTATGCACATCTTCCTGTGCTTTGCTATACGGCGTCAATAGCGCCTGAGGGTGCAAAGGCTAGATATTCGACTCGTCTTGTTCTTTTGGATCCTTCGTGGGAGCGTAAAATCGCAGAGAGCATAGGAATTCCTCGGGTCGGTGTTCTGGGAGTGCTAGAGGATACTCCTGGAGCAGCCTCACTGTTAGATTATGTCAGGGACAATGTGGATCCTGTCCACGTACCGTGGATGGACAAGGCAACGGCAGGTGATTGGAGGGGTGTCACAATCGAGAGCCTCGTGCCAGGGCAGGCGTGATCATGTCTTCGATATACAAGAAGACTGACAGGCTAATGTATGATCAAGACTCAAGCCACGAGACCGCGCAAGAAGTTGTTCTGCAAGCCAAGTTTGCGGCGGCATGTGAAGAGTCCAAGCATCATTCCCAAGGGCTTAGAACCATTCACGGGATCAAGGGCTTGAGATCACTCACGAAGTCGAGGTGTAGAACGGTTCACGAAGAACAGACAACGACGTCGACGGCGTACCGCACACCTCACTACGACGGCATCATGGTTCAATGATGTCTTCTGCTGAACCATCTTGTCTCATGGAGAGACCACTCCTCTAGACAGGATCCAATACAGGACTATGAGCAAGCACACTATTTGCCACTACTAAGAGCCACGAAGCAATCTCGAGCCAGACGTCCGTAGGTTTCAAATACACTAGCCGCGCGAAGCGACGGTCACGAAAGCGAAATCAGCACGTATGCTCCCTCATTGCATCATTACGTGGCTGTGGTACACAACAATCCAATAATTATCAGATCCATTTCACAAGACCTTGTCCCCTAGTAGTATGCTCAATCGTCCCGGTCATAAAATTAACAAAGGCACCGCTGTCTACCATGTGCCATTATATACATCATCGAACCGTGTAAACAAGCACATTCGTCTGAATTGCATGCGGTCATTCGTGTTCATACACATACCCCACCAACTTTCTATCCAACTTCCTCGGCGGCGCAAAGACTTCATGCCCACAATTGACTTTTACAATCTGCGGCTGCTGCGACTTCTTGACCGCCATCAACACCTCATTCATCGAAGTTCTCAATTCGTCCTGTTGTGCCGTCATTTGCTTCCTTGATTGCGCGGCCTGTTTTGCCATTGCCGCTTCAAGTTTGTCGAATCGTGCATTCTGGTTCTCGGCGAAGCGTAGAGTCAGAGCGTGATTGTTCTCGCTTTGTATCTGCGCTTGCCTGATTTGCGCAGAAAGAAGCTTTTGCTCTGCGCATGTAAGATCAAGCAAAGAGTTGATTTTCTGTAATGTCTTTTTCGTTGCTGTTTGGTGTGCTGTCAAAGATTGCAATGCTGTCGTGTTTTGAGAAACTTCTTTCTGCAACCTTTGTATGATCTCGTTGCTTGGATTTGGTGATACTGGAGTTGGTGGTCGTCTCTCATGCATGTCTTTGATACGAGCAGAGGTTTCCGCCAAGGACGATTGGATTGAGAGCAGAGTGACAGCCTCATCGTCCTCTTGGGGCTCTTCACCGAATGCATCTCGGATCGATGCTGTGCGGAATTCCTGCAAAGCGTTCTCGTTTTCAAGGTGCCTTCGAGACATGATTTCCATCTGTGTTGTCAAGCGGTCTACCGCAGCTTGCAGCTTCTGCATGCCTTTTGCGGAGGCTTGTTGGCCTTCGAGAAGGACATCAAGCTGCAAATTTGACTGACTGACGGATCTGTGGATGCGATCAGAGGTGATGCTCAATTGCGCAAAGTCTACCTTATCCAGCAAAGGTTTAGAGCCGCTATCGTTTGGTGTGAAAGGGTCCTCGAGCTTTCCGATTCCACTGATTACACTGTCCTCTCGTAATGTCGGCATGGATGGTGTCCTGGCAAAAGACGTGCGTCTATCAGATGATGTGGTGTTGTCCTCGAACTGCTTGTGGTCGGTCGTCCCATCGACCAGACGGTATGACCATTTGCCCTTGAGATGTTCAAACTTTGGACTTTGTTGCGCCTTGTCAGGAACGCTGTCGTCTTTAAAAGAGAAGAGCTGCGAGCTGTCGCGCACTGAACTAGGGTATTCGGACTGAATCAATTGCCACCACTGTTGCGCAGTATCCTCGTCGGCGAAACTCAGGAGATAACGGGCCTTGTTGAGCTGGAAAGGGCTCGAGAATGTTCGGCGACGACGTCCATAGGCGAGAAATGGTTGTTGAGGGCTGTCATGGTTGTGGTGCAGCTCCTCTGAGAAGTCACTCATGGTGCTACCACGCGTCTTGCATCCCGTGCTGAGGGGTTCGGGTGAGACGTTGGCGTCAAAACTGTCGCGCATGGGTGGTGTACGAACAGCGGCGTCTTTCTCAAAGTAGGACGACTTTTCCAGGCTCGAAGTAGGACTCGGCGACATGGTATAAGGAAGAAGCTGCCAGTAGTCGCAGAATGAGGCTGGCAATCCATATTGTCAGTCGCCGTTTGATCAGCATGATGCTGCAGTTGCAGAACGCCTTAAGTGGATACTGTACGGTACAGCAAAAGGAAAGTGAAGCTTGCTTACCTGGAGCTCGAAGCGACAAACTACAGACGAGCCGTTGGACCATCTGTGATGGAAGCGCTGGAAGAATCTACTTGTATGTCTTGATTCACCACGCCCACGTCATAACCAATCTATTCGCAACAGGGAACTGGCAAGGTCAAGTCGAAAAGATCACAAGAGCTGTGCCTACCTATTATTGATTGTTTTGAGTACTCTGTAAGGATACAATGCAACTTTGATTCATGGACCGAGCTTCACCACTTCTGTTGCCAGGGTTCAAGGCGTCCACTCCACCATCCTCCCGTGTCCGGCACCATCTCCAAACCCGACCTGAGGTTGGCGCATGAGAGGGACTGTCAAGGGTAGTGGCAAGCCTGTGTCATTTCATCGCAGACGTCCGTAGTTGAGAGATGCTTCATGCGACTTCCGAAGGGTGGAACGGGAGAATGTGGACCAGAGATCTTCTTGGCAAATTCCACAACTCAAGTTGCCAACCACCCTTGGACTCTCACTTCGACGACAATCTTCCTTCTTTACAAGCTAGAATCCACAAATGCGATTTCTTCTTATGCCTGTATCAGAGATGTTCGCCGTCAGGTCTCCGGTAGTGTTTCTTGGCTGTCACGTTGGGGAACACGTCTTGACTTGAGTCGAGTCGAGTCATGAAGAAGAGCCCAGTCCTTAATACGGCCGCGAGTCATTAAGAGACCTCACTTATCGTGAGGCTGATGAATCTAACCTAGCATACTACTGCGGTGGTTCTTACCAGCCTTCCACTTTGTTGAACAGAAGACAGGTCTATTGGCTAAAGGAGAAACGCCCGTGCCTCCATGTTTTCGTGCCTCTTGTCTCCTGGTCTCAGCATCTCCATGATTCGCTACATGTTTCATCGTTTGCGCTGTACCACAGCCCTGCAGGCAACAACTGCCCGGGTGCCTACAACTTTTGTTTGCCAATGTCCAGCAAACAGCCAGATTCGGTCAGACAGCTAGAAATTTGTCTCGAATCCTTCGAGGCCTTGACTCCTTTGCGTTTCGACAGAACCACGCTCATGTCACACCATTTCCATGCCCAGAGTGGCACAGTATGAGAGGAGCGAGTATATAAAGTACAGTATCGTCGTCCCTTGTGGTAGGTTTGTAGCGTCTCACAGAGAACAATTATTCGTACAAACTTCCATCATCAAATTTATCAACTATAAAATTTCCTGTTTTATCTTTTTCAAAACACACCTCGATCCCTATCAGACTTCGCCTCAACTGATCGTCATTATGGGAATCTTAGACAAAGGTAGATGCCCTCGTAAGAACGAGCAAGATGATATGATCGCTGACAAGAGATACCTAAAGTTCGTGGTCTTGGGCTAGGTGTAGTCATCTGGATTCTGGCAATACCCATATTCGCCTTTACCTGTGAGTGTACATCTTCCAATTCGCGGGCAATCATTCTAATATACGACACAGTCCTACCACTAATATCTGCGGTTACACCCGGAACAAGTGGCATCTACCTCGTCTCCTTGAAGCTTGACAAAAACGACTGGCTACGAGTAGGCTATTACGGCAAGTCCCTCGATCCATTCTCACTCTTATCACCTCTTCTAACCTGAGCAAACAAAATAGGCCTCTGCAGAATGGAGGACCACAACACATACTGTACGACCACCAGTACGCGCAGCATGAAAGCCATCGCCCACTCCCTCCACCTCGTCCCAGACGCAGTCAAATACGGTCTCAAGCTGCAAAAAGAAGTCTTTGTCGCCTTTCTGACCGCCGGCGGTATCGCCTGGTTGCTATCCCTGATCCTGATAACCCACGTCATCCTTCGCGGACACCGCGCCGGAAGCCTCGTCCGCAGGGGCGCAAAGGCTTTGGCTCTGGCATCGGCGACTTTGATGATTGCGAGCGCGTGGGCGACGAATTCGGCGAGTAAGGCGTTGGAAGTGTCGACTGATGGCAATTATTCCAAGGGCGGTATCTTGCTGTTTGGTCTGCAGTGGTGTGGTGCTATTCTGGCTTTCTTCTATACGTGGGCTGTGACGAGTGTTGCTGATCACGAGGACAAGTCATTCAATTACCATATCTAAGACTAAGGAAAGGGGATTACGTTGGGTGGACTGGAGTTTCGTGTCTTATTCAAGTTGGTAGCGGCAGCCGTTCATTACGACATTATTGATGGTATATGTGGACAAAAAGTTATGTTTTGCTTTCTAAGAAAATTCGTCTCTTCATGATTCGTTAAATCTTTGGATGAGCAGTCTTTCTGTTTCCTAAAGTAGTGTCTGGAGACATCCTCACCGCCCAGTAGACTCTCCGTTCTAATCGTCAACATTACACCACATCAACCACATCTGCAGGGCAAACTTCTTTGGCGACCTCTCTCCACAACGAGAACTGCTCTTTGAACAAAGAATGAGCGTCCGGCCTTTCCTTTTCGACAGTCTCGTTGTTGACCTTCCAAGGCTTGTCTAATGCTGTAAAATGCAAGACAGAAATCGTATCGTAGAGATCGAAGAGTCGGTCGTAGCTTTTCCGTTTGCCGATCGGTGGATCGAGGTCCAGAGATTTCTTGGGAGGAGATGCCGAACTAATGCTGACGTTGGTTTCACTTTTCCCTCCTGAGAGATCAATGGATGTCGCTTGTGACTCCTGCGCAGCAATCGCATGCAAGTCAACCTTGCCAACCTCGTCGCCCTTGTCGACCTTGCCAACCTCATCACTTTCCGTTCCTTGGCCTCCATCCTCCAAAAACCAGGCTGGTAACTTCCAGGTCTCCCAATGGCTATTCAGCGCTAAAGATCCAACACCCAATCTCCCCATTCTATCGCCCAAAACATGGTTCACCAAATCCATATCATACATATCATAACCGACCCTCTTCATCGCTTCTTCCATCTCTTCCCAGACCTCATTATCCAGACTGGCAACCATAAAGGCTGTCGAGACAGTCTTCTCATCAACCCAATATGCCGGTGCAGCAAGCAAATCCCCTTCAATCTCGAAAACATAATCCAAGGACTTCAAGATCAAAACATCTGCGTCCAAGACAACGATTCGTCTCAATGAAGCATCGACATGATGCATCTGGAAAGCGTACAACTTCAACAAACAATCAGCGTAGTAAGAAGACGCCGGCGAATCCAAAGGTATCGGAGGCGGCGTCTGAAGCGTTACTTTAATGTCGAGTTGCTCCATTGCTTGTATGTACACAAGTGAGACTTGGTAGGAAGCGAGGACAAAGATCCGGTGTGGCGTTTTGTGGGCGGTGAGAAGCTGGTGTATGTTGACTAGAATGGAACAGGCGTAAGTATCTGAAGTTGCGTAGAATACGTAGGCGTATGGTGAAGGCTTGGAGAGATTAGCTCCTAGGTCTCTTGACATCCAGAATTGTGAATTGTATGTTGACTTACCTCTTCAGCCTCGCTTTCCACGATCTCAATTTGCTTTGGTCTGTTGATGATGCTGTGGTCCGCGATAGAATGTCTCTGACCAAGGGTTTGTTGGGCGATTCTCCATCCATCGTGAATGACAGCTCTAGGCTTATCTTGTACACTCGTGAATATCAGGACAAGGAAGATACACAGGACGAGGTATGCAGCTCGACCTGGCTTCAGCAGCATCGTTGCGGAAGCCCGAGGAACAGAGAATCCAATGGCGACGGGGAGGATTCTCTCGCAGTGCTACTGGGTCAGGTACAGCACAAAATCAATCTACATGTTCTTGCGAGAGAAGAGAGAAATAGCAAGTGGTAGAAAAGGCAAGGGGTTCAACTCTGCTTTACTTTCCTAACAGTCCAAGCCATTGTCGAACTTCGTTTTCTCTATTCCGCAGAAGTCGGACCAAACCAATCGGAAGGTCAGGTCTGATGGCCTTCAAGAGCTATTTTCGGAATAGCCATGAACCAAGACCGTTTCAAGGATGTTGAGCCTCAAAACGGTGTGGACTAGGACTCCTAACGGCGCTTACAGGCTCTTGGCTACGAGACGGAGCTCTCTATATAGTTCAAGCGACCTGCAGATCAACATGAATACTACTGTGAAATTCGAATGCGTAAATAAACATTGATTTCACACGTTGCTCGAATTAATCTTGAACACAGATGGTGGAAGATGGGGCAACGATTTTTCTTGATTAGATCCGCAGCCCCTTATAAGCACAGCCGTTACTCGCTATACATTACATGAGGAGAAAACGAAAGGGGAAAATTTTAACCACAATTCCGGCCCCATCACAGGATGTCAGGGGCCCACGCACGGAGCAGACCGCCCCATCTGTAAAGAAGAGAAACAACCAAGGCCATCCTTGAAGGAGGCAACAGGTATAGTACAATAAAGAAAAGACCCAAAGAAAATACAAGAAGAAGACGTGGATAAAAACGTGAAAAGGAATGCCAGAAATGGCGAGGAAGGTGGAAAGTTTTACTCAAGCCCATATGTGAGAAAGCCTCCACATAGTATCGATAGTTTTGCAGCAGACCCGAAGAGTCATGACCCAGTGGACTCCAGGTCTAGATCGCAAAAATTGATCCGTAGCATCAGGAAGAAGAAGAAGAAAACACCCAAAACGCCAACGCTGCTCGTCGAATAACACAGAAGGTGGCAACCCAGGCCCCCCCAACAAGACAGGACTCACACTCTTGGAGCGTGATCACGCTTTTCCAATGTACCGAACAAACTTTCCGGAGGAATTCTGTTCAGATTGGCGTGCTGATCCGGTCGTAATTGGGGCATAGGCATATATCCTTCTTTGCGACGACGATAGCGCTCGACGAGGATACCAATGACGACAATGAGGAAAGTCAGTGCACAAGCGATAGCAAGACCAATCAACACAACGAGGCCGAGGGCAAGATGATGAGCTGTAACACATTAGCATGCTGTATGGCAAGCGACATATACGAAATTACTTACAGTTCTTGCTCAAGAAATTGGCAGGGTGCTGGACAAACATTCCACTGAGAGTACCTTGTCCACCAGTAGTAGAGGCAGTGAGAACAAATGGTTGGAAAGTGGTTCCATTATAGAGAACCGCGCTGGCATTGCCAGTATTTTCAATTCCAATAGCGCCAGTGATGAGCAACACCTCATTGGAAGGTACTAGGTCAGAAAGAGCGTGCTTCTGAGTAAGTGACATGATCTGGAGACCTCTAATGGTAGTGTCGGAAGCAAATCCAGTAACAGAATGCCATGTATTGCCATCGAACTTCTGCAAGAATGCCGAACCATTAGTTGCAGTGCCTGCCGCCCACCATTGGTCGTTGTTGGCATCAGCTGGAGTCAATGCTGTGACAGGCCCGGGTAGATTCGAAGAATTGTCGAGGTCGGTAAAGGTTTGCTTCTTAGCATTGTAGACTGCAAGTCTGGAGCGGTTGCCGCCAGACGAGAAGTCACCACCCACGATAAGTTCGTTGTTAGAGACCCAGGTCATGGTGTTGATGATTCCTGTGAGTTCAGATGCGGGAGGCATCCATTGGCGACTTGAAGTGTCATACATGCACAAAGTCGAACAAGACATTGATCCTGCGTTGCTGAAATTTCCGCCAACATATACGTTTGAAGAGCTCGGCTGAGCGGCAACGGTGTTGACAGAGACAACATCTCCTGCGAGAGCCGCAGGTTGATTAGATGAGAGTCCACCCGTAGACAGATCCCAGATGAGCAAGCCATTTACATCTGTTCCGTTGGTTGTGCCAGTAAGTTCACCTCCCACAAACAAAGAGGTTCCTTGCACGTCAAGAGCTAGGACTGTTGAGGCGGAATCAATGGTCTTAGGCAAACCAAGAAGTTTCTGGTCGTTGGTATCATCGATGATAAGCAGGTTATTGATTGTAGACCCATCTGAGGACTCAGCTGAGAAGTGGCCACCAAGGATTGTCATGTTCTTGCCATTCTCCAGATAGAAGTAGCCAGTAACAACACCAGTCACGTTTTGACTTGTGGTGGTTCTTTTACGTAGGTTGGACGATGCATCCTGATTGGGAGAAATGGTGAAACCTAGAGGAGAAATGGCGGGTTGTCCGGATCCGCTCAAAGCCACTGCATCACTCAAGCCAACAGGGGACGATACGAGAGAACCGGCAAGAAGCGGTTGGTAGCCTGGAACCGCAGTTTGGGCGAGAAGGGAACCGCTCAGTGCGACTCTTGCGTCAGCAAGGTTGTGGAGCCAGTTGCCACGAGAAGGAACCCATACGGCGAAGCCATTGGCATTGAAAGTGGCATTGCTGCCAATTTGATTGACGCGGTCGAAAGATCCGGTGATTGCGATAACATCCTCAGAATCTTTGGCCGTGATGTTCAGTTGCAATGGCACAATGGCATAGACAGGGCCGTTCACGCCAGAGCCCAGGGCACGCCAAGAATTGTCATCAACTGAGAAGGCAGCAATGTTGTTCAGTCCTTCAGTTTTGGCATCAACAGTGTTGGAGAAGTTGCCACCCATGTAGATGGTGGAGCCATTTTGATACATCGTATTAACGACAGAATTCAGACCGCCAGAAGGCAAAGAGGTCGCATTGCCAGTCCCGATGCTGAAGACGTTGTTGATGTTGTTGCCGGAGAAGTTTCCCGCAACATAAGTAACGTCATTGTAGACAGAGAGAGCATTGATGGTGGCTTCAGTGCCGAGGCTCATGGCGGACGCATCAATCTTTGAAGCAGAGAAGTCGGTGTTCACGGTAGCAGCGTTGGGGTTGTATTCGTAGAGACCGTTCAGACCACCAGTTGAAGTGACAAGCTCGAAACGCACGCGTTGTGCTACCACACTTAGTGGGGCTTTCTGGCCAGTCGCTGGGGTCAGGGTGACGGTTGGGCGGAATGAGTCATCGCCAGCATCAACATAGCCGTAGTAGATCCGATCGTACTTGTCGTAGTAATTTGTCTGATAGAGCGTGGTGCTAGTGGGTTCTTTTCCGCTTGTCATTGAGCTCGTGACGTTCACAATGCCACGAATAGTGCAGGAATCGTCCTGGAGACAGCCGGGTGTGTAGATAGTCACCGAGTAATTTCCAGACTGTTTGATATCGGGCTTGAAGACAACCTCGGTAGAGTTGTCTGGAACAGAGTCGACAAAGTTGGCTGTGAGATAGTCCGATGTGCTTTGGCCCGATGGGGTCTGCTTCCAAGGACCTGTTGACGTTGAGTTGGCGCCAGTGGTGCTCACACCGTCGCAGCGAGGCTCGTTGAAGTCAGAAACAGCAAAGGCGTAGATGTCATCCTGGAAGAGCTCAATGCCACTCAGACCACCTCCCGCTCCATACCAAGCTGAGATGTCAATGCGGAAATCGTTCATGCCGACGTCGTTGACGAAGTGGAAGTCTTGGTAAGACGTGTTACCCTGAGGCAGCGGACAGTCGGCGGTACACGATTCGAGCTCGCCGTTCTGGTTTGTGAAAGTAAAGTTCATGATACCGTTGATGGGAAAAGCAGTGAAGCGCCAGGTCTTGGTTCCTCTGCCTTCGTAATTAGTGTTGTACAGGCGCAGCTTAGTCGGATTGAAACCAAAGCCATATGAACCTCTCCAGAAGCCTGGACTGTTATCTTCTAGAAGCCAGGTGGATCCTGCAGAGTCCGTGCCTGTCTGGCAAATGATGTTTTGTGGATCGCTGAAGCCATCAGTAGAAGAGGAAGAACCAGAAGTGATGTTGCCCGCAGACAGATTGATGACCTGATCATCCTTGTTCGTTGGAGTAGTAGTGTTTCCGAGACCATCGAAAGAGCCACCGAACACGATGGTACCGTTGGGGCTCTTGGCGATAGAGGTGACGGGTCCATTAAACCCAGCAAAAGGAAGATTCGTCCAGCCAGTAGTCCAGGCTATGGCATTGGTTGAGTTACCTCCGGTAAAGGTGCCGCCAACGTAGACAGTCGAGGATTCGTCGTCGCAATAAACGGCCGAAACGGAGCCAGAAAGACCAGGGAGGGCGGTGATTTCGGTTGTGTTTGGGTTGTACAAAGCAATACCCTGTGCCTGAACACCACCGAGACTTGTGAAATTTCCTCCTACGACAACACCAGCCATAGCTCCATGGGACATGAACGGACACATGGTAGTGACGAACGCGTCGGAAATGGCCAAACTCTCAAAGGATCCATCGGGGTAGCGGCTAAGGAGGTATTGGCTGCCATTGTTGAAGTTGGCGTTGTCGAGTTGTCCTTCGTAAGTGTAGAGGGATATCGAGTCGAAATCGCCGGCAAGTGCGACGCGGCCAAGTCCAGATAGATCGAGATTCGGCGAGGGTGCTGGTGTATATTTGGCGGCAGATGACGGTGGAAGGAGAAGAGCGAGTGTGGTGGTGAGAGCGACGGAGTGTCGCAAACACGGCGGCGTCCTCATTTTGTCGCGCTGCTCGCCGACGCACGAGGAGAGACGGCGGCTAAGTGGGCGCTGATGATACCAAGGACGAGTCGATGCCTATGTATCAGATGGACGGTCGTTGCCAGTGTCAATGTCTAGAGGCGAAAGCGAAACACTGACGTGGGAGGTAGTCCCTGTTCCTCCGAGTCACGTTCTTGTCGATCGTGAATTGTGAAGTGAACCAAGAAGATGGCGGCTACACAGTGTGAATGGCTGAACAATAGAAAAAATAGGGATTAGTGAGTGATAGAAAGAATGACTGTAGTTAGACTGTGCTCTGGTGGGTGTTGATTTGCGCTATGGGGTCGCCTCGTCGTCAAGGACCCGACCTGAGGAGCAGGAAAGGGAATGTCAGGGAGCGGCCAGTCTCGTCCTTGTGGCATAGGCATGCGTTTGCGCACTGCTTGCCCAACAACCGCGACGGATCTTCCAAGCCCGGTTCCTCCTATCACATCGCTGGACCCGCCAAGACTACCTAGTGAAATTAGATGATGATATGCACCTTATGTCAAACAGACTTTTTGATCAATAAACACTCCTGCGAGCCTGTTGAATCATGACGATCGCATCTTAATCATTATAGTGCTGTCAGCTGTCTGTGTTGTGCTCATTGTCTAGAGTACTATTGAGCCGGAAAGCATACTGATGTGTTTGCTCCAAGCCATTCGTTTCATCGTCTGTTTGTCTCTGTGCAAAACATTCCGCTAGCTTCATGCATTCGGCCCGCGTGCATATATGATGCATTATCGCTATTGTGCATACTTAGGCATGTTGCTAGAATGCATGACTCTGTGTCTCTTCCTCTTCCGACAATAGTGATGAAAAATCAAATAAAAAAGGCTGGACGTTTGGGTATCACAAAAATCAAAGATCATTGAATCCGAGCAGGCGTTTGGGCAGCTCCTTGTCAACCACAGCCCATGCCCATGCTCGGCCTGCTTCACCGCACCACAATGCTTCAGGGTGGTCTGACTTTTCCAGCAGACCGTCTTTCTCCAGCCCCTTCATTTCATGGTTGGTGGTATAGGACAGGAAGTGTTGGCACTGCTTGTCATCCAGCGCCAGCGCATTGCCAGATATGCCGTGACACAGACATGGCTCTTTGGTCAAGAGACCGCGTTCCTCGATACACTCTCTGCCCTTGCGAATGGCGGTGTCGATCTTGCTCTCAAGACTTGGGAAATATTCCTTGATAGACAGCAGACAATTGACTACTCCTGGAGCACCGTGACAGACTTGAACCGCCTTGTCTCGTCCGGGCGGAAGGCTGCTTGGCCAGTTGCCGCTTTCGTATTGGTAAGACAACATGACAGCAAGGTCAGCCTCGACGGCTTTTGCGTAGCGTTCGGGGTCGGTCAAGACGACTTGAGTTATGATGCCAATCACACCGTGGACAGCACCAATGTAAGACTTTCCATGCCACTTCCAAGGTCTTGGTGACTTGAGAATGGCATCAACCACATCATCAGCCGTGTCGTTGAGGAGCCGGGTGACCTTTGCATCGTCGATAAAGCTGGCCTTGATCAAGCGAAGGTAATACAAATATCCTGCTCTTCCAAACAGCCATTCATTCTCGCTTTCGGGATCCAAGACTTCGGCAGAATAGTCGCAGAGCTCAGCAGCCATGTCTGCGTCCTTGGAGCTCGCTGCGCCGATGGCGAGCAGGGCCAGAATGTCGTCGCCAATGCCGCATTTTCCGACTCGGGGGCCTGGGTAAGACTTGATGTGTTCTTGGGCTTGTGTCAGATAGGTGGCTGACCAAGTGCCGAGCTGAATGCCTTCGATGAGCAAATCCGAGTATTGTTGTTGCAGAACAAGAAAGAGGTAAGCAACGCTGATGGGACCATAGTAAAGGCCACCGCCAGCGCGAACTTCAGCAGGAGGGTTGTCGGTAACGAGTCGAGTCAGTGATGCGATAAGTTGTTTGTGGGGGTCTCTGCTGGTAAGTTCTTCATCGTTCTTGAAGTATCGTGGCGGCATGTTGGCTGGACTGGACTGAACTGTGGTAAGGTAACGGTAGCTTTGAGCGCGAACCGGCGGTTGAACACGCGGGGTACTGTGTTGGCTGGGTGAATATCGAAAGATCAGCCAAGTCGAGCTGAGTCCTTTTGCGCGACGAGTAACAAAGTTAATTTGCGAGTGAACGGTCGGTTATCACCAGCCTTGTTGAGGGTGAGACTCGAAGTGAAGTAGAAATATGGAAGACCGATCTCGCCACAGTTGTAAAGTCAGATCAGAGTGAGCAGATTGTTAGAAGTGGTTCTTGCACTTGGGCAGCAAGCAGGTTACGTCACGTTATGTGTGATACTTGCTGCTCTCAATTCTTGGAATAATAATCGCGATGAATTGTCGTAATGCCCAATGCCTTGTATAACCTCGGACACTCGCTCTCAAAGCTACGTACATATGCCTGCTCCAGACTGTATGGTTACTGATGTGAAAGTTTTTGGTCATTTGCTGTCTCTGTATGAACAAGGCTGAATGTCTATGCCTGAACCCTGAATGTTCTACCACTAGCCGTCTTGCGTTCCTTCTCCTCGCTCTCCGGCCTTGCGCGACGGAGGACTGCGTACAGGTCAGTGTTTGCTCAAACTCGAAGGGACATTGGTATCTACCTTGGAGGAAGTCTGCAGTCCTTCTGCGCATTCTTGAGTGGATGTAAGCCTTTGAGGCCTTGATGTGATAATGGAAGTAGTCGCGGAAAGTCTGAATGTGAGAGATGACTTCATATCTTCGTTGAGGTTGAAGGTGGCGAGGGAAGAGGACTGTATCCAGCTTAGCGTATGTCAGCAACCTTCGATTTCAGCAGACGTACCAAAGGTGATATAGCCAACATCAGCGGTGCCGGTGGGGGGCAGGCCTGGCATGCCCTGCAGCTCCAGAGGTGGGTCGTGACGGAAGAGGACCTGAGGAGCGTTCTGGATGGCTCTTCGGCGGGCGTCGACGAACTCTTGAAGGAAGACCTTTCCGAAGATACGATCGGTTTCCTCACGGAAGATTGTGCTGAAAATGACCGTGACACGGTCGTGGCTGGCCTTGATATAGATGGCTTCCTCCTCACGGTAGTGAATGGCTCTGACCTGGCCTCCCTCCTGAATGCCTTGGGGCGCAGTTTCGGAAGTGTATTTGGAGGCTTCCTCGTGGAGAGCGGCATATTCGTCGAAGGCCTGCTCAAACGGAGCGGCCATGGCATTGCGCTTCAGCAAGCTGAGTCGGGTGATCAAGTCGTTGCGGGCCTCTTCTTCGGCTGGAAGGTTGTCAAGATCGACTTCGACAGAGAAGTCATAGCCTTGCTCAGGAGCGACAATGTAAGAGCCATATTCACGTTCGAGAACAGACTGGGCGCCGTATTGGACAAGCTCCTTGTAGCATTTGATGTTGATGGAGATGAGGATCTTTGTCTTTGCGGTAGGGGTGGAGATGTGGAAGGTGACGCCGTCAAAGTCGGAAACGATCTGGTCGATAGATGTGGGAGTGGCACTGAGCAGGGCATTTGTCAGTCTCTCTCTCTCTCTCTCTTTTCCTCCTATACCAAGGGTAATGAGGGGCAGATGTCGTACCCAGAGAAGCGGTCCTTGAGCAACGACTCAATGAGGACGTTCTGGTAATCTAGCAACAACATGGTGAGGCGAGGATGTAGCAAGAGGCTCACAGGGCAACGGGGAGGATTAGATGCCTGTACGAGATGATTGATCAATCTGGTAACTACCTTACAGGTCGGGTGCTGTATGCGGCGGCAGTCGCGGCGTGTCCGTCCGTGGCTGGCGGTGCTAGGATGCCCCGATGCTACTAGCTAGCTAGCCCTAATTCGTTCGGATCGACATCCTTCCCCGGACTTTTCTTGGCTTCCATCAACTTTTTTGATCAGTTCGAGAACTTTTTGCCTGCATCTGCCTTTTGTTGTTTGGCAGCGACAACAATGGTCAAATCCTATCGCAAATACGAGCAGTCGGCCACCTTTGGTCTCGTCAACTCTGCCCTATCCAATCTTGTCTGGACTCCGGACAACCTCGTCGCCTCGTCCTCGCGCAAGACTGGAGCCGGCAGAGCCTACGTCGGCGCCAACGAGCATGTCCTGGCCTGGGATGTGAAGAAGGGCGAGCTTGTCAGCCGATGGTCTGACCCGGATTGCAAGTCTCAGGTCACTGCCATTGCTCAGTGCAGTGCCCAACCTGATCTTTTTGCTGTCGGATACGCAGATGGAAGCATTCGGGTTTGGGATGCTCTGTCTGGCAACCCCATCATGAGCTTCAATGGCCATCGCTCCGCCGTCACTCACATCATCTTTGACACGGACGGCTCCAGAATTGCCAGTGGCTCTAAGGACACCGACATTATTGTCTGGAATCTCCTCTCTGAGACAGCCGAATTCCGTCTTCGAGGTCACAAGGACCAGATCACCGGTCTACACTTCATTCGCACAAGGACCTCAGAAGGGCAATCTCCTCATACTGACGAAGGCATTGACGTTTCCGCTCCTGGCCAGTCTGAAGATATGGAAGAAAAGTATCTGCTCTCGACCAGCAAAGACGCCTTGATCAAGATATGGGACCTCTCATCACCACACTGCATTGAAACACACGTTGCCCAGACCAATGGCGAATGTTGGGCTCTTGGCGTCTCTCCAGACGGCATGGGCTGTATCACAGCTGGGAATGATGGTGAATTGAAAGTATGGTCTCTCGATCTGGAAAGTCTGGCCGAGTTTGGCGCAAATATCGCAGAGGCAAAGCAGTCGAACTGTCTTGCCAGCCGAGGCATACTCTACCGTCAAAGCAAGGATCGCACTTTGAGTATTCTATTCCATCCCAAGGGCGACTACATCGCTGTCCACGGTTCGGAAAAGGCTATCGAGATCTGGCGCATTAGAACGGATGAGGAGGTTCAAAAGAGCTTGGCAAGAAAGCGCAAGAGGAGAAGGGAGAAGGCTACCGCAGCAGGTCTCGAGGCAGATTTGGACAAAGAAGAAGAAAACACTACTCCTGACATCTCCGAGGTCTTTGTCTCATATGTCATTGTACGCACTGGAGGCAAGGTCAGGTCAGCAGCATGGGCGGCCAACAGGTCTTCTAAGGCTGTGGAGCTGATATGTTCGACCACTAACAACCAAATAGAATCTTACAGTGTGACAGCTCGAGAGAAGGAGAAGAAGGCGACCTCGGAAGCCCCTGACTACAGCCGCACCCTGGCTGTCGACATGCCCGGTCACCGAACAGACATCCGAGCACTAGCTTTGAGTTCTGATGATCGAATGCTGGCCTCGGCTTCAGCTGGACTTTTGAAGATCTGGAATGTGCGAACACAAAGCTGCCTGCGAACACTCGAATGTGGTCAATCACTTTGCTGCACTTTCCTGCCTGGTGACAAGATCGTTCTAGTCGGAACCAAATCTGGAGAGCTGGAGCTATACGACATTGCATCTTCTTCCCTGATTGACAAGTTCCAAGCACACGAAGGTGCCGTGTGGACCCTTCAGGTGCACCCAGATGGCACTTCGGTCGTTACCGGCGGTGCTGACAAGTCAGCCAAGTTCTGGAAGTTCGACATCGTGCAGGAGGAAATCCCCGGTACTCGACGAACGACCCCTCGTCTGAAGCTTACCCAGACTCGCGTCCTGAAGGTCGCCGATGATGTTCTCAGTGTCTGCTTCTCACCAGATTCCCGTCTCATTGCTCTCTCTACTCTTGACAATACTGTCAAGGTATTCTTTGTCGATTCGTTGAAGCTCTTCCTTACACTCTACGGCCACAAACTTCCCGTCCTCAACATCTCCATTTCATCGGATAGCAAGCTCATTGCAACTTGCAGTGCGGACAAGAACGTTCGCATCTGGGGTCTCGACTTTGGTGATTGCCACAAAGCATTCTTCGCACATCAAGACAGTGTAATGCAAGTCTTGTTTATTCCTCACCCTGTAGAGAGAGAAGAGGCACATTTGTTTTTCAGCGCCAGTAAGGACTCTGTCATCAAGACCTGGGACGGCGACAAGTTTGAGCAAATACAGAAATTGGAAGGACATCACGGAGAAGTCTGGGCCATGGTCATCAGCCGGACTGGTGAGAAGGTCATCACAGCGAGTCACGACAAGAGTATACGTGTCTGGGATGTTACAGACGATCTCATCTTCCTTGAAGAAGAGCGCGAGAAGGAACTCGAACAAATGTATGAGTCGACTCTTGCTACACAACTGGACAAGGATCATGCAGACGACGACGAAGGGGCAGAAGACGATGTTGCCGCGGCGTCGAAACAAACAATAGCGACATTGACCTATGGTGAACGCATATTAGAAGCTCTCGAGCTCGGAAGTGTAGACTACCAATTAGTCCGCAATTGGGAGGCTGAGAAAGTGGTGAAGCCAAATATTGCGCCGCCGCAAAGGAACCCTCTCTACATGGCGTTGGGCGGTATCAGCGCTGAGCAGCATGTGCTGTCTACCATCCGCAAGATCCCCAGCGCTTCTCTCAACGATGCCCTGATGGTCATTCCCTTCTCATCGTTACCAAACCTGTTCATGTTTTTGGCAGTCTTCGTGCAGCGCAGGATGCAGCCCGAGCTAGCATGGCGTGTGTTCTACTTCCTGCTACAAACACACAACGCACAGATTGTGGCTAGCAAGCAGCTCAAAGACGTTCTTAGCGAAGTGCTCGAAGCTTATGGACAATGGGTCAAGGAGGAGAAGAGTGTGTTGGGCTTCAACATTGCAGCTTTGGGTCTAATGGGCAGGGATATCAAGGAGGCACAGGTGCACGGATTGGACGATTCTCAAGAAGTCGAAGAAGAAAAGGTCGAGAAGGGTACCAAAAAGCGTGCGTTTGCATCGATTGCTTGAGCTGATTGTATATCTTGTATACCACTTGTGCTGATATGACATGACACACATGTCTTGCTTTCTGACATTCAACTCTTGTTGTTTTTCTGATTCCTCTTCTCTTGTCATCGGAATAATTATAATACTTTGCTGTAATCGGCGAGTTTGAGTCATAAGTACTAGTGCAAAAATTGAAATCAAGCTCGACAGTCGATCCACAAGCCGAAGTCGGGCAGCTCGGCGTTTTCCTATCAGTGGGCTTGAAAAATGCTCGCACGAATGAGTCCCTTCTCTCTTGCATCTCTCACAGTCACATCTCCAGCCTTCTTGTGCAGCCAGTCTTTCGGTCTACAAGACCATCTTCGGCCTCGATCGAGAGCCAGTCATCCATATACTGCCATTGGCACGCGACTCGCCCTTATGCGGACTGCGCCAACGCTCTACACTTCACAAGGTACGCCAGATTTTAGCACGCGCAGGGTAGCTTCGCGACAGTGTTGCAAGTCTGTGTCTCGACATGTCCAACGTAGCGGGATGTTGACGGCCTTGCAGATTACATTAGCGATCACCTGTGGAAGGCCAACGTCAATTGACTGAGGCCACGTCTTTATCGACACTCCCCCAAATCTTAACGTTTGTTTTCTACCCACCAATATGGCCTTTTCTAGACGAATTGCCCGCCAGGCTGCAACAAAGCTCTTCCGTCCGAGCCCGCAGCCTGCTGGCTTTGCTCGTTCTTTGACAACCCAATCGGCCTTTTCAGCTGCTGCTCCTCGTGCTATTCGCGCACCCAAGAGGTCCACCAACCGCTTCGGGCAGATCCGACATGCCACCAGCAAGGCTGATGTTGCTCCCAACTCCAAGGCTTACCTCGAGAGTGGTGCCATTGCTGGCGGCCAGAACCTGATCGATGTCAAGAAGGTTCTGGTCATTGGCAGTGGTGGTCTTGCCATTGGCCAGGCTGGAGAGTTCGATTACTCTGGTAAGACGCCCGAGAGACGAGATATATGCTATCTTACTTACACGCCATGCAGGTTCTCAAGCTCTCAAGGCTCTCAAGGAGGCCGGCATCCACTCTGTTCTTATCAACCCCAACATTGCTACTATCCAGACTTCGCACGTGTTGGCGGATGAGATCTACTATCTCCCCGTTACTCCCGAATACGTTACCTACGTTATCGAAAAGGAGCGCCCTGATGGTATCTTCCTCTCGTTCGGTGGTCAGACTGCTCTGAACTTGGGTGTCAAGATGGACGAAATGGGCATCTTCGACCGCTACAACGTCAGAGTCTTGGGTACCAGCATCCAGACTCTAAAGACCAGTGAAGACAGAGACTTGTTCGCTCAGGCTCTCAAGGAGATTGACATTCCCATTGCTGAGAGTATTGCTGTTAGCACCATCGATGAGGCTCTCGAGGCTGCCGACAAGGTTGGCTACCCCATCATTGTTCGTGCTGCTTACGCTCTTGGTGGTCTTGGCTCCGGTTTCGCCAACAACCCCGAGGAGCTTCGCAACTTGTCCGCTCGCTCTCTCACTTTGTCTCCCCAGATCCTTGTCGAGAAATCGCTCAAGGGTTGGAAGGAGGCCGAGTACGAGGTCGTTCGTGACGCCTCGGACAACTGTATCACTGTCTGTAACATGGAGAACTTCGATCCCCTCGGTGTCCACACTGGTGACAGTATCGTCGTCTCGCCCAGTCAGACTTTCAGTGACGAGGAGTACCACATGCTCCGTACCGCCGCTATCAAGATTGTCCGCCATCTTGGTGTCGTTGGTGAATGTAACGTCCAATATGCTCTCCAGCCCGATGGTCTCGACTACAGAGTCATTGAAGTCAACGCCCGTCTCTCTCGTTCATCTGCTCTTGCCTCCAAGGCTACCGGTTACCCTCTCGCCTACACTGCTGCCAAGATTGGTCTCGGCCACACTCTTCCTGAGCTGCCCAACGCTGTCACTCGTACCACCACTGCCAACTTCGAGCCTTCTCTTGACTACATTGTCACCAAGATGCCCCGTTGGGATTTGAGCAAGTTCCAGAACGTCCGTCGTGATATTGGCAGTGCCATGAAGTCTGTTGGTGAAGTTATGGCTATCGGTCGTACTTTCGAAGAATCTTTCCAGAAGGCTATCCGCCAGGTTGACCCAAAGTACCATGGTGTCCAGGGTGACAAGTTCGACGACTTGGATGATGTCCTGACCAATCCCACCGACCGTAGATGGTTGGCTGTTGGTCAGGCCATGCTCCACGAGGGCTACTCCGTTGACCGCGTCCACGAACTCTCCAAGATTGATAAATGGTTCCTCTACAAGATTCAGAACATTGTTGACTGCACCCATGAACTCGAGGCAATTGGCAGCCTGTACGGCGTCAAGAAGGAGCTTATGCACAAGGCTAAGAAGCTCGGTTTCTCCGACAAGCAGATCGCCAAGGCTGTCAACAGCACTGAAGATGAAGTCCGCGCCCGCAGGAAGAACTTTGGTATCACTCCTTTTGTTAAGAGAATTGACACAGTAAGTTCCCATCCTACTCTCATTTGGTCAATCTCTACTAAAACCCTACCCGCTCGCTGCCGAGTTCCCAGCTAGCACGAACTACCTCTACACCACATACAATGCCAGCACTCATGATGTCGAATTTAAGGACCACGGAACTCTTGTTCTCGGCTCTGGTGTCTACCGTATTGGATCCTCTGTCGAATTCGATTGGTGTGCTGTCAATGCCACTCTCTCATTGAAGGAGCAGGGCAAGAAGACTGTCATGATCAACTACAACCCTGGTACGTATTCAGATCTAGTCTCTGAGCTCGATCAAAGCTAACACAACATCTGCAGAAACCTACTCTACCGATTTCGATGTTGCTGATAGACTCTACTTCGAGGAGCTGTCCTACGAACGTGTCATGGATATTTACGAACTCGAGACTGCTTCTGGTGTTGTCGTGTCTGTCGGTGGTCAGCTTCCTCAGAACATGGCCCTCAAGCTCCAGGAGAGCGGCAAGGCCAAGATTCTCGGAACCGACCCCAAGGACATCGACAAGGCCGAGGACCGTCACAAGTTCTCTTCCATCCTCGACTCTATCGGTGTTGACCAGCCCGCTTGGAAGGAGCTTACCTCTTATGAAGAGGCCAAGCAATTCGCTAACACTGTCGGTTACCCCGTTCTTGTCAGACCTTCTTACGTCCTCTCTGGTGCTGCCATGACTGTCATACACTCTGAAGGTGAACTCCAGGACAAGCTTAACGCCGCCGCTGATGTCAGCCCTGATCACCCTGTTGTTATCACTCAATTCATTGAGAACGCTCTTGAAATCGATGTCGATGCTGTCGCTCACGATGGCAAGCTCCTTGTCCACGCTGTCAGTGAACACGTCGAAAACGCTGGTGTCCACTCTGGTGACGCATCTCTGGTTCTTCCTCCTGCTAAGCTTCCTGAACGCACTATTGAGCGTGTCAAGGAAATCGCCGAGAAGGTCGCCAAGGCCTGGAAGATCACTGGTCCCTTCAACATGCAAATCATCAATGCTCCTGCCACTGATGGCGGTGAGTCTGCTCTCAAGGTTATCGAATGTAACCTTCGCGCTTCTCGTTCATTCCCCTTCGTCTCCAAGGTTCTCGGTACCAACTTCATCGATGTCGCTACCCGCGCTCTTACTGGCAAGAACGTTCCCGAGCCTGTTGACCTAATGAAGGTCAAGCGTGACTACCTCGCTGTCAAGGTTCCTCAATTCTCCTGGACTCGTCTTGCTGGTGCCGATCCCTACCTTGGTGTCGAGATGTCTTCCACTGGTGAAATGGCTTGCTTCGGTAAGGACCTCGTTGAGGCTTACTGGGCTGCTGCTCAATCCATGATGAACTTCCGCGTTCCTCAACCTGGTGAGGGTCTTCTCTTCGGTGGTGACATCAACAACGCCGACCTTGCCAAGATCGTCGACTACGTGAACCCCCTCGGTTACAAGCTCTTTGCTGCCAACGAGTCCATCAAGCAGCATCTCGAGACCGGCTCCAAGGACGGCAGCGTCAAGGTCGAGGTTATCGAGTTCCCCAAGGAAGACAAGCGTGCTCTCCGTGAGGTCTTCGAGAAGTACGATATCCGTGGTGTCTTCAACTTGGCCAAGGCTCGTGCCAGCTCTCTCATCGATGAAGACTACGTCATGCGCCGTAACGCTGTCGACTTTGGTGTCCCTCTCTTCATGGAGCCCAAGACTGCTCTTCTGTTTGCTCAGTGCATGAGTGAGAAGCTTCCCAAGGCCGAGGGTATTCCCTCTGAGGTTCGCCCATGGGCCGACTTTGTCGGTCACAAGGTTTTGTAAGGAAACTTCATAAAACTCGGCTAGTCTCCTTTAGACTGGTTATCTATATTACAATGTACTTTACATGAAGAAGGCGTGAGGGATGGAACTTGGTTATGGCGTTTTTATATACATCTAGAATATCACACACTTCAAATTTGACAAATTTCTTCCCATTTTCACCAAGCGATTGTCAAGGCGTTCCTATCAATCAGAATATCTGTATGATTTACTATCGGGCACGCTTAATTATCCAAAGTGATGTTACAATTACGCTCATCTTTGGTTTTCTTGCTTTCGTGTTCTGTTCTTGACTTGTGTGCTATCTACAATGTGGAATGTCAATTGATTGTCGCGATCAAATTATTCCCAAGGTTGCTTGTTGTAGACACTACCCTGTCTACACATCTTCAATGCTTTCTTCAACCATCTATTCAGCAAACAATCTGTCATGATACAGACCATGAACCATCTCTTCCGTGTTCAGACCCTGCGGTGATTGTTGATCAGATGTCGGCAGCATACTGCACGTGGGCATGGAACTTTACGTCGTGCTGTTCTACTTCCAGCAAACACACAACAATCATAACGTCAAACTGTCTACATTTAGAAAAGCAAGACGACTGGTTTGAAACTTCTTGGAAGCCTCACATAGTCATTTCGATCTGGGCTCTCAATGGAAATTTCTACAGTTGTTTCACTCCACTCTGGGCTCACTGCATACCTTCATAGGTTGAGGGCCTTGGTGAATCTCGATGAAGCCATAATATCATCATCACCCGCCGTATTTGGTGCGACTTGACTTCTGCTTCTGCCTGTTCTCGAAGAATTCCATTGTTACTATAAATCATGGATACATTCTGCAAACCGATTGCAAGCTCGATGCTTCATTGCCTTTTGCATGAGGACTTGGGTTATTTCTACCGACCCTTTATTCTTATATTGTTTTCAGGTACCCATTTCAATGCCGGGTGACAGTGACGATCAAACAAAACAGATCGGGAGAATTTCTCTTGGACTAAGGCGACCTCGCGCCGAATAACAAATCTTATCAGGAGAAAAGAAGACATGGAATTTTATGGAGAAACTTGGCATTAAGTGATTTTATGTCGATCCTTCGCCTGGCACATGGTCGATCTTTGAAGACAACCAACAGCACAGAAACGATTGCGATGCTTGGTGTTGAAAGTACGACTTTTGAGTGAAGCATTCTGCCAACAACTGGTCAGACACAGTCCAATCTACGAGTACCTATCCATCTGTCCTCGAAACGACAATCTCTCGTAAATGACGTCGCACTGTCACCTTAAGAATATCTTGGCTCTTGCCCTTCCCACTTCGGGTTTCGCGGCTCTCAATCCTCGTACTTCGTGTGGGTTCCACATGTTTTCCCTTGCAACCTTTCCGCACGCACCCAGGCAAACAACATACTTTTCAACAAGCGCTAGAAGTTCCTCGTACTTGAAGAGGCTTAGCTCTTTGTATCAAGTCCCCTCTTCAACTCTGATAAATTTAGAAAAGAAGGCGAAAAAGAGGGTTTTGCTTCGTGGTTGCCGTGGTCAACATCATGCAGGCACCCGTGCTAGCTCGTATGGCACCTGCCACCGACAGAAGTCTCTTGTGCTTTCAACAATTCAGGTACCGTATTATATATTGTTGACGTCGTTCCTTGTGTGTCTTTCGATTGTTTTTCTTGCTCTCACTACTCAATCTTCTGACTCTTCAATCTTTATCAACTTTTGTCAATTTCCATCTTTCTATTTCTCAGTCTCCCAATTGGTATACCAGACCACACATACTCTTTCAAGATGAAGTTCCAAGCAATGCTCCTCATGGCATCAGCCACTCTTTCCCTTGCCGTCACACCTATTCCTGCTCTTTTCGCTCGTCAACAAACTGGTGCAACCTGCACTGATGGACAATCAGCATGCGGCACTGGCTGCTACGACCCTCAGGCCTACGTCTGTTGCCCTAACAATGCAGTATGCCCTCAGGGCACCTACTGTGATGTTCAGACCGGTACCGCTCGCTGCTGTGCTGTTGGCTACAACTGTGATGGTCAAGGTTCTTCGACCACTACCTACGCTTCTGCTACCAGCATTGCCAGCGGATCTACCGTTCTAGGAAGCTGTAAGTACTGATCCTTTTATCTCTTTTCACTACTTGCTCGGCCGATGTTTGATTACTGTTCGTTTTTTTTGTTTCTTTTCTTTTCTTTTCTTTTGTTTCAATGTACAATGTACGAGGAATAGATTGGTAATAACACGAGATGATTTTTAGCTAAATCTTCGACTGTTGCTGCTGCTTCGTCCTCTGCCTCGTCTGCCATGTCTTCTGCCACATCTTCGGTCTCCTCTGCGCTTTCCTCGGCATCCGCATCTGCTTCTTCGATGGCATCAAGCATTTCATCGTCTCTGACCTCGAGCGCAGCCTCCGCATCTGCTTCTGCATCCTCTTCGGCTTCTTCAGCCTCCTCTGCCTCAGCATCTTCCTCAGCATCAGCTTCTTCAGCCTCCAAGTCTTCGTCGGCATCTGCTTCTCGCTCTTCGACCGCTTCTCGCTCTGCCTCTTCTACCAGCGCCAGTGCTTCCGCCTCGTCTACCGGCGCTGCTGCCGCTGGTCCCATTACCAACGCTGGCCTCGTCCTTCTCGCTCTCGGCGCCATGATCTAAATTTGATTGGCATCGTGAGATGACTGTTGTATTTGGAATTCAATTCTTTTCTGGAGGAGTGTCTCAAAGAGGGGTTGCTCATCTAGTTATATTTGGGAAATTATCATTAGACCATAGAACTGATTATTATATGTACAATAGAATTTTTGTTGTATAGACCATACTTACAACCATACTCTCTTTCGAGTGTCCGAGGTTTCCCATCGTCAAAGTCGTGAACATCGATCTCCATTCTGAAAGCAAGGTAGGGTAGTTTGTCACTGAATGCAGTATTTTATTATAGGTTCTTGATCCAAGTACTTGCCGCCTATACTAAACTCACTTGCGACGATAACCCAAGACATATGCGACTGAACCCTAAGCAGGAAACAATGTCAATAGCATAGATTGAAGCAACGAGAAATGCAAACCCTGCTGCTGGGTCATATCAAAACTGTTTCCAGCATTTTCTCCTACATCCTCTGGATAATCTCAAGTCATTTACCAGTCTTAGCAAAGTCCGTGGATTGCTCCCTCCTTCTCATCTTGACTCTTAATTTTCCCTCCCGAATAATCCTTCCTTTTCTGACAGTCTCATGTTCGTTCCAAGTTTTCTGATAGTCTTTTCCTCGTTTGACTTTGCTATGGTTCCTTCCTCTTTCAGCTTCTCTATGGTTCCTTCCTCTTTCAGCTTAGAGAGCTCCTTCCTCTTTTGTGTCGTCCCTTCCTTGTTGAGTGATTCTCTCCTTCCTTATGAAGTCTTTCGCTCTTTCCTTGTCAAGTATTCCGCTTCTCATCATGATAGTCACGACGAGATGACAGTCACGCTTGTATCACAATGACGATCAAAGGAGGCACCGCTGAGAAGACTGTCGGGTCGTTGCAGGAGGTAAGAGAAAGTTGTAGATGTTCGATATCTATAAAATAGTGTGCATGTTCCCAAAAACAAATCCCCGTTCAAACATCGCTTCTTAACCTGAAGCCACGAGGCGAAGGGGTCGAGCGCTCCCGTCGAGACGCATCCTCCTCTTTGACCTCCCACTTACTCGTCACCAGAACTCTCGGTTCCTTGACCAAGTCTGACTCCGAGTCTGTCGGAGAATTGCAACGATCGAATGCCGGACTGATGGCTCCAGATCCCGCGACCACACTGGCATTATTCCTGGTGATGGGAATCGCATCCAAGCCGGGTTTGCGGAAACTGAACAGAGCACTCGACCTGTTGTTTCCGTCGATGTGTCTTCTCGTGTTTCTCAACTCTTGCTCCCAGTTGTTGGGCGCCTTGTGGCGACCAAAGTGGTGTTGGTATGCGAGACTCATTGTGGGTATGTTTGCGGTCACGATTGCGAGAACAAACTCGAATGTGGTGACTATGACGACGCGACCCAGGATGTATGTGAAGTCGGGCCTTGTGGCGATTTGGTGGAGGACGACGAAGCGAAGGGCGGAGATGAGGATCGTGCAGCCTCCTAGGATCATGACGAGAGCCATGCGGATTTGACGTTCGACACTGAGCGGTTGGGTCAAGAGTGGCTGGATAGGCAGGATGTAGATGATTAGGTCGATGACGATGTTCTGTCACGACTATTAGTAGCGACTATGCATAGAGTGTGAAACTATACTTACTGCGACACTTGGAGCGTAGTAGGCAAATCCAGTACCCAAGCAAGTGGCATGAGGGTACATATCAGGGTTCAATGGAGCATGGCTCGGAATGCACTGCAATCCGTAGAAGATCCAAGTTCCACAGACTTGGACGCCAGTAAGGCACATGGTCAAGATGATAACATAACGCCATGCTGTGGTGCCCAGGAAGCGAAGGTAGAATAAGCAGAAGGACTGTTTGATCAAGAATTGTGCAAAGTGATAAAGAAATTCGCCAGCGAAGAGATACTGCGACTATGTTAGCAAATCAAGTCGAAATATATACACTGCCTTGTTGAACGCACTCTTTGCATTAGGTCAATCTTGTCATCTGGGACTCCACTTTGGTGTCTGGGATGAGATTAGTACTCTACTTGTGTATCGATTGAAGATGTCCCTTACCTGCCTGCACCTAGATGTACCCATTCATAGATGATTGCTTGTTCTACAAGCCATGCTACGAAAGCAAGCACCATTACCCAATCTAAGATGGATTAGCATCGAGATTTGTGAGTACAAGTCCATCAAAAGATCATGTACCTTCTTTGCCCAACGGCCCATCGATGGACGTCCTAGCATGTATTCTGATACAGAAGGAAAGCACACATATGATAACGAAAGGCACCGTTATACCAACGGACAACGAGACAAGGTCTGTGGACATAACGAACGTGAGAAGCAACAAGAAAACAAAACCAGAGAAACAAACCGTGCAAGGAACGACTAAAGCTCACGACATGGAGCATCACCTATCTACCCTTTCGACAGAGTAGCTCGCTTGGGTGGTAAGACATTATATGCGGACAACCAGAAGTAACCTCTGTGATCGACTGTCTAAGATGATTCGGATTTGCATGACGGGAGAAAAAAACCAAGGCTAAAGCTAAGGCCCCGTCGAAGACTGTCAGAGTGAGGCACTGACCTGATCACTATATTGTTCGACGTGATAGGTCATGATTGAGACCGTCATCCCCTATGATGGAAGTTGCTTGCGTGCTAAGAGACACATACTTTGGACAGGCGGCCGCACATTGACGTTCTGCTCATGTTGTTTGTGAGATTGCCACATAGTCGGTGAGAAAATCTTCCAGGAGAATAATCAAATATGTGTTATTGATGCTCCAACTATCTGACGTCCAGCCGTCAATTCGAGAGTGGTCGGATCTAAGCGGAAGAAAAAAAGTAGAGTAGTTACCTGACTCGGGGTCTCCACTGTCCAGATGTATTATGGATTTGGACGACCTACGGTATGTCAATTGACCTTACGGTCCCAATCGAGGTTCTGCATGGTTTAGAAGGCTATCGATCCTTCCAAACCCGGAGCTTTGATCGCGTCCAGCAACGCGTCGAGCAAGTCAGGCTGAGATGGAAGCAATAGAAAAGTCATAACTCTATCGAACAAGTGTGGGAGGTGCAATATGTGCGAAACAGACAATTTGGCGAGAAAGTTGGAGAAGCGAGATATCGCTGGCAAGCCCGAGTCGCACTGTTCAGCCTCAAGCACCAGCCAGCCATTTACTTTGCAATTTTTTGTTTGTCGTCGCAAGAATTTTTATATTCTCCATGAGAAGGTTTTTGTATTCGAATTTCCGGACTGAACCCGAAATTAGTATAACGTCAACTCAATCGCGTCAGAGAAGAAGAATGCTTTCGATCGGTGGACTGTATCCCCCATTCCCTTTGATATCTTAATAGCAAGCTAGGTGTATGCCACTGGACAACCATCAACAGCACAACGACTCGTGATGGTTCTCTCATAGCACTTCGTATTACATACTTGACTATCATCTTGCAAGAACCAAGATGGTTGCTCATCTCTAGCGCTTGAGAATGTCCTGAAAAACTGGATTCGATGGATCAACCCATACATCAACTCATCTCTCACCCCAAGAGGCCAAGACACGGAATACTGGCGGTGAATATATCAGCCGAATCTCTCAAATCCGGACATTGTCTTGCAATGCTGGAGAAGGATCCATGTTCGTATACGTTGAATTTTATCATACAACAAACGCAACATCCCTATCTAGCTAGTCATCACTATATCCTGACTCAAATCTTCTTGGTGGGAGCCATAGGATCGATAAGATGTAAAGCTTCTGACCTGATAGTCAATCATGGCCTTTGGCAAGAAGCCTCGTTATTAGACCTCGATCAATTGAGCTCGTGTAGTAGATCGAATCAAGATATTGGTCTTGAAGGAAGTTTCAGAAGACGATACTTGACATACAGGGCCGAATCAACATGGCAGTCTACACTGATCGTTCATGACCATAAGTAATCAAGAACATGTATACAATCATGTCGAGCAGAGGGAGGTAAAGAGAGATAGAAGAAGTTCTTGGTCGATGTCGGCATTCGGTAAGAAGATCCGAAGAAGACCGTGCGCAGCCGAGCAAACCCCGGACTTGTGATGGTTTGGTCGAATTGATCAAATGACGGAGGAAAAGAGCAGAACACAGCACAGCAGCTGTTCACTCTCTTTCTCTCTATACCGGTGACAGACACGGAAAATGGCGCAGACATCTCCCATGGCGCTCGACAGGCGGCTGTCGCCATCGCCACAGCCGCAGCAGCCTCTTTCCAAGAGAGACAAGAGACGCAACAACATCACCGACAAGCTGGCCGACATGATCCAGACATTTAGCCAGGACCAACATCAGCATTACCGGGCCCAGCTGCAGGCAATCCAGGTCGACATGACCATGATCCTACGAGCCAATCCCTACCAGAACAGCCCAATCGACGACTCGGCCGAGGACATTGAACGAGAGATTGAGACGGTCACTGGCGGTAGCTTGCCAAACACAGATGCTGCCGCCAAGGACTACCTCGCTCTGGCAGGAAAGCGCTATCACGAATATGTTCAGCAGATCAACCAGGCACTGGAACAGCGGGACGCCGATCTGACTGCCTTGCAAGTATGCTCCCACTTTTCTCTGCCCATTTCAATCTCGGTGCAGCACTAACATGACCAGAACCGATACGAAGCGGCTGTAACCGAACTGGAAAAGAGCTCCAGCTACAAGATCCAGGTAGCACAGCGCGAGCATCTTGAGCTTGCCTCGACAGTGCGCAGCCGTCTGATCAACACCGTCACAAAGAAGCGCGACAAGCTGTTGCGAGAGAAGGAGCAGCTCGACATTGCAGACAGTTCCGCCCTGTTCTTGCACCCCAGCCAGTTCACCGTCAACATCCCCCAGAGCCCAGGTGGTGCTGGAAGCAACAGAAAGACAAGACACACCCGCCACCGAGTCCTCGGTGATGTAGAAGACCCCCAAGACCGTCAGAGAAAGCGCAAGGCCCCGGCAGACGACGACGCTACCGATTCACCCGCTCCTTCATTCCGTCCCCTGCAGAACGACAATGGCGGTGCCTCGCCCTTCCAGGATGCTCGCGCAAAGACCGTCTATGGCCAATACGAAGCTCCCGCCTTCTCAATCGAACGTCTGTTTACCGAGAAAGAGCTGAACCACGCCGCCGCACTCGCCCAGGTAGCTACACATCAGTTCTTCCACCAACCTCAGAGTCAACAGCAGAACACCGACAACCCTTCGGCCATCATGTCTGTCGACGGCGCTGCCGATGCTGCTATCGGCCCGCCATCCGTTACAGCCAATCTTGAGGATCTACACCAGGCCAACGGCAGTCCACCTCCCACTCAAGCCCCTGAGATGGAGCGCAACATCTCGCATCACGCTACTCGAGGTGCCACAAGAGCGAATCCCTTGGCCGCCCTGTCCGAAGCAGCCGCCTTGTCTTCTACGAATCCTTTCGTGCCAGTTCTGATCCCCATCACAAAGACCGACAAAGGTGCTCCAACTCCTCCCTGCGTCAATCCAGTCGACGCCGACAGCGATATCGCCCTCATGACCAAGGAAGACGGCCCCATATCAACAAATGCAAACGGCATCGACAGCCAAACGAACATCCAACAAATACGCGAGCGCCTTCTCGAGCAAGCTTGTCAGACGACTACCGGCATCGCCCCCTTTCGCCTTCCCATCCTCGAGACAGGTCCTGCTGCCATCAGAGGCGGTGTCAACAGAATCCCTCCTTACGGATTTGCTGACCCGGACTCGCTACGCTTTGCACTTCGCAACGGTTCAGGTGCACCCACTGCCGCTGCAGCTGCTCCGTCAGCTCCCATCGTCAATGGCAATTTGGCGGCATTGACGGCGGCGGCCAGCTTTGGTGGCAGTATGCCCATGAGTAGAACCACGAGTTATGGCGGTAGTGACGCCGGTGGTGCTAGCGAGGCTGGTGCTGCAGGCGGCGTTGGCATGAGGAGAGTCAGGAGTCGTCTCAATTGAGGCCTTTTCCCCCTTTGACCTCCATGATGTCTTTCTGATTTTAATGTTTCTTTGTTGTTTTTATCTCACCTATGGACATTCTATTTTCTTTCTTGTGGCGTTGAGTTGCCTGAACATCGAGCAAGCAGGTCATGAGGATCTCTGGGCTCTCGAAGCCGGTCCATGTCTCAATCGTTTCTTATTACGATAATGAATTTCTAGAATATTTGAATCATGTCTCGATCTGCGTGCGAAGAAACATGTTGTGACTTGCACGCAAGAATTCCTCTGCGGACAACAGCTGAGCTCATTATACACATCATCGTTGAGCTAAGACTTGGTTCTGGCTTTGATATCGTCTTATCGTTCGACCTTGTCACGGAATAGAAGACTGACAATTCCACCCTCGTCTATATGAAAAAATAAAAGAACTCCTCAAAGAGCGATTGCCCTACTCGCTTTCCATACCTTGACACGATATCGTAATCTCATGACCGCTCCCCTGAAGGCCTGTCCATCCAGGAAAGAAAAAAAAAAGAAAAAAGCCTCAACAATAAGTCCCAAGAATAGAATCTCAATCACCCAATCTTCGGACCTTTGCCACCAGCATGCGCCTTCGAATACTCGACCAACAAGCCCAAAACGCCATTTCCAGCCCTTTGTTGCTGCTGCTGCTCAACATTCGCATTGTTCCCATTTCCGTTACCACCGACACCACCACCACCACCACCACCACCACCACCACCATAAATTCCCCCTTGTTCCTGCGCCACATCTTCATCCTGCGAATCGGAAAACTTCCAGGAATCGGCTAGACTGGAGTCTTGTTCGATGAGTTTGCTCGTCGTCATGGTGGCGTCTATTGCTGCTGCTGCTGCTGCTGCGCGGTCTTCTTCGCCTTCGTCGGGGCTCATGTAGTCGTTTGCGTTTGGGGTGCGACGGTTGTTCATGTTGTTGTTGTTGTTGTTCGTCGGACGTAAAGCGTTGGCTTTGCCTTTGGGACGTCTGGCTGACGGTGCGTAGGTGTTTGCTTTTTGATGATGGGGTACGTCGAGTAACAGGGATTGGTGGGGTGAGGGGAGGTGTGAGGGTGCGGCACGTCTTGGATCTGTTCGTCCTCCGGCGGCAGCAGCAGCTTTTTTCAATGGTGATAGTGGGGGAAATGCGGGTGGAAGTTGCATGCCGTATGGACGATTCAGACGAGCGGCTTGCTGTTGGTCGTATCTGCCGAGTCGTTCCATGAAGTAGTACTGCGACCTGGCCATTTTGTCGTCTTTGGTGCCAAAGTATTCCTCTCGCAGACCATCGATATCTGCAGCCACGTCATCCTCCACATTCTTGGCCTTGCGGAACTCAAAGACGGCAAAAGTGCAGAGATGACCCAGGCCATCCACCTGGACGGTCGAGTTGCGGAAAAAGTCGACGATCATCTCACTGCGCTTGCCCGAATTTCTCCAGAGAATGAACGGTGCTATCAGCAGACTCATGAGTTCCTCGAGGAAGATAAGAACTTTCATTTGGTACAAGGCAGAAAACTCGACTCTGACTTCGTCGCTGTGCAACTGGTTTTTCCAGCGAGCTGGGTAGTAATGAGTGGCCTGGATGACGTTGGTTAGATGAAAGATGGGTTCGTGGACCTTGGTTTCATCAGGGATGGCATTGCGAGCACCAGTCGCAATAGCGAGCAATACGGTAATATAGAAGAAGGCAGTACGACCAGAAGTAATCTCGAATCCAAGGAAAAGTTCGGGATCCCATAACGTAGCTACACCTAGTAATCCAGCAAGGGTTCCGCTGACAAGACTGACGAACTCGAGAAACTGGTGCGTCTTGTCTCGTGGAAACTGTTCCAGATAGGCGGCTGCATATGGGTGAGCTTGTTTCATGCGATATCTAAAGTCATGTTCGAGCTCATTGAACTCGCGGAACTTCCATTCAGCAAGAGGAGTGAAAGTACGAGTACCGATAGAAGAGGGGCTTGCACGGAACTCCTGGTTATGTTTAGTCAATGCAGCTACAACAATCAAGACGACAAAACACTCACAGCATAGTACCGGGAAAAGTAGTAGACGCAATGTATAAACACGGTATAGGGAGCGAGGAAGATGCTCATGATTGCAACAAATCGGAGACGAGTGCGGAGAAGCTGAATGAGGCGATGTCTGTCACGTCGCTGCAGACATGCCGGATTGACATGGCCTTGGTCGTTGAAAATGAAGCCAGCGAAGCAGAACTTGATGCAGTCATCCAAGCTTTTAGAGTAATACTGACGATTGCCAAGGAATGGGACGGAGAGGGTCAGGTCAAAGATCTCTTTGTTAAAGAGGGCGATGCTGTAGTTGTCTCGACGCATCAGACGGTTGGCGATATCGTGAGCATCCATGCGTTGTTTTGACTGTTTTCGTGCATTCTTGACCATCTTGGGCAGAGTATCGGCAGTCTCTGGATTGAGGTCTCGAAGCTTCATAAGCCCCTGAACCACACGCTCCCAGGATACAGCCTGAATATCTGTGTCTGGGATACCAAGAAGATGTTGGTAGAACATTTCCATCTTGCGCAGCCTGGGGATGTCGACGACGTATTTGCAGAGAGTCCACAGCCACCAGAAGCAAAAGACCCAGATGAGGAGGCCCTTGAACCAGGAAGACTTCTTCATGCACTGTGGTATGAGAACCTCGGAGGTGGCTTTGCTTGTAGGAATCTTTGCGTAGTCGACGCAGGTAGAGAGGAAGATGAAGAGGGTGAAGAGGAAGGCGGTAGTGCTGTGAGGCGAGACAGTCAGCATCGAGATCAGAGATGGTGATGGCCGTGTCCATGACTTACGCGAGTTGCAGAAAGCGTGACAGGAGAATCGAGTAGATTCCATGACTGGTAAAGTACTCGTAGATCTCGAGGAGAAATGCGTCGAGGTTCTGCACGTTGGTCCACATCCAAACGGCCTGCTCTTTGAGAATGGCGGCATCCTGCTGTGGTGTATTATGGATCACAGGACGTGGACGGTCCTCTGGATGTAGCTGCTGCTTTTCCTGGGCCTTCCTCCACTGCGAGTCTGCACGAGGTCGTTCGCTCTGGGGCGGAGAGTGTGGAGGACGGGCAGGGCGGTGGATCGAAGCAGGCCTGGCCTCGATGAGCAGTGAAGCGGGGATGTCGTCGTCGCCGCCGGCGCCGCCGTGGGGACGCGAGGATGAAGGCTGAGGTCGTTCCATCTCGGCTTCTGCCTCTGCGAGGAGAGCATCTAACTCGTGGTCATCGGTCGAATCTGCGAGGCCTCTCTCAAGCCTATCCGCCGTCCGGGGAACATGACCACCACCACCGCCATCATGGTAGCCGTCGTCGTCGGTTGTGGGTAGAAAGCGAGACAAGATGCGTGAGGCCATCATCCTGGCTGCGAGGTCCGGTCGACTATGGTGACATACATAGACGAAGCTTTTTCTGTTCTGCGAACAAGTGCTTGGCTGTCTGATCTCGTGTCCAAGACGTCTTGTAACTTGGATGTATGTATGAGGTAGTCAGCTGCCTGTCCCCAATCTTAACCCCGATTTCTCCGGAGCCTCAGCCCTGCATCAACCACCTCAAACCTTAAATGCGTACACTTGACATGTGACTCTCTCCCTGCCTCCTGCTTCTTCCTGCCACATTACCGACTAATATCACGAAGACGCAACTACCATGGATTCGTCCTTACAAGCCCTCGTCGACGAGTGGTTACGGATTGACCAAGACCCTGCTACAAGGACAGAGATTGAGAAGCTCCACGCAGACAGCAATGTAGCTGAATTGCACAAACGCTTGTCCAAGCGTATTGCTTTTGGTACAGCTGGTCTGCGTGGCACCATGGCCGCCGGCTTTTCCTGCATGAACTGTCTGACCGTCATCCAAGCCTCTCAAGGTCTAGCCGCGTACTTGCTCAAAACAGAGACCAATGTGCAGACACGGGGTGTCGTCATCGGAAGAGACGCTCGATATAACTCTGATAAATTTGCCCAATTGACTGCTGCTGCTTTCATGGCCAAGGGAATTTCAGTGAAATGGCTTGGCCAGGTCCACACGCCTTTGGTACCCTATACCGTCGGTCATCTGAATGCTGCCGCTGGTGTCATGGTAACAGCATCACACAATCCAGCTGCTGACAATGGATACAAAGTATATTGGTCCAACGGTTGCCAAATTATACCACCCCATGATTCTGGTATTGCTGAGTCGATTGACCAAAATCTGGAGCCTGTGACCTGGGACACTTCTGTCGTCATGACTGACAACCCTCTGTTCTCAGAGGTCTTGCACCAGGTCGAAGAAGACTATACAGAAGCTGTATCGAACAATGCTAGGATTCAGCATGGACAAGCATCACAATCTTTTGTCTATACTCCTATGCACGGTGTAGGTTTGCCATTCTTTGTCTCACTTCTGAAGCGCATGGGTCTTGAAGACAAGATGCATGTCGTTGAAGATCAGGCCAAACCGGATCCTTCGTTCCCTACAGTACGCTTTCCCAACCCAGAAGAGAAAGGTGCACTCGATCTTGCCAAGCAAGTCGCCGAAAAGGCTGGTATCAAATTGATTCTGGCCAACGATCCAGATGCCGACAGATTTGCTGTAGCCGAGCAGGTCGACGGTGTCTGGAAGCAGTTGACAGGCAACCAAATTGGTGTCTTGTTAGCGTCTCACGTTCTTGATACATACGAAAAGAAGGGCTCCAAGAAAGGATTGGCGATGCTTGCCTCAACTGTCTCTTCAAGAATGCTAGCTAGCATGGCTGAAGTCGAAAAGAATTTTCATTGGGAAGAAACCCTGACTGGTTTCAAGTGGCTAGGTAACAGGGCTCGTGACCTAGAGAGTCAAGGATATCATGCTCTATACGCCTACGAAGAAGCCATCGGGTTCATGTTTAGTAACATCGTTTTCGACAAGGATGGCATTTCTGCAGCTGCTGTATTCCTATCTGCTTGCAATCGCTGGAATGAGCAGGGAATGACCCCATGGGGCAAGTATCTCCAGCTCTGCAAGAAGTATGGTAATTTCGAAGATGCCAACACATATGTGATCTCGCCATCCTCAGACGTCACAAATCGTGTCTTCGACGAGATCCGCCACGCCAAACCATCTCATGTTGGTCGACGTCGCATCCTTCGATGGCGTGATTTGACTGAAGGTTCTGACTCGGGCACTCCTGATAACAAGCCATTGCTACCGGTGGATAAGTCTTCACAGATGCTTACATGCGAGCTTGAAGGTAGCGTCCACTTTACAGTACGTGGCTCAGGGACTGGTAAGACAATCACTTTTCATTCCCTCTGTAATCAGCCAACTGACATCATTGCAGAACCTAAGATCAAATTTTACATTGAAGGCAAAGCCGTTACTGTAGAAGAAGCAAAACGTGCAGCGAACGAAGTTCTTGAAGACCTGATGACAGAATGGTTCAAGCCTGAAGCGAACGGCTTGAAACGACAATAGGATTATGTGATAAAATGATAGACAAAGACAGAACCGGGTATACCCTACACACACGTTAAATCACAGGGATATCTGACACATTACGCAAAGCGACAGAAGACGTGATATGGATGAGAGGCTAACTAGCTTAGCTACTCCAACTCGTCATACATGTCACAACTGGAGCATACCAGTATATCTAGAATTTGCGCACCTGAGTAGCAAACGTAGTACGAGGAGCAGCAGCAGCAGCATTAGCAGCAGAGGCGTTAGCAGCAAGTGGTTTACTATCCAGTGGTCAGCATCGATATCCAAGTAGCCAATGTTTCAGAAAGTAACTTACAGAGCATCGAGACTCTTGCTCTCGACATTCCAGCCATCAGCTTGAGCACCACCTCCAGTAAAGTAGGCTGCACCCTCAGTATCGCCACGGAGAACCCAGCGGAAGTAGTTGGCAGCAGCGGTACCATATCTACCACCATTAGGCTGGCCATAAGTACCACCATGTCCCGAGTTATCATTTCCCTTCCAAGAAGCAACTCCCGCAGAAACAGCCGCATAATCACGTTCACCCTAAAAACACCATTAGCAAGAGAAATCCTCATCCACCACATACACGAGAAAAGAAGCAAACTCACATTCGCATAAGCGATATCAGTAGACCCACCCAAGAAGAAGAAGATAGGTGTCTTGATGCCAGGAACAACCCTCTCCGTACCTCCCTCATCAAACTGTCCAGAGTTGAAGATGCCAACGGCACCGACACGAGAATCTCCGACTTGACCATAAGCCTCGATGCCGCCACAACTCATGCCCGCCACGGCAATCCTCTTCGCATCGACATTGACATACTCCCCCTTTCCGGCTTGTTGCTCGATCCAATCGATAGCCGCAGTCATTTGCTCAGCAGTGGTGGAACCTTGTCCGTTGGGCGTGCCTTGAGCGATTGCCATAATACCGTGGGAAGCCACTTCCAAGAGGAGATTTTGGTGGGAGAGCGAGTCCGACGAGCAGGCGCCGTTGCCCCAGATCAGGACTGGTATGCCGGAGGGGATGTTGGCGGTGTTCGAGGGGGCGAAGATTGTGTGGTCTGGCAGAACGGGGTTTACGGAGTAGGTTGCTGGGTAGGGACCGGAGCCGCTGCCACTACCGTTGGCTTGGGCGAGGGCGAGGGTAAGCAGGTTTGCTCCTGAGAAGATGAAGGCTGTGGTCTTCATGATTGATAAAATTGGGGTAACGTGAGATGAGAGAGTGAGGTGGTTAGGTCAGTGTGGAACTTGACCGAATGTGAGTGCGGCTGCCGTGCTTGAAAGAAAAATGTGACGAAGAAAGATGATAGAGCTGAAAGACCTACTGCCCTGGTTTTATATCCAGTCACTTACCTCACGGCCTGTCTTCACGTTACAGGTAGACGATTAGGCGAGGATTGATGTAACACAGAAGCATACGACTATCCACTTATTGTATCAGATCGAAGCCCACGAAGGCTGTGGGGTATAATAGTCCAGTGGCGCAATCTGTATACAGCAGTTCAGTCCAGAGATCACACGTGGAAGAGAGCTTGGCTTAATCAATGTGAAGCCGACCCTTTTCACCCATGTCTTGAAGTTGACGGCTGTGAGAACTCTCAGAGTCATACACTTCGAAGCCTCAAGTCATCTGATAAAAGCAGTTGACCTGTAAGCAATGATGATGTGTATGAGAATATAGAGAACCATTTTGAAGTTGAATTGCGAAGTTTACGTTTATTGGGGATGATTGATCTGCGCTGAGGAAAGATCAGGAGATTCGCTACGTGTAAGCGAGGTTTCATCATATCGTGTTTGACAGCTTTCAATGTCTGAGTCAAGGAGTATCGTCGACCTGGCACTGCCTCTCAAGGAAGGTACCCATCCAATATCAGATGCGGGCTTGCATGAAACCTCTGCGGGGAACATGAACGAGAACTTGGCAGACGTAGGGTTGCAGGATGGCTAAACAGAATCGAACAACATGGCTTCTCTCTGTCCTGTAATGGACATGTTCAATGCCGTTACATGGCATTAGATTGTTTCAAGCATATGTAGAAATTAACATACAAAGCTCCCCTACACACGCCTAGCTCATGGCTCATCTGTATATTCATCCTCTGCAACCGCCGACTCGCGACCACGGGCCTCGTCCTCCATATCTGCAGCCCACAGAGCACTGCCAGCAGCCGTGGTAACGAGGAACAGCATGCTGACAACTGGAACCAATTGAAGTATAAGGGCGACCGTGCCGAACCATAGGTACTGGTATCGCATAGCCTTTTTGCGAACAAAAGCCTTGCGTTGATCCCTAGTAAAACCCTTCAGAACGTGATATCTTCGTTGAAGCAAAGGTCCAGCTCTGTATCCTGTAAGGACCAAGAACAAAGGAATGCCAACAAAAGGCACAAAAGTCAAAGGTAACAGAACCACAAATTCGAAGATCTGGCGGAGCGAGAAAGGTGCAAAGACAGCACCTTTGTCCCTAGGACCTAGAGCCTTGACCGAATCCTCTGCTTCGAGATTCACAGGTCGACGTTCCTTGACCAGTTCCCCGTACCCTCGAGCGACCATGACTGCATCGAAAACGTCGACCTGAGTTTTGTCGACCAGGAATGCTTCGAAGAGGAGTGCGATGATAAGGTTGCCTTCAGTCAAAACCAGGAAGGTGCCGTTGACCCAGGCCGAGCCCTTGCTGTGGAAGAGCGCGAGAAGTGCGACTTGTGGCAGATACGCGGTCAAGAAAAGAATGACCAGGATGAATGAAGACAAAACCACCAGAGGCAATAGCCGTGCGCGCATCAATGGCCACATGTGTCTGTGAGAGAGAAAGTACCAGCATCCCTGATAGAAATTCGTTAGTCAAGCCGTATTTCGCCTGCTCCTAGAAACTGGTCAACTCACCTTCAGAGGATAGAGGAAGCTGGTTGTAAAGTTCGCCCTCACCCAACGGCGGAAGGGCGTATCTTGAGCATTTGCCATGTCTGACGGCAACAACAAGTTTGGTTGTGGGAGCTGAAGAAACAAGAAGAGTTTAAAACTTGCTGCCTTGTCACGAGCGCGGTATGTCATTTGTGCACAGACCAACCATATCTACTATATACCACTTTCGGAAACCGGATTGCCATTTCTTTCCCACCAAGGATTCTCATCAATAACTACAAGATATCAAGGTGAGTTGTATACGGACAGAGGGACCAGGAAAATATAGAGAGGTGCATTGAGAGCCCCGAAATCCAAGAAAAGATGTTAGGCTCTCAACGGACTTTCTCCCAGTAGTTTGGTTCTTTTGAAGCCAAATACTTCAAGTATGAGGGTTCACCACTGTTCACCTTGCTCACACGACCACCTGTAAGAGCAATGTTTTGCACAGCCGAAGCTGAACCGTTGTCGATGTCTTCGTCGATCACGCTGGAAATTGTATACTGCTGCCTTTACGCTGATTCTCTTCAAACTTATTCGTCTTCGTCTTCGTCTTCTCGCGTACTGAACAAACATATCGACTCTGTATACGCAATTCAGTGTCATGTTGACGCTTCGGGCTTGGGAAATGTATTTTACTTTCCAGGATTCCATGATAGCCTCTTGGTAGGTTGCTAGACAGGCCAACGCCTTTGAGGAGTGATCCCAGGTAATATATCTACTTACAGGTACGACAAGATCGAGTGAAGGGATCTCATGTTTGTCGATCGGGTCAAAAAGGTATGTCGATACATATTCATGTTGCATGATGTCAACATCATCTTGTATGTCCATGGACCTCGGACGCATGTGTTGTGAGTCGATGTTGCTCCAGAAAAGGCGTCCCTGATATTGGCCGCGATGAAAGGATTGCGAGAGAGAAGCAACTCGACATCATGGTCGGTGCCATTACATGCGCCGTCATGTCAGGTGAGAAAGTCGATAGTATTGCACAATTCTTCAGTGATAAGAGAATGTGGTGATCCATACAGCAAGCTCAGTATCTACACCCAGAGATGTTGGCTTGTTGACTGCATGTAGCCAATCATATATGGCAGAAAGACTGTCCAGAGTAACGAATGGCAAGCACGAATAAATGAGCCAGACTTACGAACAGGATTGTAGGGTGGTTGGCACGGGTGCTTGGAACCGAGCAGCTTGAATGGTTCCTCAAAGATGTGGTTGTGTAGGACGATCGCTTGAGCAAAACGAAGCATAAACTCGGAGGTTTCCACCTCCATCTGTTCTTTATTGAGAAACTAGGATATCGCCGCCACAGTCGCCGTCCACAGTCATCTAAATTGCGTTGTTGGGCACAAGTTGGAAAGTCTACCTTGCAGCCGTGAAAGGCGTTAGCAGTCCAAGAATACTGTGGCTGTAGAGCAATAAGTTTGGCGGATAGAGGAAGAACCGCACTGGCGAAAAAAGAAAAGAACCCTCGTTCATATCTTGTTAGAGAGTTCCACACCTGGATAGTGCCTGTCTTATGTGTGGAGACTACAATCTAATGCGACCTTGTTGGATTCCATGGAAACAAGACTCGGTCGTGTGCGTCCTGTATATCCTGGGCGGGGAAGCTATACTCACGCTGGCTGCCATGAAATTGGAAAAAGAATGTCGCAGATTACATGCCAAGTCTATCAAGCTTGATATGCTCTTCAGTAGACGAGTTGGCAGCGTTGGCAGCATAAATCACATGAGGGAGGGAGGATGTGTGAGACTTAGACGACCGCAACTTCATGATATGGCAAGATCTTCCTCGAGTTCGCCCTAGACGAAGCCTCAGGAGAACTCAGACTGTGCAATATGTTCCCACAGATATAGGACATTTTATATTATTGCTGCATCGAGATGTTCGTCCTAAGACTTGTTGATAAAGAGGTCTATGTACGTGGCCTGTGCTCACCCCTACAGGTATTTATCCAGTTTGGACAACGTTTCTTCGATTCTCTTACTCCAAGACCAACCCTACCTGAGTGCTTGACCAATTATCCCAAGAGAGTATGGATTCTGATCTTGACTCGATGGATGAATCATACTACATGGTGTCATGCCATCGGACCGCGAGCCAAGACCACATACCGGATATATTCAAGCTACCTGAATGTGATGGCAACGATGTATACGAGTTGAGCGTAGACGAGTTGCAGCATTTACTTTCCTCTGGCTCCACGACTTCGGTGGCATATACTAAGCATTGTCTGGAGAGAATTAGAAGGGTAGCTATTTCAATTTATGTATTGACCTTCTCGTTCTGAGCTATGGTAGGTCAACCCATACCTAGAATGTGTCATCGAGACGAACCCAGATGCGCTTGACATTGCTAAGAAGCTCGATGAGGAAAGAAGCCAAGGTAGATTGCGTGGACCACTACATGGCATTCCTGTTTTGGTCAAGGATGTAAGTCGAGTGAAGAAACCATCTTCCTCAGTTATTGCTTTGATTTAGTCTCTGGTCTCTGATACTCCCGCTAGAACATGGCCACAAAAGACAAAATGCAAACAACGGCAGGCTCATGGGCTCTGCTTGGAGCAGTCGTCCCTAAAGACGCTCATATAGTGCACTTACTGCGCAAAGCCGGTGCGATCATTCTAGGACATTCAAATTTAGATGAATGGGCTGGCATGCGAAGTCGAATCTACTCGAATGGGTACTCTGCTCGAGGTGGGCAGACTAGGAATCCCTATAGACTGAGCAGAAGTCCACGTACGTCTTTCCCAACTATGACACCCAACAATCTTGACTGACGCAACCCAGAGGGCTCAAGCTCGGGTTCTGCAGTTTCTGTTTCGAGCAATATAGTACCAATAGCTTTCGGTACCGAGACAGATACTTCTGTCATCTGGCCAGCAATGGTGTCTGGCATTGTAGGCATAAAACCTACTGTCGGTCTCACGTCCCGTAGTGGCATCGTTCCAATCTCTGAGACCCAAGACAGCATTGGAGCTTATGGACGCTGCGTGGCAGATGCAGCACGTGGCCTCGACACTATTGCTGGGCCCGATATGGAGGACAAGTCCAGTACCGTACCCGAGCGACGCCAGCCGAGAAGCTATGTCGACTGTCTTACGTCGAAGAAAGCTTTGCTTGGTGCACGCTTCGGATTACCTATGAAGCGGTTTTGGGAGCTTGCACCGACACGTCAGAGAGAGGTTGCCGAAAAAGTCTTGCAACTCATCAGGAATGCTGGAGCAGAAATTATACCAGTGGATATGCCTTGCGCGGAAGAACGAATTGCACCTGATGGGGGTTGGGACTGGTTAGTAAAGATCCAGACATGATCATAACATCTCAAATTCTGACTGACATGACTAGGGAACATGGCGAGGAGGAAGTATCTGAATTCACGGTCAACAAAGTCGAATGCTACTACTTGATGAACGGATACCTCAGCAAACTGAAGAACACCAAGATCAAGACTGTGGAAGACGTGGTCCGCTTCAATGAAGAGAACCGTGGCAGTGAAGGAGCGGATCCTGGAGATCATCCAGCATTCCCTTCTGGACAGGTAAGGATTAGATATCTGTTGATCATTCAAACATGCTAAAACTGCCCGATAGGACAATTTCCATGCAGTTGTAGCTGCCAAAGGTATCAAGTCGCCAGCGTATTACTCAGCTCGTGCGCATATGCGCAAGCAATGTCGCGAAAATGGTATTGATGCGGCTCTACACCCCGTCGTGGATGGCAAGAGGATAGCACTCGACGCCCTGTTATTCTGCGATGTCCGTGGCGCTGGGCAACAAATTGCCGCGCAAGCTGGTAAGCTATGCCTTCATATTGGATCATTATTGCAATTACTAACTGTGATCCAGCTTATCCTGTGCTTACGCTTCCTATTGGTCTTGATCCAGACGGCATGCCTGTAGGTCTTGGAATACAACATACAGCTTGGAAAGAGGACATCATGTTCCGCTGGGCCAGTGCTATCGAGGACCTACTGCGCTCGGAGGTTGGTCCCAGGGACGCACCTCACTACAAAGAGTTCATGTCGAAGAACATCCCTGTCGAGAACGAATACGACTACCCTGGGGCACCTCCAAGGTTTGGAGATCGACCTCCTCCTAAGGTTGTTGAGAATAAGTACTGTAGACAAGTTGATACATCATTCTAGATATTTACATGAAAGGTACTCGCGTTGCCGACTTGATGCACTTAGCGAGATGCAGCTCCAGAGAGCGTTTTAGCGGCATCGCGTTCGATGACCAGCCTCTTGATGGCCTCTTGAAGCCAGTACGGGAACTTTCTCATCGTTCTCGCAAAGCCGTCAGCACCCTTTGAAATGATGAGTGAGCCTCCGCGGACGTCAAAGATTTGCCTCATCACTGCATCAGAAACATCTTGAGGATCAAGAACTGTCATTCCGGCCTTTTTGATGTCGTCCAAGCCCGCGGCAATCAAGGGTGTATCGGCGAACGCAGGATGAACGACTGTTGTCTTGATCTGTGGACACTTGTGAACGGTGCGAAGCTCAGTGCTGAGGCCCTCATGGAAAGCCAATGCGGCGGACTTGGTCATGGAGTAGTGTACAATGCCAGTTGTGGGTAAGAAGGAGGCCATACTAGCTATGGTTACGATGTGACCTACGAAAATGATCAGCTATTGGAACATGGATGTGCATTCTTGGTGTTATTAACCTTTCTTCTGGGCAATCATGTTGGGCATGAAGGCCTGTATCGTGTAGTAGTGGGCAAGGACATTGACACCAAAAATCTTCTTCAGAAAGGCGGGATCTGATCGTATCATGGATTCTTCACGACCAATTCCAGCATTATTTATGAGGATGGAAGGGTGGCCGATAGAGCTTTGAACAGTCTGGGCGATGTCATTGACTGCTTCAGGGTTGGTCACATCACACCTGAAGAAGGTGACCTTCGGGTTGTCCTCAAGGCTTGGAGGAGGAGAGTTGACATCCAGGATAACGACATGGACTCCTTTCGCAGTGAGATCTTTTGTGAACAGAGTACCGAATCCAGAGGAACCGCCTGTCACGATGGCAATTTCTTTGTCCCAATGCCAGCCCGTCTTGTCAGATCGGAGATAGAAGTTGTTGCCCGCCCAAACATTGAGTAGCTTGGAGACGTTGTTAACCAGTCCAATCCCAAACAGCCACTTGAGAGTGGTAACAAGACGGTCCACATTGTGTGGCTTGATTATCTGGTGTAGGTATCCTAGCAGAGGCTCTCGAACTGAATCCGGTCCTTTGAGCAAAATTAGGAGAGCAGAGCCCGTGATGATTGGAGAGAAAAGTGCTTTGCTCATCGTTGCAAGGCGTGATGGATGCCAAACAGTGGTTCGAAAGGAGAAGAATACACTCTAGTACTGACTTGTCAGATCCAGTTTCTTGCTCAAACTTCGTTGCTGGGTCCAATGGATGGCAATTCCTCGTATTTCACTTTTGGTGGAATGAGTAAAGTGCAATGGAAACGTCTTTATATACTAGATATCAAGAGGAATCTGAGATCATTTGAGCCAAGCTACCTGCTAGTACAAGGACCCTTTATATTCCATCACTAGGAGACTCCTGAGTGGTGGATGAGGGGTAGAAACGGTAGGTACAATGGTCAATCTTGTCGATCGATATCGAGGCTCCAATGCAAGGACGATCTGAGCCGAGGTTCGCAGCTTCCGCCGAAAAGTTCAAGCGTCACAACGACCGAGAATGTTGCCACTACTACAGCGTTTTCTTTGAACCGACAGCCACACTAACTCTGCTGTACAAAAAGTGATCATGAATGGCATATTCCTGCCGTTCCTGTATCCGTGCTTGCAATCATCTGAGCATGCGCCGCGACTTCTAAGGAGTACAATACGACTGGGACGACCGAAAACAAGATTTCAATGTCTCAGCCGACGACCAGTCACGACCTTCTCGAGCACCAGTGGAGCCTCGGAAGATGAAGACTACGTCCATGAGACACCCGAGGACCGATTGAACCCTCCTCCAGACTCATATTCGATAACTCCTTTTACCGATAAATGTACGCTTACACTGAGCTCTGGCTCTGGTGGTCACGGATGTATTAGTTTCTTGCGCGACAAGTACATTGCCAATGGTCCCCCCAACGGTGGCGATGGCGGTACAGGAGGAAACATTTATATCCAAGCAGTCCAAGGCGAAACATCATTACACAAGCTCGCAAGACGTGGTACGCTCAAGGCAGGAAGAGGAAGAAATGGACAAGGCAAAGGACAGGGCGGCACAAGAGGCGAGGATATCGTCATCACAGTTCCCGTTGGCACCATCGTCAGAGAAGTCTGGCGACATGACCCGGTGGCAGAGGAAGAGATAGCTGACAAGAGGGCAAAGGCCATGGGTGCTGATGCAATCTTCGACGATGAAGGAGCAGCCATTGACAACACACGGAAGTGGAGAAGAGACAAATGGCTACTCTTTCCAGGTGCTTTGCCAAGCTCATTCACAAGCGCTGATTTCCCTCCTCTCCCAAGACCAAGAAGATCCAATATCGCTATGTCCCAGCTCCCAGCTCCCATTCATCTAGACTTGGATAAACCCATGGAGGCGCCACAACTGCTGGCGGCAGGTGCAATGGGAGGACTAGGAAACCCGCATTTTGTGACCAAGAGCGTCGTTTGGCCAAAATATGCCACAAAAGGCGACGAGGGCATGAAAATGGAGATCCAACTCGAGCTAAAATTGCTCGCTGATGTTGGTCTCGTCGGTCTACCTAACGCTGGAAAAAGCACTTTACTACGTGCCGTTACAAATAGCCGAGCCAGGATAGGTAATTGGGCCTTCACAACTTTACAGCCAAACATTGGTACCGTAGTTCTCGACAACTACAAGGGCCGTCCGCTACTTTCCAACTCCAGAGGGCCTCCTCGTACAAATTTCACCATCGCAGACATTCCCGGTCTGATTGAAGGCGCACATTTGGATCGCGGCCTCGGTCTCGGTTTCCTACGACACATTGAACGTGCAGGTATTCTAGCTTTCGTCGTGGACCTCTCAGCTGGCGATGCAGTTCAAGCACTTAAGGGTCTTTGGAACGAAGTGGGTCAGTACCAGTCACTACGCGACCGCGAGCTCAACGCCGAAACGGAGCGACGTATCGAAGAAGAGAAAGGCACTGTTCGCTACAAACCTACAGAAGCTCTGTCAGATCTCGGAGACGGACCGATGTTGATGGACTCTTCTGGCCGTGTCTTGCCTGAGCTCAAGCTACCGCCTATCTCTTCAAAGCCTTGGTTGGTCATTGCAACCAAAGCCGACCTGGCAGAAACTCGTGACAATTTTGCAGCGCTCCAGGCGTACCTACAGGGTGTCGTTGAAGGAACAGTCGAACATCCTAGTGGTACCAAGAATGCATGGCGCAAAAAATTGCACGCCATTCCCGTCAGTGCCATGAGGGCAGAGGGAGTCGAGAGGATCACACCGGTCATTGTCGATCTCTTAGATAGCTAGACATATCAGGATTGATTGGCAATCCTCTGTACTATTAGACATACACATTTCAACGTCGTTGGAGACGTGCTGTAACCTGCGACGTCCCCTATTAGATTCAGGCATAGAACTCTCCAATGCTTAAGCATCTGATTATCGACCAACAACCTCGATGTCTAGGGAGGCAAGAAACTCGTGGACTAAAAGATGGTATTGTCTCATGAGCAAAAGAAGAAATTTCCGACACGGGGAATCGAACCCCGGCCTCCTCGGTGAGAGCGAGAAATCCTAGCCACTAGACCATATCGGATTTGATGCAAGAATCTCTAGCACGAACGTTTATGACTATATTCATTGGCTCTAACGTTCAAGGCTAGCACACGATCCCAGCTGTCTTGGAGTCTGCAACTATGATGGTATGTCAGCCCCCACCTATGCCGTCCAGACCTCCTTCGAAGACCAGTATATCAGATGGGTCCGAATCTTGATATGACCTATATGTCGAATTCCTCGAAACCTCCTGAAAGTCCGATCCAAGTAGAGTGTGTTCCGTTTCTCAATACTCAGCTTGTCATGTCAACAGACATTCTCTTCCATCTCAGTGTTCCCGAAGACAGCCATTCCAATCGCCAATCTCATAGTCTTGCTGCCTAGCATGCCTCTTAGGACGGAAGAAAACTCCCCACGTTAGCACCGACCCTGTCTTTTCCAATAGCGTCCTCGTGTCAGCTTCAACCTCGGTTTCCACTTCAGTCCTAGCGTCTGACGAAAGGTATACGTTATGTCTTCGTGGCAGGTATCGACCAGGATTCCAAATGTTCCACAGGAGAGAGTTGAGAAGCATGATCGTTGACTCGAAGACGTAGAAATACCATTCGTGACGTAGGAGAGGGGTGAGTCGTCTGAGAGAGTCGATGTCGTCAATTTTGAGCCCGACATTTCCTGTGTGTTCGACTAGACGGTATATGCACCGTATGAGGATCAAGAACATGCTTATACACAGCGTTGTCAAGGGAGTGGAGACGTTGCGATTGTGGATGTCTGCCTTGACACAACGTCGATAGAAAAGACCGGCAATGGTGACGCAGGCAACGATGACGCAGAACTGAAGGGCGATAGTGGCCTTGGTAAGACTACTGCCTAGTTGTTGTGTACTCCCAGAAGATGACACATTAGAACTCAGAGCAATCCCTACACCGTTCAGGGCTTCAACGATGAAGACCAAGAACCCGAATAAGGACATGACCTGAGCTGGTGGGAATGGGGCACAATACGGGACATAGTACAGAATTCGAGCAAGGACATGATAGTTGGCGAGTTCGAGCAGCGGGCTGTGTCTTCCATGTCAGCATTAAAGGTATATCTCTAAACACAGTGTGGCTACTCACGGGCATACATAGATCATGACCTGGCTCACCACGAAGATGATGAGGTTGGTGACCGAATAGAGGTAGTGAAAAGCTCCGTATTCACGAAGGACATAACCAGCAGTGTACAAGACGGTACAAAGTGGTTGTAGTCCTATCACTCTCCATGATCGATAGCGACTATTGACTCCCCGTCAGCGTCGAAACTTGTGATTAAGTATACCGCAGAAACTTTACCTGCATTGCCAGATGTGACCAACAGAGGATATAGCAAAGGCAATGGCGAAGATGATTGGTGCGACTTTGTTAGGCGCATAAACATAAAGGCTGTACAGTACTTAGACGAAGGTTTCAGTGAGAAGGCCTTGATCAGATTGGTTGAGCGTACTTACCAGGTTCTCCACTCATGTTTGGTTTATGAAAATGGCCTTCAAGGAGAGGAAGTAGTCGATATCATCTAGGCTCCCGATCATGTTGTCGCTTACATATTTATGGTAGTTGGTCGCTGTAAGGCACCAGAATAAATGCTATCGTTGGTCACCTACCTGCAAGTAACATCTGGTCAACAGATGGCATAATTTAGCTGATTTCATGTGAAGTGGAGGAGTAAACGAGAATCAGGCAGCATATTCCGGTGTAGTGGTTGACCATCTTGGCATCTGAACGGGAAGGATCAAGACTAGTTAGCTCAGACTCTACATGGTAGAAATTATGAAGGAGAAGGAATTCGTTTCGTGTCAAAAGAACATCCGTTGACAGCAGCAAAATATACTACTACAGACAGGACCCTACTTCACTGCATGTGTCTCATGAGTTGAGAGGTCGAAACCAAAACCATGTTCGAGCAAGGACAAACAATCCTTGACGCACGTATCTCGCACGATAAGATTCTCAGTACCGTGTTACACTCCGCAACGAACTCTGCGTAGGTGGCGGAGGTAGCGAAAAGTCGAACAAAGTATCCGGCAAGATATCCCTGAATCTCGACCGGTTCCTCGCGTGTCCAACTTCACCATCATCGTTCTTCTGTGCAGGCCCAGCCATCGTTCGATGTTCATCGGCCCACAGATCCAGCTCCTCCCCTTGATTCTCACCCTCGTCCTGAGGAAATGGTTCTACCTCATCTTCATCCTCAGAGTCCGGTACGCCAAAGAACCTGCCCAGATAGCGTCTTGCTTCAGGAGGGGGCGATGACGTGGAAGGTGGTAACGCAGGCGGACTACTACTGATATTGGCGAGATTTGGTTTCAGCGGCTGAACAAGAGGCCATGATTGTGTTCCACCGACTGTACTGATCTGCGAGGGTGGATGTTGCTCCAGAGCTGGCAAGGGTGAAGAAGAATGCTCCGTTGAGTCATGTCCCTTGCTATCCTTGTCAGCTTCGTCTCGTGGGTAGATGTTGTTCTTCGAAGCATAATCTCTGATGTCCGTCGCAGGTGGTGAGGACGGATACTTTCCACTACTAACACTCTTACCGCTTGGAGATGAAGCGATGCGGATCACCTCAAATGCGGTATTGATTGGTTCAGCCACTGTTAGGTCCAGCTCTTCGATATCTCCAAGTTGTGTGGGAAATGGTCGTGGTGTGGGTGGGGCCGATTGCGTCGGGGCATCTTCGTCCATTGTTTCAAGGTCGTCTCTGTGAACTGATAGCACATGCGGTCCTTCACCGAGCTCCTGTGATTGCTGCGTTGGTGGTGGATGCTGTTCTGACCTGACTGGACATGAATCCATCTCTTGATTTAGAGCTTCAGAGCGTCGTACATCAAGCAGTCGCTGGGTCTGCATGAACCGGGCGGCATCTCGATCTAGTGCGCTGCATACTGGATCATAACTCTGAAAATCATGCTGGATGTCGTATGTTCCTCCACCGAGCTGGGTGTAAGAATACGATGAAAATTGTGTCTCGGTGGTAGGGCCAACTTCCTCACCAAATGTGTCGAATTGTGTATCAGGTATTTGACTTCGAAACTTGATCTTTTTCAAGGGGGTGATCTGGGTAGCTGTATCTTCTGAGTCAGGTATAGTGCTGCGTTGGCGTTGAAGCGTTGGTGGCTTCTTTGGCACACGGAACAAGGGCTGGGTATGGACTGATGAGTCGTCAAAGCTGACGGCGGGCCTCGTTGGGCTTTCCGGCACAGGACTCGTACGAAATTTGGTTGGAGAAGGTCTCAGCGATCTCGAGTTGGTGCTTCTTGTTGTGAGTGGCGATCGCACTGGTGAATTGGAGGTCATATCCATGGATAAAATGGCACTTTGTGGTGTGTTAGAAGATGGTATCTCAAGCGGAAATGTCCTTCGTGGCGTCCGTGGCCTTGGAGTCAAGACATATAACTCTGAATTTGATGGTTGAGCTTGCTGCTGCTCCTGATTCCGCCATTGAGGTTTTCCGCGGGCAGAGTCGACCCTCTCTGCCTGTGCCTCTTCTCCCAGACTTTTGTCATAGGATGGTTTGTTCAATGCGTCATCCCCAATCTCTTGACTTGCAACATCGTCTCCTTGCCCTTGAGCGTTGTTGCCATCTTCGAGAGCTGCTTGCATATCACTGGACTCTAAATCATCGGTGTCCCTTTGGTCATGTCGATGATGGTGTGGCCTTGGCGGTAATTGAGTGTCTCGCACCACATCATCATCTTCTTCGCCTTGTAGGCCTGGCATCCAATCGTCTTGCGATATTTCGAGGTGTTCCTGGCCGAAGGATGAACTAGCCATTTGAGTCAAAGTGGTCTGTCTCTTGCCATCGCGTACGGTCTTCCTTCTCTTCCGTCGCGGCTTTGGTCTTTCCACATCGTCATCTTCCCCCTCGTCAAAGTCAAAGTCGGAGCTGGGATCCGTTGAAGCAGACCATTCCGGCAACTGTGTCAAGGTAGATTGTTGGCGTAGCTGAGGTGGAGGACTCGCATGTCGTCGTATTGTGCGACGTCGGGAGGGGAATCTCTTCTGCTGGAGTGGTGGCGTTGCAGAGCGATAGACTAATTCCGGATCTATCTTGGCTCCCTTTGAAGGCATTATTGTCGTTTGTTCATTATGTGTGTGATTGTGATCGAGTCCTGACGTTGGCCATGTGAAGTTCGCAATTCACTTCCGAACCGTAGTCAGACGCGCTGCATCGCGTTTTGGCGCGTCGTATTTCGTCATTATTTGACCACTAATGTGATTTTCTGTCCTGGAGATTCGATGGATTTAAAATGCTAGGTAAGATTCAGACATAACAACTACAATCATGAAAACGGAAGGAAACGTGGTATTTAAGGGTATAGAACTCCAACCATGCAAATGTCTGTCGTAAATCGTAATGTGCTGCCCTTCCCACCTTCAGTCAGAATCATATGCTACAAGTGGCAGCGGAGACTGCTTCAGCTCGGTAGCAATCGACTTTGATGTGCCTTGTGAATCGGCTTGAAGGTGGTCTGGTTCAGTCATATGCTTGCGCTTGATGCCTGCAAGCAGGCGAGAAGCACGCAGATCAGAGCTGCCAAAAGACAAGAAAGGATCGACCGCTGCGCGCGAATTGTCAAGCACTTCGCGATGAAGAGCACGTCTCCTGCGCTCCACTTCGCTAGCAGCCTTGGTCTTACTGGTAACTCTCGTTTTTGTGGGCGCAGCCTTAGAGTCCACGTGTTCCTGAAAAAGAGGTCGAGATGCCGCTTTCAGCGCACTGTCGTCAGCATCTGCTAGGCCACCAAAATCGACAAAAGCGGCTCTTCTTCGATCTTCCTCGTTCTCTGCCATGAGCTCTACACCAAGACCCATCTTGTCCTTGAGCATCTCCGTCTTTTGTTGTTCTGACTCTCTGATCTTCCTCTCTGCCCTGAAATTCTTTCGTAGACGCTTGCTTGCCTGGTATGGGTCTTCCCAGTCGCGATCGCGCATTTCTTGCAACTCTTGAATACGCTTACTGTGCTCTTTTGCCTGAACCTGTTCTTCTTTCTTACCCTCCAGAGCAGCAAAGGCGTCTTCCCTTCTGCGTTCTCTCTCCTCGGCAGACAGTATGGGGACACCATCTTCTCCTTCCCTAACTCTGTCTTCTCCAGTATCTCTTGCTTTACCACCGTCCACGACCACGTAGGCTGTATTCTTGGGGTCTGTATGAATTTCGATCCAGCCTCCGCATGCAGTATGCTTCATACGAAAAGACCAGATAGGCGTGCTGAGGTAGTTACCGACTTTCTTCTTCTCTGCATTGAAGCGCACACCTTGTCCTATGATGGTTGGCTTGGGGCAGTGGTTACACCACACTGCAAAGGGCATCTCAAAGCGCACTGTCAAGATTCCTTGCTTGATCTTGTTGGCGCGACTGCCCAGTGCATGCTTTCCCGCCAGTTTATTGGCAGATACGGTGCCCTCGTGCTCCGGTGGGACATAACGTCCCATATTGAATCCTTGCATGATGGCGGAGGGTGGAGCAGCGCTCCAAGCGGAGTTGCGCAGTGAGATTGGTGGATGATGAGTGTCGGACGTCGAGAGTTGGACAGCGCAAGATTAGGTAGTAATTAGGCACCGTTAAGTAGAGTCAAAAGCATAAGCCCTGATCAACCCGAAGTTCAACCGAGCATCATCAGAATCAGTAGAGTAACATAGTCAAAGTCACCTACAGCACATGCACAAAGATACGTACACATTATCGAAGCGCTGAGCTTTGGAGTCTTGGGTAAGGATGGTCGTTCGATGTTCTCGTCAGCCGTTGCGTGAGACAGGACACAGCATGATGCTATGGCATACAAAATGCTTATCTCAAACCACACGAACATGCTGCTTTTTCGTCTACTAGATAGGATGCGTATCAGTAGGCCATGGGATCTGAATCTCTGAGAATTTCTCGAAGCTGAAAAGAGATGGCTGTCGCTCAGGTTCGAGAGTGAAAGTCAAGAAACAGGCGCTTCCCTCATCGCGTACACAATCATGCCATCACTCAAGTCTAAGTTGCACAACCTCCAATTTCTCTAAACCAAAGCAAACATTCAACACCATCCATTTTCTTTACATACTATCCGTCAGCGTTATCAAGCCACCTTCTTTGTTGGAAGAACACCTGTCAAAGGACACATGTAACCATGTCTAGCCAGAACAGTCCCACAGCCAGTAGCCCCAACAGTCCTGTTGGCCTGGACGCCAGTCGCCAGCAATGGGAGATCCTCACCTGGCTCATGCTCAGCAAGGAGAGCCAGAGAAGAAACATCTTCCCATCTGATGCGTACGACGAGAGGGGCATGCTGAAGCAGTCTCACTGTCCTGATCTGTACCGCGAGGTGGTCAGTCTGGCCCAAGATCACCCATAATCATGATATTGACTGATATCTAGCACACCAAGTTCGAGGTTGATGGACGTGACTTCAACAAAGATCTCATGTGAGGGGTTCCAGCATTCTTGTTCACTTGAGCACACTTACTAAGAATCAACAGGCCAGTCATCCACGTCGAGCGCAACAACCTCACCATCGAATGGGTGCCTTCCAGAGACTATGAACGCCTTCAACGTATCACTGATGCTTGGTGAGTGGCCAAATTTGAATATGACCTGAGATCATACTAATTCTTGCAAAGACTGGTCAAGCTCGTTAGGCGATCACGTGCTGTAGTGTTCTACTGCTCTAACAGGCTCATTATCACGGAGACAACTTAGAAAGACCTGCTTACAGGATAGACAGCTATCTGTCCTTTGCCTGGTGCAGCATGAGCAGGTCTCAGAAGACACATCAAGCAAGAGTTGATTGCACATGCCAAAACGCATATCGTACAGAAGGTCAATACTCCAAAGAATACAAAATAAATCAAAAGGATCTCCTCACATCAGGTGTCTTCATTGATGCAGTAAGATTCACCTCACATACAGATATAGTGATCACGAACTCGATGTAATACATCACGAGTTCACAACCACCACAACAGTCATGATAATCGTAATAATCAAAGGCATGTGGCATGTGGACTGCCGGCTCTAGTACTATAGCCGTGTGATCCCCTCATATGCTGTTGGTTCCTGGTGGCTTTTATTTTTTTAGCGACAGAGCCGGGCTCTTGGGTCTCTAGTTGCGATAGACATCTCCGCGAACCCATCAGCCGAGAAATCCCTCCACTACTCGGATCACGTTGTTGATCATGCCTCATGCAGCCGTCATCCTAGCTAGGCATCGTTGTACCTGCACAAGACGCCGGAAGCCGCTGGTCGACATGAGCTGTCAACAGAAAATCGGACGTGGATGCGCCCAATCTCAATCTCGACAAATCTAGCCTTACTGAGACAGATCCCTCAAGAAGCGCCCTGGCCATGGTACAAACCACGGGCTGTAGTTACACGACATGGATACATGTTTCTACTCATCACGTTCGTGAGCATCAGAGGGCATCTTATTATTGACTTCGCATCTCTCCTGGCTTGCGCTTTGGTGGTCGCGTTTAGCACCATTTGTCATTGGTTGTCCGCGACGAATGCATGACTCCTCCGGAGTAGCATGTTACTCAACAAACATCTACCTATGCTGCGAACTCTGCAGGAGACGTTGGGCTGGTGGAGTGTGTTGAATGCATACCTACCTGGGATGGATGATGATTGGCGTCAGTGTGTGAGTTCGCAGTGGGGTCGAGCATTGTAGTTCGGCTGTTTCATGAGAGCAGAAATGGATGTTCGTCGAACAACAGATGCCGCAGACACCATCTAGTGTCCTGGCGGTGAATCATGCTGAACTTGACTAGCCGCACCGCGGACTATGATCCGACAAGCCATCTATGACCAGGTCCTAGCCTTTATGCATGGAAGTGGAAGGCATGAACTTTCTCGACGAAAGTGTTTGTGTAAATCTGGAGATTCTGGTGGGAATGGCTTGCGCCTCGTGCGTATGACAGCGTCAAGAAACGGAGTAACTCAGCAGGAAGTGGATGATGTTCGGTTAGCCAGGTGCAGCTGTGTCGCAGAAAGCAAGTCTAACGACATGAGTCGTGTGCAGACGAAGGGCATTCTTCGGAGAAAATGGCTAGCAGGTATTTTTCCACGACCAATTGCAGATACTGTAGAGCGCTCGCCCTTGGACCAGAATGAATGATGATATCGGCAGGAGTCTGGGTTGCGAAGTAGCCATCGCGGACGGCATCGGAGATCGATGGCAACCTTGGTGCTTGCACCATGGTGATCGATCTCTGAGAAGGGGGACATGTACACCTGTATATGAATTGCAATATATCAAAACTCAATTGGTGGGGTCGAGCTAAGCCTGTACGAGATTAAAACACGCGGCATCTATCATGGGAAGTCGAGGACGCTTTTGTGAGGTCTTGCTTGCTCCTTGCACAAGACGTGCATGGCCATCAATCAGTGAGTGTACATGTACACGATGCAAAGAGAGAGAAAAAAAAAACACGTCGCAAGCCTTAAGGACACAAGGATGCATGCACAAAAGCTTGCTCGAGTAGAATGCATTAAGAACCGGGGTGAGAAGTGCCACAAATTCAGCGACATAATGCAGCGGCAGGAGAAAAACGTGGCATTGAAGTATGCATAGTAATTAAGCATGACCGTTGGGGTTACTGTCTGCAAAGTCAAAGTTGGAGGTCACTTTCTTAATTATGGGTTTCAACTTTGGGTTTCAAGTTGAAAGGACAGCAGAGGAAGGAAATTAGACAGCGCTCACCCGCCTCTTGATGACTTCGAAAAAGAGCAAGTGCCAAGGGCTGTGAGGCTTTTGGGGAAGGGTGTGAAAGCACAACGGGAGCCAAAGACAGCAAGCAAGCAAAAGCCTAGGTAGCGAAGCGAGTAGATGGGAGGGAACAGTCGGGCGGTCGGCGGTGGTGGTAGTGGACAATCTCGATGCTCGAGACATTGATTAATGATTGTTGTTGTTAAGAGTACAAATTGCCCACAAGCCTGCATCTGCTCATACTCTGCTGCTATGCTGGCAGCCCCTTGTTCACGTTAGTTCACGTGTCACTCGCCGTGTTGTTCGTCGATTGTTGTTGCCGTTGCTTTTTGCCCTCGTTTTCCTTGCGTGAGGCCCTGACCCGAACTGCCACTGACAAGTTGCCCGACATCCTTGGCTTTGTTTCCAATCTGTTGTCACCAATAATCCAACACACTCGCTCCCGTCGTCCTCGCTCGTTACAGTTTCCGTTCCAGTCCCCAAGCCCCAAGCCTTGACTCCTCCATTCTTTCATGGCCGACTCCTCCCAACCTCAGCAGCAGCTTCTGAGGAAACATTCTTTGCAACACTCTGCGGGCCAATTGCCTGGCGCACCCCAGTTACGCAGAAGCGCCTCGGCTGCTGTTCGTTCCCAGTACACATCGTCGCACAACACAGCCAATCAATCTCGTCGTGTGCCAACTCTCCCGCGCGAGCAGTCGGAACCGGAGCTGCGCTCTCACAACGGCCTCTCCTACAACCATCTGGCCAACCTCGACGAGAGCATCGCCGAGAACCCTCGCTTGCACCTTGACACGTCGGATGACCTGCGCCGCCCGGACTCCATCTCGCTGTTCAGCGCCGCCTCGCACCTCCCCGCCGCTGCCTCATCCACCTTGTCTGTACCCCACTCTGCCTCTGCAAACAACACCGCTCAGCCGCCGCCAACAAACCCAGGCAAACGCCCTTCGCTCGCTCTGAGGTCGCAGACCACTGGTTCGCGTTTTTCGTCCCTGCGTCACTCGGCCAGTTTTCGCATTACCCGTAACAATTCTTCAAGCGCCATGGACAACCTGTCACCTCGGCCAGAACAGGCCAAACGTCTCAGCGATGAACTCAAGAGTAAGAAGAAGGGTGGCTTCAGTTTGTCGAGCTTGTTCAAGTCGCCAGGCCGCCCTACCATCTCAGCTCCTGAGAACCCTGTCCACATCACCCACGTCGGTGTCGACAATCGCACCGGCGAATTCACGGCAAGTCCTCCGTGCTTTTGGCATGACCGATCGTTACTGACTTTGACCAGGGCCTCCCCCGGGAATGGCAGAACATTCTTGCCAGTGCTGGCATTTCTGAGCAAGAACAGAAGAGAGACCCCAAGGCTATAGTTGACATTGTAACCTTTTACAAGGAGAATGCCGAGCGGAATCCTGAAGATGGCATCTGGCAGAAATTTGACCAGGCCCGTCCCCACGACACCCCACAGCACATGTCTCCTCCAGCCGGTGTTACCTCGCCCGCCATCAGCCCTGGCTATGGCCAGATTATGAGTCCCCCACAAAGCCCCCGATTCCCACGCAACGACGAAGACAGTTTCGAGAACCCTAGAGCTGCTCCTCCTGTCCCACGTAATGTCGGTCTTGGTCTTGGTCCCATGTCACCGACTACAGGCGGCTCTACTCCATTACTGCCTATGCGTGCCGCTCCTCGTCCTCCAGGCTCTACACCTGCTGCTTCGGGTATGCCACCAACTCGTTCCGCTCCTTCGGCACCGGGCTCTGCTCGAGATTCACCTCAGCAGACCAAGGCTCGCGATGAATATCCTGCTGTCCAATATGCTCCTCCCACGATCAATGAGATGCAACAACCTCCTTCTAATCGCTCACGTTCGAACACGGCTTCTCAACAACCCTCCGTCGGTCCTTCCCAGCAGTATCAGCAACAACAGCAGCAGGCCATGGCTGCCGCACAGCAGGCTCTCCAACAGACAAGTCTTGAACGCAAGCAAAGTCAACGCACTCCTCAACAGGCTCAACCTCAACAACAATACGTTCAGCCATCAGATCCTCGAAATGTTCCTATGCCGACCCAGGAAGCTCGTGTGGGTCCGGCTCCCAGACCCAGACAACGTCCTCAACGGCAAAGCCAGCAAGCAAACAGCGACATTATCCAGAAACTCAACAACATTTGTTCTGGTCAGGATCCTACCCGGAAATACCGCAACCTGAACAAGATTGGTCAAGGTGCCTCAGGTGGTGTTTACACTGCGTTTGAAGTCGGCACCAACAAATGTGTCGCCATCAAACAGATGAATCTTGAGCAGCAGCCCAAGAAAGACTTGATCATCAACGAAATCTTGGTTATGAAAGACAGCAAGCACAAGAACATTGTCAACTTCATGGACAGCTATTTAGTCAAGGGTGATCTATGGGTAGTCATGGAGTACATGGAAGGTGGCAGCCTTACTGATGTTGTCACCTTCAACATGATGTCTGAACCCCAGATCGCCGCCGTATGCCGTGAGGTATGTATCATGGAGATTTGGGAGTTGCATGACTTTTGCTGACCAGCCTCGCAGACTCTACATGGACTCCAATTCCTTCACTCAAAAGGCGTCATCCATCGTGACATTAAATCGGACAACGTCCTCCTGTCATTGGAAGGTAACATCAAGCTGAGTAAGTGCATCGCATGTTGTCGAAATTGAGAACAAGAACTAACACCAAGCAGCTGATTTCGGATTCTGCGCGCAAATCAACGAGTCCCAGCACAAGCGCACGACCATGGTGGGTACACCTTACTGGATGGCACCTGAAGTTGTCACTCGCAGAGAGTACGGCCGCAAGATTGATATCTGGTCGTTGGGAATCATGGCCATTGAGATGATCGAGGGCGAGCCACCGTACCTCAACGAGTCACCTTTGAGAGCGTTATATCTTATCGCTACCAACGGCACGCCTCAGATCAAAGCCGAGGAGGAGCTCACGACTGTTTTCCGTGACTTTTTGGCGTTCGCCCTCAAGGTTGATCCTGACAAGAGAGCCAGTGCGCACGACTTACTGAAGGTTAGTGATGGTCAACTTTGTCTGTATTGTGGATTGTGACTAACATTTGATCCCAGCACCAATTCATTCAAACCGCCGAGCCATTGGCAACACTTTCACCTCTTGTGAGGTCAGCACGTGCCGCGCGTGCTGAAGAACGCAAGAACAAGGGCAACTGATGATATCTACATCATGTCCTTGTTAGCTACGATGCCATTTTGAGCATTTCCGAGCATTGCACTATACATGATTCTACTCTTCTACGAAACATAACATGGTCATGGCAGGCAGAGTCTACTAGATGTAGTAAATTTTGTCGGCGCATCCGTCAGCGGTGGAAAGATTGTTCCGCCAATGTACGGGCTACGTTTCATTCACTCGATCCGAGATCGAAGGGAAGGTGACAGTGGCCAATGAAAGCTTTGATGTGATGGGACGATTTTCGGGATTTTCTTCTTCTTCTCTTTCATGTTGCATTGTCATGCGAAATTCCATGTGCCACTCATTATTCGGTCATACGGACAATAATAGAGGGCATTATCAAGAATGGAAACAGCGAAGGGCGTTTTACAGGCGAGTCTTGTGGATCTTGTTTTTCTTTTTTTTTGTACTGGGTGTAGTCGCTACATACACCAGAATTGACTGGAGAGACAGGCAACAATGAAGCAGTCGATCACTAGGATAAAGATGAAGGCAAGAGTCGCTGAACAGAGTGAGGACGTGCTTTACGACAGATAGGACATGCAATCATCATTTAACCTCCCAACCAAAATGTTTTCGGTATAAGGCCATGGTTGATTATGAAGCTATTCGGAAAAGACAGGGTGAAGATAATGAAGGGTGGATCAGAATAGTACCATCGGGTAGCGGTGATAGTCGTGATAATATGTAAGGCGGGCAGCTGCGACCAAGACCCTTGGAGGCAATGGGAACCTCAGGTATCTACGTCACGCGGAGAAGCGCAGCCACAGTAGAGCAACTGTAATAACCACCACTTGAAGGCAGCAGCTTGACTCTTGACTAGGTATTCTCTACTCCGCCTCACGACTTTCCCTTTCCACTGATTTTGGAACTTCGCATCACTCCGGAGGCAACTGTAACCACCATAGCACCATGTTTCGCGCTCAAGCAAACACATTCGACGAAGTCGTCAGTCAGTACCTGACCATGATGGACCATATGCTCATGCGAACACGACGACTGACCATCTCCTTACAGCCAAGGCAACCGACGAGAACCTAACATCGGAAAACTGGGCTCTGATTCTCGATGTGTGCGACCGCGTGGCCACATCACCCACCGGGCCTCAATCCGTCACATCTGCCTTGATCAAGCGCCTCGCCCATCGCAACGCCAATGTCCAACTCTACACCCTGGAGCTCGCCAATGCTCTGTCACAGAACTGTGGTGCCCCTCTCCACAGAGAGTTGTCGTCGCGATCATTTACAGATGCCCTGCTGCGTCTGGCCGCCGACCGCAACACGCACCAACAAGTCAAGAGCAAGATTCTCGAGCGCATGCATGAATGGAAGGAAATGTTCAAGGGAGACGCCGACCTGGGCATTATGGAACAAGCCTACGACAAGCTACGCTCCTCCAATCCTGGATTGGCCCCACCCAGCAAGCCAGTCAAGCGTCAGATTGAAGATGTCGACCGTCGGAAGGAGGAGGACGAGTTGCAGATGGCTCTCGCGCTGAGTCTGAAGGACAAGGGAGCTCAATCTGAACCGGAACCCTCGTCTGACAACGCTCCACAGCCTGACACCCAGCAGGGCACGACTGCTGCAACTGTCAGCCGAGTAAAGGCTCTGTACGACTTTGTGCCATCCGAACCCGGCGAGCTGGCGTTCAAGAAGGGTGATGTTATTGCAGTACTCGAGTCTGTGTACAAGGACTGGTGGAAGGGTTCTTTGCGTGGTCAGACGGGTATCTTCCCCCTGAACTATGTTGAGAAACTGCAAGATCCTACTCGGGAAGAATTGGAGAGGGACGCGCACATGGAGGCAGATGTCTTTTCTCAGATTAGGAATGTTGAGAAGTTGTTGGCATTGCTTAGTGTGAGAGGCGAAGGCGCACGCGAGACAGGCAGCGACGACGAGATCACCGATTTGTATAACCAGACTCTGTCCATTCGGCCCAAGCTGATTGAGCTGATCGGAAGGTACTCGCAGAAGAAGGGTGAGTGCCTACATGTTTTCTATGCCTTGAACTAAAGCTGACTGATAATGTGTCCGCAGACGAGTTCACGCAACTCAACGAAAAGTTTATCAAGGCTCGTCGTGACTACGAAGCACTTCTGGAGTCGTCCATGGCACAGCCTCAGTATCCTGCTCACCACCAAAGACAACAGCCTCCGTCAAACTACTACAACCCTTACGGGCCACCTAGCCAGTCGCCATACCCTCCCCAAGGCCCGCCTCCTGACCAACGCTTCTACAACCAGCCTCCTCCATCTGACCCTGCCCCACAGAATGCATATGGCTACCCTCCGACGATGGGCAACCCTGCTGCAACACCCGCACCTGGAGCTTTCCACTTCCTCCCCAACGGCGGCCCTCCACCAGATGCCCATCAAACTCCCAAGCCAATGAACGCCGGACCAAGCGCTCCTCCTCAAGATGACTCCTTTCATGCTCCTTCGCAACCGTTCAACCAACGCCCCCAGAGTATCCATACCCTGAACTCGGGCAATCCTCAAGAACTCGGCACCAGCGCATACGAAAGCCCCGTCGATGGCCGAAATCCCACATACGGCCCCGGTGGACCAGTCCAAGCGCCCATGAGCTACAACACCTCGACCCCAGCTCATCCTCAACAAGCCCAAACAACAGGCGGTTCAATGCAATCGGCACACCACCAACAAATGCCCTTGCGACAACGTCAACAAAGTTTCGACAGCCCGACATCAGTGTACTCGCCACAGGTCGGCCAAGACACTTCGACGACTTCTTACCCGCAGCAGTACCCTCAACAGCAGCAACAACCTCATCCTGGTCAACCATATCCGAGTCTAGGTGGCCAGCAACCTTCGGCGCCTCCTCCATCTAACCCTTCGTATCAGGCTTACAATCCTCAGGCTGGAGCGGCGCATGCTCAGCAACCACAGCAGCAGCAGCAGCAGCAGCAGCCGTACGCCGCTGGTGCGAACGATGATGCTAGTGATTATTACCGTTGAGAGAAGAATCGAGGGGACCAAAGGGTGCTTTGAAAAGGGATTTGGGCCTTTTCATATAGCATGCCCATTTGCATCTAGTGGTGCTTCCTACTCGTTCTTGCACCTTCCTTTTTTTTCTTCTACAAGAGACCCAAATTTGTATAGTACAGAACCTACCTAGCTTCTCCATCCCTTCCGTGTATGCAGAGAGTGCTTGAGTGAAGATGAGGGCTAGACTCCCGATGCAATCCAACAGCTCTTCTCACTGAACAGTTGATGTTCTTTATAAAGGAAGGAAGGAGAAGAGTGTCGATCATGAAAATAAGTATAGCGTTCGGGATGCCATGTACCTCCAAGACTTGAGGCGCCTCCCTTTTTTCTTTTATGTACCACTTTCAATTGGACTTTCAAAAAGTTGCAAGATTAGAAAAAAAACTCCCTGCTCCTTCCCACCTCTTTGAACCAACGACATATAACGCATCTGACGTCTGTTACACTTTCGTCCGGCCTTTGCTCGCTTTGCTGGTGCTGAAACACGTTTGCTTTCGTGTTATATATCCCACTGTTTTCTCTCCTTCGCAAATTCTTCCACCTTTGCGCATTGAAGAAATCCCCTAGACTCCATTCGTCACTCTCTCGCTGCCCCGTGACTACCTGCCAATCTTCCTTGTTTTTCCCCTTTTTTTTGCTCCAAGGTTTCCTTGCTGTTTCTTGTCAAGGTTACCGAATCCGGGAAGACGTGAATTTAGTGCTTGTCGGCACCGTTGGCTTGGAGGTAAGAGTAGGCAAAGTATGCGACGGCACCACCAACGAGGAGGAAAGCGTAGACACCCATGCCGAGGCCAGAGGCATCGGGGCCCTTTGTGCCTGAGCTGGTGGGCTGGGCGCTAGACTTCGGGGCCGGGTCACCGGGCTTCTGGAAGTCAGTTTCTCTTCTTCTCTCTTTGGATGGTACTTGAGAAGTGGTAGATTGTTGCTTACCTGGCGCTTGAGGTCACCGACCAACAGACCGTTCAGAATCTCACGGGCCTCGTCACTGTGACCGACGTCCTCGAAGGCTTCGGTAGCGTCTTGGCCACCGACGTCGAGCATGACTTCTTCACCACCACTGTTTCACGGGTTAAGTTAGTCTGGTGTTACTTTGTGCTTCATTTCCTTGCTTGTGTTGTTTTTGCTTTTCTGTGTTGCCCCCCTTCTTTTCTTTGTTCTTTGGAGGAAGTGGGGTGATGTGATATTCTTGTGAAGATGCTGAGGGTAATGGCTCGAGAATGGTGGGAGGAAGAGACGGAAACGTACGGGTGCTCATCGACGAAGCTGGAGCAGTCGTAGACCTTGTCGTGAACGACCATGTAAAGATCCTACAAAGAAAGTGGTCAGCTTTCTGTCCATCATCATCCCAAAAGCTGTCGGAACTTGTTGAGCTCTGGCGGCACGTGTGCGCGCGCATCTTATTCATCCCTCAAACCATCTCTGACTCTGATGCGCGCACTGGTACTGCCTCCTCTAATTAAGTGCTCTTCTTGCTCACCTTCTTGGTGTTGTGCTCGGAAACGTCCGAGTAAGTGAATTCCTTAGACATGGCTGGGGGAGATTTGTGATTTTCTGTCGTTTTCCCAAAGGTGAGGTCGGTCAAGGAAGATTGAAGAGGGACGATAGCGAACGTTTGAGAGAAAATGGGTTGTTGGCGAATTAAAAGAAAAAAGAGGAGATGTTGACAGCAGTGTACGAAGCCGCGGGTAATCAGATAACAAGGGCAAGTGTCAGGGCATTCTGCGGCAATCTAATCCGCTCCTGATTTCCGGAGGGCGATTCGAAACCGAAATACAATTCGCTTTCCTGTGATTCGTGCACCATGGAAACATGCCCGCACTTTCCTCAACCCCTTCTGCTTCGGCCAAAAAGGAAACGCTTTCCGAGAATCATGGTCCCTTCTTCGTTTGGTAATATTGTCGAAGATATGCCCATATTTGGTTCATCTTGTCACGTTTTTCCAGCACCATGTATATCTTCATGGATTGCTACATCACTCCCTCGCCTGAGCTTCAGATCGCGGATGCTAGAAAAGTATTGTGCTTTCTAGAAGTCTAGCAGTCTGGTACTAATCTCAAAGGTCTCACACATGTTATTTAGTCACCATCTCGGGGCTTTTTCTCCAAGAATCATCCTATCAACTTCATGGACTCGAGTCAGCGAAACACACCTTGACCCACCCTCTTCTACAATCACACCAGTGGCCAGCCATCCTTTCATTCTCAATCCCGATGCTAGCCCAAGGTTTATATTCAGTTAGCAACCATTTCTTATATACAATGGTGAGATGGCCGAGCGGTCTAAGGCGCCAGCTTAAGGTTGATATCAATTGATACGCTGGTCCGAAAGGGCGTGGGTTCGAATCCCACTCTCATCAACATCTTTTTTGCCCATGTCAAGCCTGTGTACCATCCCTTTTGCATCTCGGATGATGTGGAAAGATTTCTAGATGTTGTAGTTGAGATGTGGTGATGTTGAGATGTGGTGATGTTGAGATGAGATTTGGTCTATTTATTAACCAGGAGTTCAAAGCTGCACGCGGTATGATCAGACTACCGCTTGGAATTTTTGCCTGGCAGCCAATTGATAGATGGTTGGTCAAAATTGGCAGAGACATTGGGTGAGAAATCAGAAGAAAGCACGGCAAAAGGGTGGTCATATAACGGTTCAGATGTATGACCCATGATAGACATTCGAAGGACCGCGCGATACAGGACCGAGTCTCTTATATAGTCATAGATACAGCCAGGTTGCTCCTACCGTGCTAAGCACAACCGTGGATGTAGAGAAGACTTAAGACATGTACATTTGAGTTGAGAGACTACAATCGAGAATTGCGCCTGCCTTGGTTTCTCCCTCCCCTGCACTGCACTGGATACCACAATCATCAAATCGTCACACAGCATGAAGAACAAGAATGCGCAAGAAGAACACAGAGCACATCAAAAACAAGCATATTGATTCTCAATCTGCAAAAAACCAGAAGCAAAACACCGACACCCCAAATACCATTGATATTCCATATCCCCCTAAGTCCTCAGACAATAGTCCCTTTCGAACGATAAAGAGATTCTCAAACCCGTGTGAGATGATAAAAAGCCAATCCGTCATGCAAGTCGTAGGTATAGTTAGAACAAGAGCATCTCTGAAGATTTCGTTCATCATGAGGATCCGAGCTTCTTGATGGCCTCGTCAACAGAGTATTGGTTGAACAAGTAATCTATGCCACGCGGGTCGTGTGTAGCGTGGTATTCATCAACCGGTTGCTGCTCATTCGTGCCTGACAGCTTCTTGAATGCTGCATCAACATACTCTGAAGGAACAGTAACACCTGATTCAGAGCACTTGGCTTTGGCGCGAAGTTCGGCGCACAAGTTGTCGAGGTCAAACTTGCCATCCTTGAAGTCTTGGTTTGACTGCAATTGTGACCTACAAAAAGTGTCAGCATCAGTCAAAAAGACGCATGTAGGCTGTACATACCAGATAGTGTTGCACGTGAGAAGTTTATCGGAAGTCTTTGCATCTTGAGTAGTTGGTTGAGGGATGACAACTGACTGTTGCAGGACATCATCCTCATCGTTACCCTCACGGCACCTTTCAACCTCAGCCATCAGGTTTCGGCTGGCAGACGGCTGCTTTGCGGGCTTGGAAGAATTCATGTCTCCAAGGTTGTTGAATGGACTGCCCAAGTCGTATGGGAAGGCAGCATCGAAGAAGCCACTATTGAAGTCGCCATCACCGACAATTGCGTCCTGACTTTCGCGGTAGTCACCAAACAGGACAGGGTCGAATTGGCCCCCATTCTGGGCGGCGAACCAGTCGAAGCCGGGTGATGATACATTTGGCTGTGTGTTGACAGTATTGGGCTTCTGTGTACCAGCAGTCATCTGGTTGAGCGAGTAGACATCGCTCAAGTCATTGCCCATGACTTTGTTTGTGTCGGAGGGAGGCGAGTTGGAAGATTCGGGAGAAGTGCCACAGGACGAAGTGTTGCACGACGAGTTATTATTGAACTGTGAGAGAGAGGGTACCGAAGGTGAGGAGGTGGAGTTGGTACTGCTGTTGAACCGGAAGACTCTTGAGATGCCGCTGTTGCTGTCTGTGCCATTGTCGGCGTACTGGGCGAATGCATTGCCATCGTTGGGGCTGGTGTTCTGGAAAGGGAAGGAAGAATTCATGCCATTAAGCATGGACGGGCTGAACAGATCGGCGTATGTGGCATTGGAGGTGGCAGTCTGAGCTAATGGGCTATTTTTCACTCCATTGTTCATACTACCACTTCTGGAGTTATGCCCAGAGCTCGCTTGATGGCTCTGCGTGCCAGGGCTGTGGTTGTTGGCCATGCTGTTCGACCTCGAAGCGTTGGAGGAATATTGGTTCAGAGGTGGGCTGACGGTATGCTCCCGGGCCTGCTGCAAGCCATTGCCGAACAATTGAGCGCCAGGAAGAGCGCCAAACTTGGGGAAGTCGAATTGGAAGTCGCTCTGAGGATTGCTGTTGCTCCTCGATCCAAGTTTTGCAGCCGAGGGAGGTGAGTTGCCACCGATACCGTTAGTAGAGTACGACATTCTCTTTCGGTACTCGTTGAGCTCATTTTGGAGACGCTGAACCTGAGCCTTCAAGACACCATTCTCATGCTTGTCTTTTTCCTGAGCTTTTGTGAGGCTCTCGACCTTTGTTTCGAGGTCCTTGAGATGCTTTTCCTTGCGTTCTCGGAAGGCGCGTTGGGCAGCTCGGTTCTGAGCCTTGCGTTTCTTCAAACAGACTGTTAGTTCTGGAGCGTCACGGATGCAGCGAGGTCAAGTTCTTACAGTGGTAGGCTCGGATGTGAGAGGCTTCCTGCCGGGTTTCTTGGCCTCTTTCGGATCGCCCTCGCGACGTTTGGCGTCATTTTCGTCGTCATCTGAATCCTCCTCGGGACTCTTGCGTTTGTCGGGCTTGTCGCCGTCGGTCGAGTCAGACTTGTGGCTGGCGTTGCTCGGCAGATTGTCAAACATCTGCTGGCCACCCAAGTCAGTCGAGTCGAAGCCGAAACTGGTGTCGCCGTCAAGATATTCCAGGTATGGGCTGGTGTCGTCGAAATCGAGAGATGTCATGTCGGCCGGTGGTCCACTCTTGGTTTGACTGTTGAAAGGGTCCGTTTTGGGGTTGTTTGAGGCCAATGCTGCCAGGAGTAGCTCCTGTTGTGCGTTGGAGAGGTATGGGTTGAATGGCTGACCACCCTTTGTCTGCCCCGCCATTTCTTGCCGGCGTCGCGAAGATTATCAACCGGAATAATGGAATTGCCTGATGCGACGCGACGCAATGCGATGGAAGTTCGTCTGTTGGTATAGGCAACGATGCTCTCGTCGAAAAGAGATGAAATCTAAGAGTATTGGACTCAGTCCAAGGCGGTGTGGCCGGGAATCCGATCAACAGCTTCTGACAGGGCAAAGACGGCCTGATTCTGGATGATGCAGCTATGAGCGAAGATGGCTGTGCCAATGTCGATTTCCTGGCCTTGGTCGCGGGAAACGCTTTGTTGGTACGCGCTTTGCAGACAGGATACCGTGGTAGATTTTTTGGACAGGTCGTGGGAAAATAATCAGGCAGCAGTAAGAGGGGTAGGGCGTGAGATTGGATAGGCAAGGTAGGTAGAGAACGACTAGGCCTGACTTCCATGCAATCCCTCCCCAGCCAAGCCTTGATTATCAATCGACCAACCCCAGTCATTCTCGAACCCACCGTGCTCCTCATGACCGCAACTCCTGCTCTCACCCTCTTTTTCCCACAACAACCAGTGCGTGTTTGTGACAGATTAAAGGCCATAGACATAGATACAGCCATAATCTTTCCATCATGTATCGACACTACCGTTCCTGTGTTCCATCTCTTGCTCGACTTCTCGAGCAATAATGCCAAGATCTGTAAGGCGGCGTTACAGCACGGGGTTAAAAAAGAACTGCAACGGCTTTTTTTCTTTTCCTTTGTTAAGGTAGATTTCTTTGTTTCACTTTCCACGTTCTACACCCGCACAGCCCGCGTTTGTCTCGCTGCTGGACACTGGAGTGCTGCCGGGCCCCGTTCGATAGGTCAGTCACCTTGGCTCTGTATGAAGTCGTGATCATGGAAAGTTCCCGCTCAATCAAAGTCATGTACTCAGCGGACCGTATCATGGCGGGGCACGCTTGTGCAAGACGAGTGACCTTGGTTAGGGACTGTACCGTTCAAGGATACTGCACTCCAATGTCATGTGTTATGTACAGTCATCCTGGCATTCACCGAGGTAACATGTGCCAGACTGGAAATCGTCGTCCGATAGATATTCATAGTACTGCTGCACAAAAATCGTAAGGCAGAACAATGTCAAATGCTATTCGGAGTATTAGCTATCAGTATACACAGCAGATCAGTGAAGATAGGTGTTCGTCTTGTTGTGACTCATACGCATACTTACTCCATTATGTACAAATGGCTCGTCAGAAGTACGGTACCTCGACTTAAACCTTGATCATCCTACTCCTATCCTAGTACATAGCACGACTTCCGGAATGGTGGCGGACCGACAGCCTTCATGCCTATCGGTCGCTATCCGATCAGAAAAATGATATCCGATTTCGGCCATCTGCAATGAGACTTTTCCTAAAACGAACAAAGTTTTATAGCATGAAACATCTCCTGCCCTCTGCCAACGTGGTCGTGGTCGTGCCGACTACTCACGGTACCCTACCATTAAACGTTACGAGTCGTGTGCTGTAGGGTCTCGAAGAAAAAAAAAGAATCCGGAACGAAAAGCACGCCCCCGCACCCCCGTACTTCTACTGTATCGGACCCTGAGAGACCCTGCGATTTTCTAGTCATTCATCATCTTAAATCCGATTAGTGGTTTACAACTATCGGAGATGAACCGCCACTTGCGATATGATTCCTTCCTGATATGGACCTTGTCCGATGCTTTTGCGCTTATCGAGGTGCTTCACCTGACGTTTGTGGAAGACCTCTTCATTGGCCCTGCCCGCATGGGGCAAACGGAAACCAATCCGAAGCCAATCGATTGCGGTGATCAGGTCGTACACAGTCCCTCTAAAAGTGCTACATGTTTCGGACGGTCCCCAACTCTAGACTCTCGCCCGGGCCTTTCACCCTCATTTCCTTGTAGAGATAACGATTGCTTATTGGCGAAAAAGCTGAACGGCCCAACTGCTGGTCACCAGCTCATAAGGGTCGCCAAGGATGAGTCGGTCTTTGAAGGAGGTAGAAGTATAAGGGTTTGCTCGTAGCCACCATGGTTCGTCGTGTTTCACACCTCTGTGAAGGCCTCACTCAGCAATGGCAGGAAAGACAATGGCCGCACCTGTTGCGGAAAGCCACGATGCACAGAGCATCCGACACAAACGACAAAGAGTGAGCCCACCGTCACCAGTATTCACCATACCTAATCCTTTCGACAACGTCACCGCAAGCGTGAGCACCGGACTGCCACAATCAACTCTGTCTGCGGTGGAAGAAGAAGAAGACTACGATATCCACCCACAAGAGCAATCTCGTTTCTTTCAGCTCCCTGGCGAACTTCGAGAAATGATATACGAGCTGGCCTGCGTCAACAATGGATTATCAGCACTCATGAGGAAGAAGTCATGTCGTCAAGCCAGTCAGGAGTCGGCGAAGGAACCTGCTTTTCTACGAACTTGCCGCTTAGCACGCGTTGAAGGAGGCGCTATCTTTTATCAGAAGAACGATTTTGTGGTCAGACGACGAGACTCGATCAACTTTCATCCTCGGCCTCTTCTCGAAACTGCGATCCCATTTCCCTTCAATTCTTCCGGCACCGGTGTGCCAAGATGGCTCGACAACATGAGCAGCGAAAAGATTGCCAAGATCCAGTCGGTCGTCCTTGTTCAGCTCGCACGTGGAGTATACAAGGATATCCACAATGAATGGCATCGCGATGCTAGTGCCTGTTTCCGACTCAAATACTCAAAGAGAAGGGGCAAGGGTTATGAGATAGAATACATCCGGGTGGATCCAAGTGGACGGTCGGACAAATATGCGGAAAGATTGCTGGAAGCGCTTGAAATGCGTATGGACAAGCTAGTGGAGTCGACGAACGTCAAGCGATGGACCAGACAGTCCATATGGGATATGGCATACTTGTTATAAGGAGTTCTATTTGAAGGATGGAGTTGGAGGTGGCATGGTTGCAAATTATGGAAGGTGTTTGTTTTTGTTTGTTTGGCGTTGGGGACAGATTGTGTTGTATGCACTCCGAGGCGCAGGAAAGGCATGGAACAGGCGTTACTCAATAGGCGTGGTCAAGCGTTTCTATGCAGTGACTGAGAATCATCATATCATTACCAACCTTCTCGCAATCTTTCATGTTGTTCTGTGTGCAATATTGGGAAGAAAGTCGATACGAGGATTGAGCGAACGCATGCAGATGGCTACTGCAACTCATACATGGCACGTGCGTCAAAATGCGTCCATCAACTGCAGGCAACCATGACGCTGTCGCTAGACAGACAGTAAAATCGACCCGTTCACTCAATCATACATCCTTTGCCTCTGGAAGTCGGCCGGGCGCAATATCGCAGAGATTGCAGCGTCACTGAGAAGCTATCGGTAAACCCCCTGGCTCAAAGAACAAACAGACGGCTACTGAACTCATCATGAGTCTTGATCAGCTCCTCTTGGATCGCGCCGAATATGTGAACAACGTAAGTTCTTCGACCGCTGCTGTGTTGTCAAATGCTGACGGTTGCCACAGATCAAAGAGCTTGACTCGCTGCTCGCACAGGCCCCCGACGATGAAGACGTCAATACTATGAAGGCTGAGCTCGAGGGCGAAGTCAAAAAACTCGACACACAAATTGCAAGTCTAAAGTCAGCCACCACCGCTGCCTCAACAGCAGATCCCGTCGCCTCGTCTGCATCTGCTTCATCCGAGAAATGGAGCAAAGAGAACCACCCGGCATATCGCAAGCAACAGCCAGCAACCGCCACTCCCGTGGTCGATAAGAAGGCCCCAGTCTCATTCAAGGTCAATGACAACGTACTGGCAAAATGGGCAGCTGACAAGCAATTCTACGAGGCTCGTATCATCTCCGTCACCGGTTCATCTGCGGCTCCAATCTACACCATCAGCTACAAAGGATGGCCAGGCACCGAGACTGTCCGCCTCCAGGACATGCGCCCTCTTCCCTCTGCAGCTTCGGCTGCCCAGAAGCGCAAGGCTGATGGCTCTCCTGCAGTCTCAGCTCCCTCCACTCCGGTCGTCAATACTCCTGTTCCAGGCGTCATCTCTGCCGAGGCCAACATCAATCCCGCTCTAGCAAATGCCGTCAAAAGGGACCAAATCAAGTCTCTTGATGGAGACAGTTCATCCAAGCCCACCAAGAAAGTCAAGACCAGCAAGGCGCTCGAAAGCAGCAAGAACAATTGGAAGGCCTGGCAGTCCAAGGCTTCCTCCGGCAAGGCTGCAAAGGTGGTCCACAAGGAGAGCATGTTCCGCACTGGTGAGGCTCCTACTGCACGAGGTATGTTGTTTTCTGTGCTGTTGTCATTACCTTCTGCTAACTTGTGTATAGTGGGTTTCACTGGCTCTGGTCAAGCCATGCGCAAAGATGTTGAGCGTACTCGCCATAACTACACTCTCGATTGAAGTGCTCAACGAGATTTGCTGCTGAGCCTATAAACTCAGATGTCTCCCCAGTACATTTCAAAATGGTCGGCGTACGCACGCATTCACGATCCCGTTGATAGTGATCTGCCTCATAGCCTAGCAGTGCTGCTATCTCTTTTCCTTTCGCTGCGTTTTCTGCCAAAGTCATTCTAGTTTCGCATGGCGTTTTTGGGTTGGGGACCGTATCTAGGGAGCAGTCACCTTACGGTCAACTCACAGGGAGTACTCGAGGCGCTATACGGGATGTTCTCAATGAGCTTCATGACAACATGACTGATTATGGTCCAATACAAACCATTCACATAATTTGATATTACCCACGATCGACCTTGTGATGTGTCAGAATTCTTTTCAGTTCCTTACGATAATGATATAAACTTTTTTGTGCCGACACTCCACGTGGTAATTGGATTGGCAACAGCGTCTCTCCCGAGTCCCCATCGACTCCAGCTTTTGCAAATTTCTAGCCGAAGTGCCTAACACGGCACGAGATGAAGCACGCGAGCAACATCGTGTTTCTTGGGCGTCATACTATTCGCTGCCACAGTGACAGCTCTCAACTGTTGAATTCACACATATCATAGTACTTGGAGCGGCGACACGATGGAAGTATTTCTAGCCCTGACTGCCCTGACTTGTAGGTCATCTCTCCATCTAATCCTCAAATTCTCGTAGACGGTACAATGCACGCTTCAATCTCTATGGGCTCTATCACTCTGTCTTTGCTTGCACTAAGCCAGGCAAAAGCTATTTGTACCACATCAAGTACATCCCATGGTTCGGGGCATTCCACAACTAGCAAACCTGCTACTACCACCACATTCTCTATTCCAACTGCTTCTACGGCACCTTCGACTGCCTCCCTGCCAACGATTGACCATGGACATGAATATATCAACTACTCAACTGTTGCTGGTTTCTTCTTGCAAGACCTCAGCTCTACTATTCCCAGCACGTTCGACTATGTAAATATCTATTCTAATTTCTTGTTTTTCTTGTTTTTCTCGTTCTCATTTGCTGATCAAATGTAGACTGCAAACAACTTTGGTCTAATCAACCAAACTTACAATGGTACCAAGAAATCTGATTCTGGTCTTACCCAGTGGCAACGTTTCAACAAGCTTGTGAAAAGCATGAACAATGATGCTCCAAAGAATGTCGACTACAAGCTTCTGTTCATTGGTCGCCACGGAGAGGGTTACCACAATGCTGCGGAGAGTTACTACGGTACACCCGCATGGAATGTAAGCCATCTCCTACATCTCGGTCAAGATTTTCTTTACTCACCATCATAGTGTTATTGGAGTGAGCAGATTGGTAACGGTACCGTCACATGGGCTGATGCTGATCTGACCGTCAACGGACTTGCTCAGGCACATAAAGCAAATGCATTCTGGTCACACGAGATGGCAGTCCAGAAGATCCAATCTCCGCAGTCATACTACGTCTCACCTCTGACTCGCTGCCTCAAGACGGCCAACTACACATACGCCAATCTAACTCTACCCAAGTCTTCGCCTTTTGTTCCTACTGTCAAAGAATTGCTTCGCGAAGGCATCAGCATCCATACTTGCGACCACCGCTCAAACCGTACTCATATCTCATCGCTTTTCCCAGGTTGGAAGATTGAGAAGACTTTCACCGAGAACGACGAGCTCTGGAATGGCATCACAGCAGAATCAAGCTCAGCACAGGACTACAGAAGCACGGTCGTCTTGAACGATATCTTCTCCAACGACGACTCGACCATTATTTCGATCACCACCCACAGTGGTGAGGCCAGTAGTCTGCTGAGAGTTTTGGGACACCGATCTTTCAGCTTGAACACGGGTGCCATAATTCCCATCCTTGTCAAGGCAGAGACTATCAAGGCAACTTCTGGTGCGTCCACCACGACCAGTCCTTGGGCTCCTGGTGCCTGGTGCACGAACGGCCCTCCATTGAGCAGCGCAGCTGCTTGTGTCTGTAGTGATGGAGTTACTCCTGTTGCCACTACTGCCGCTATGGCAACGAAGTTGTGATAATTTGTCGGATACTGCCACATCGGTCTGTCCTAGGAATGAAAATTGAATCGGAAATTTGAACATGCTAGTAATTGTCCGTCTCAATGAGCCTCGCCATAGTCGTCTAGATCTCGCTGTGTGTAGGTGTATGTAACTGGTTTAGTTCAACGGCTTGTTTTCTTGCTGAAAGCACTCCGTGGCGTTTTGACGCCTCCATGGAGACAATCACAGGGACCCTGCTTCACCTCCAATTGAAGTAGAAAAGATCGATATGAGCTACCGAGCATAGCAGGTTTGTCGAGCAACGAAGTCAAATCTGTCATTTGTAGTCGGACACCCAGCGGAGCAGCCCGCGAGACTGGATCGTTGACCACGGTAGTGATTATAATGCCATTATGGCTACGCTCCAGTCCGGAGAAACATCTTGGCAGCGACAATTCATTAGCTCATAGTTGTCACCGGCAGTATACATGCTGGACATGAAGATTGAAACACACAAAGGGTACTTCAGGTACGAGCCAATAGGACTAAACAATGTACAGGTTGCCAAGGTTGAAGTCTGAAGTGTGAGTCAATCAATCAGCTTTGATTGGATGCTGACCAGTCGAATACCCATCTCGCATAGCCTAACGTTACTCAAAACATACTAAACCGAATATATAAACCACACTTCTAGTTCGAGGACAGCAACACAAACATGAAACCAAGGAGAAAGCTCAAACCAGACATACAAATCTACAATCAAGAATAAGCAGCCATGACAGCCAGCTCTTCCAATGCCAATTCTGCCGGCAATGGCTCAAGACTAGTCTTGTACGACATTGCTTTCGAACGCCCATATGAGAAGTCTGCATGTGCACCAAATCCATGGAAGGCACGATACGCCCTGAATTTCAAGGGCGTTCCATACTCCACAAAATGGACACATATGCATAATATCACCAAAGTACGACAAAGCCTGGAAGTCCCGGCAGGCCGTCAATTTGCAGATGGTACAGATTACTACACCCTCCCCATTGTCACAGACCTCGAAACCAAGATATCTGTCGGAGACTCCTTCGACATTGCAGATTACCTGCAAATCACATTCCCTGATGAAGGGGCTGGAGACCTCTTTCCCCCGCAGCAACTCAACTATGAATGTCCTGTAGCCATGAACATCACGGTACCCCTGTCAAAACGGAAAGACATGGTTCATACTACTTATGCCCGATTCAACACTAATGTGGACGCTGTTTTCACCATGCATGTTCAGTTGGCCATACAAGGAATGCGTTGGGATCCAGAGTTCGCAGACGATATCAAAGCGATATTCATGCAGCGCGCCGGGGTGAAATCATGGGATGATTTTAAACTTGACGACGAAGCGCGGGACAAGTTGAAAGTATCGCTGCGGAATGGCCTTTGTGATCTAGCTGTCATGTTCCAAAAAGACACTACTGGTCCCTTCTTGCTAGGAAAACAGGCTTCCTATGCGGATATCATTGTTGGTGGCTGGCTGTGTATGTTCAGCAAGGCACTTCCGGAGAAGGACTGGGCAGAGATGGAGACATGGCATGATGGTGCCTTTGGGAAGCTGCATGAAGCATTGCAACAACAGTTTGGTGATATGAAGTAACTCATTGACAAACAAAAGCACTGGAAAGGTTTCCAGATTCATGAACCCCAGTACTTCTCATGGTATACTTTCACCAAGGATGAGGCCCTCAGAGGATCCGTCTCTAGTAGTTTCGGTTCCTCTGTAAGTGCATGAGTCGATATGACGGAGTTATGTCTCCTGAAAACCCTATCAATTGTGATAGCTGAACAATGGTACCTATTAGTATGTAGCTCACTACATCGTTGACTTCACTTGTCTACATGCTGCTTGAAAACAGATGAGCTTTATTGTGAGTGATGCGACCGCATATCTGGAGTCGTCACCGTGTTAGATTCGATCGAAATTTTTGATGTATGTATATCGAATTTAATGGTAGCACGAACCGGTATCATCAATCAGTATCAAACCTCACTCTGCTTAATAAGCTTGTTTTTAAGGGTCCGTGCGCATACGTCCCCTCCAACATATAAACTCGTTCTGCCTTGGGACGCTCTTTGTTTCCCTATGTCTCTGTGAGTGGTTTTCCTGGACCCCTGCCTTTGAAGCAATTTGCTAACAATGTCTATAGTGCCTTTTGGCTTAGATCAAGTGTAGTATCTGTTCTTTTCAGTTTAATCTCTGAAACGTGTCTACGGACACATTCGTGATTATTCTTATTTTTGGATCACGTTGGAAGACCTCTGGGCTTGCTCACGTCTGCTGACACAGTGTCGCTCGTATTTGCACTACCTCGAGCTGACGCGAAGACTACTTTCCTTTTTCTTTCATCGTCTTCTGGTTTGATACTGGGAGTTGGAGAAGGAACTGTCTTGTTATTGTTTTTTGCTGGTGTGAAGCTATACGTGTTGTGTTCTTTGCGTGTGGCCTGAGGTCATGCCACAATATTCCTCGCTTCAACGCTGTTGTTGGATCTGCGAGTCGCTACTGCCAGATTCAATCTACACGGCGCACAAGTACCTAGCAGCCTGTTGTGCCTCTCTTGTGCATCAACCACCCGAGTCTTATTATGAGACATCTCCAAACCAGCTTACCCCGTGCTACCAAGATGGTCGGGAACGAACCCTGAACGTGTTCACGGAAGCATGATAACTACAAGCAGTATTCGTGTTTGTGACACTCCCACTATAATTCTTATAAGCTGATCAACTTCGTTTTCCTATCTGAAGCAGTCCCCCACTCTTTGTCATGCCTTGCTGTCTCATGAAGCTGTGGATGTGCAAAGGGGAAAGTGTTGCTGTTTCATCACTCAATTGCCTTCCTGAAACCCGGTTTTGATACTGCTTGTCTCAGCATCGAACAAGAACCACGAGTCATTCATTAATCGTCCAGAAACGTGTCACATCACCCGATACACCACGACAACAGAGACTCATCTTACAAACGAATTTCCAACATTGTGACATCTGCGACGAAGATCATCTAGTGTATCGGGACAGGAGCCGCAGAAATCGGCCTACAGACATCCGGATTGAATTTCGTGTGATATCCACGATCCGGAAGATTGATCGATGCGGCCCGTTGACGACAACCCAAGCCCCACCGGGACCTTATTCTAGTGTCGAGCTTTCTTGGTTAGCTTGCTCTGTCCGCCAACTCGTGGGTGGGTTCGACCTTTGGGTTGTTTTGCTATGTGGACGCCAGTCTGTTTTCTGACTCTACGGCATGAGCAGACCATTGTTTCGGCGCTCAACCACAGGAGCGTCTAGATTGATGAGTTAGGCCGCTGATCATATATTGCATCAGAGTAGTACATAGCTGTAAAGGTAAGTTAAGTACACGGTCTGGTAGCCTGGTTGTCCTTACAAATTTTTTTTTCTGCTCCTGTTCTTGTTTTTCTAGCATCGTCGTTCTTGCTCTTGCGTGCCTTGATCACATATCCTTATTCCGCCATGAGAATCACGAACGTCGCCGCCACTCTATTCACGGCACATGCGCTGGCCGCACCTACACATTATCAACCACCAGCACTGCCAAACAACGCAACCGAGGCTGCACCTTATATCGGTCAAGAATTCACACAACCTTCTTCCTCTGTGGGCAAGCTCGAGGAACTTCTCACGAGTCTCACAAGCTCGACTCTTTCCATCCTCGCCGGCTCTACGACCACCATGCTTGGCTATGCAATCTGCGGCCTGACAGTGTCAGCGGAGAACTGGGAGACTTGCACCGACTACGCCGTCATCGCCGGAAGTTGTGTTGGCATCTCACATCTTGTCATATGGAAGTTTCCACAGGTCATGAACGACCTGCACGTGTATGAGACTACGACGCGATCTTGGGAGGATCTTCCTGCTTGGGGTCCCAACGAGCTATTGGATCTCGGCCTCGAAGCCAAGCCCACAAAGAGCAACGAGTAAGGATGAGTCCAGTCAGCTCTTCCGCCTTCGAAGTCGCGATGGCTGGACCTTCGAGCTTTAATCTTCCAAGTCTAAATACGACTTGACCTAATCTATGTTCACTTTGATGCTGGTCATCAAGCCTGTAGAATTATGAGCAGAGCCGGACTGCTGCGAGCAATATCGTCCTCTGTCGATCTGCCCACCTGTCGATTGCCAGATGCATATCGGGCCTTGACAAGTCACACGGGGCGCAAGTGAAAGAAAAGTACCCAGCAACAGAGAATACAACTCAATCGGAGAACAATCACCTCCATATCACGATCCTTGACGACACCGACCAACGACACAGTGTATGACACACGCACACACACACTCACTTACACACATATCCCCAGCAAGTCACTCCAACTACAGTAAAGACAACACAGCGTCTTCTATTTTGTCCAGATGATACCCCGATCCACGTCGACACCAGAAAAAAAAGTTACTTTGTCTTTGTCCAATACTTGTACTACTACACAAAACAACATAATCTCCTTCTGTATATAAAATCTCAAGAATACAACCACCATGAGATGATGGTTATGGTTATGACCAATAAAGAAACACCACAAATCCGTCTTGACGAGAGCCTCCGTTTGTGCTGCGCTCTTTTTCTTTTCTCAGTGAACGTCCTCTCTGTTCTAGCAACAGATCCAAAGTCACATTGTTCCTGACTTGCAATCTCTTGCCTTCTGTCTGGCGTAATCACACCTATGGAAACATCAATTTGTCGTCGGTTCTATGCGCAAGTACATACGAGCCAAATGATGTTGATGGCTGTTTGGTTCCAGAACCAGGCCAAGAAAAAACATTCAAATCTGACTCGCACCACTTCCAATCGCAAAAGACCCTTTTCTTCCCAAACCTTGCCGTTTCCAACCACTTCCTGATACAAATTACTCCAAACTCTGTTAAAAATTCAGCACTGGTCTTTTTTTTTGGGGGGGGGGGTGGGGGGCATTATGCATTCTTGAAACATGGTCCGGGCCTGATTCCCACCAACGCTGACATCCCCAGTCTTCTTCCACGCAGATCTTCCCATCATCGCTTTTCCTCCATGCGATCTATACGCGCAAGCACTATTGGGGATTATCGATTCGGTCAGATGGCCGAGTGGTTATGGCGCTAGTTTCAGGTCCATTATCCAGTACAAACTGGAGGATTTACTAGTGGGAAACTGCGTGGGTTCGAATCCCACTCTGATCAACACATTTTTTGCTGTTTTGCAGAATACAGTGTTGTCCTGGTTGATGTGTAGAGGTAGGTTGTGGTTGTTTTGGAGTGTTGAATGTGGACAGAAGTGCAGCTATTTTGTGTTTTCGAAGCCGAAGGGAAGGGGGACTCTGTTGTGTTGGATGAAACAGATCAGAACATTCTCTGAAAGGAAAGGTCTGGTAGAGACGAAGAAGGCCATAGTAGATCGATGGATGAAGTATGAAGACGCAGGAGATTGCTCAGCATGGCACACGTGTTTCCGAACTTTGTTTCATTGTTTTTTGATCATAAGAGTATCTGATGAACTTCCAAACATGGCAGTTACTTCTCCCAAGTTCTTCGAAAAGAACGTCCCTGATCTAGAGAATGGCTTTCCCCTTCATCTCTCCAAAAAACCCCCACAATGGTACGCCATTGACCGCTATGCCTGTCGCCATATCTACATTGAATTCTATCTCAGGACTTTTTCAGATCAACATGTCTTGCTTAGTCCTGCTTTTCCTTCTCCTGCTCCTTCTTGGCTTCCTCCTTTTCGGCTTGCTTCTGAACTTTGCCCAACTTACTCTTGGCGCGCTTTTCGGATAGATATTTCCATGAACGGGTCGGACCACCTGTTAGAATGCCCTTGATGGATTGACTTGTGCTAGGCCAGCTGACGGTGCTTCTGATACCGCGGCTGACGGCATCTTGAATGTCATCTTGAGTACCGATACGTTGTTCAAATTCACCACCTTCACGACGTTTGATGCTCATCGAATCTTCGTCTGTGGCTTCATCGATAATCTTGTCGAAAGCAGATCCAGGAATTTGGAACTTCTTCTGGTAATTGTAATAGATTTTTTGGCGGAAGGACTTGGGTAAGCGGCGGACCATATTGCCTCTGCGCTTCGGATCCATGTCTTGCTGGAGAGTAAAGCCGTCGGGTCCTCCAACAATTTCTTCAGGGGGGATAGCCTTGCCAGAAGCCGACAAGGCATTTGCCATGACGGCCTCATTCTCCCATCCTTCTTCTATCGGTGTTCGGGAGTCGTTAAAGTCGACGTTGGGGAGGTTGCGAACGAGAGGGACGTAGAGTTGGCGGAAGTTTGGTAACTGTGCGTTGACGATGTTCTCGACCTTGCGAGGATTCTCACCTCCAAAACGAGGATTCATACGTGGGTCACCCATGTAGCTGATGCTGGCAATCTTCTGATATAGCTCTTTCTCGGTAAACCTTTCGGGTAACATGAGCAGAGCAGTTCTTGTGGCGGCCATGAGGTTGATCTGATTTGCGAGTCTGACTCTAGGATCGTCTCTGAGAATCTTGACGGGCTTTTGTAGACGGCCAGCCAGGTACAAAGTATCCCATTCACTGAGATCCTTGCATATTGTGTCAATGTGGACAACGCCATACTTGATCATGACACCATTCACAGTGATGTAGGGGTTGAAATAGACGCCCGCGCCGAAACTGTCCTGAACCTTGGAGACGGTACCCGATCCGAGATGCCTGAGAAAGCTGTAGTGATCAGGATGCTGGCGCATATTTGTCGAGTGCCAATGCTCCGTGTGTGAGACGCCAAAGATGAAATCAATGACTTTCCCACCTCCTTCTTGCCATTTTGTCACGGCTTCTGGCGGATGAGGGTGTGGAGAAAGAGATTGAGCTAGATTCGTGGTAGACTGGCTGGCGGATTGAGTAAAGACACCGCTACCATAGGCCATTGCGTAGCGGATGGGAGCACGGAACTGCCAGAGTATTTGACGCATAGCTTCCTTGAAGTCTTCGTTGATTTTGATATGCTGATTGGTGCCAAAGTATCGATGAGGCAATTGTGAAAAGGCAGTGATGTTGAGATCGGCATCGTCTTCCCAGCCTTCGGGCATGGTCGGGTCGAATGCAGAAGAGGCCGAGGATTGTGAACGCGAGGATGGGTTCGAGGGGGATGTAGGGGATGCGGAGGAAGATTTCGAAGTATTCGAGGTCGATGCGGAGGAGGAGGAGAGAATAGATGAGGAGGTCGAGAAACAGGATAGACCACCAGCATTTTGAGGTATAAGAGAGTCAATGGACTGTAGACGATGGTAGGAAAGGGTGCATAGTCGAGAGCTACGACCAGCCATCAAAGGCCGGACGGAACGGACTGACTAGACGAATAATCAGCGGGACCGTCAAAGTCCATGAGGGACACGTTGATTGCATACAGTAAGCATGGTAGCTGCGGTGGTAGATCTGAAGTGGTGGGGGAAAAGAATTGAGCTTTTTCTAAAGACGAATTGAAAGTATAAAGCGTAGGGACAGAGAGTCCATGTTCACCGACGTGTTGGTCAATACATGGCAAAATGGTGCCAGACAGAAAACAAACAATTGGTAGAAACAGTATAAGGAAGGTGCAAGAGTTTGAGAATAAGGAAGGAATACAGATAGAAGCAGGAACATGACAGGAACAGGAAACTGATGGAAGCTCCCACTTTGTGATCGGCGAATCACACGTCAACTACCGACGGTATGCGTTCACCTTTGGTCTTGAACTGCTGAATAGGGTATCTGTACCAAGGCTCACGATTAAAGAGAACAAATTGTGGCTAAGCTACATTAACATGATTGCTGGAGAAGGCTTGTCAGAGAGCACTAATTAATAATGATTGTTCAAGACTCTTTCTGAATATATCGTTCTGAACAAAGAACCCCTCATGAATTCTGACGGTCCCGTTTTGGCAAAACAAAGGTTGGACGAAGCTGGAGAAGCGCCGCCCTGTTCCGTCCGGCTTTTGCGGCCTTTAGCTACCCGCTGACGCCGCCCGCAATCAGAAAGCTTGGCATCACATGATCGACAGCTCTATCGATTGATTGTTGTTTGTTGACGCGATTCGAGAGACAGAGAAAGTCAGACAGTGACGACCGAGTATCTGTACAATCTTCTTGTATCAGCTAGCAGCGACATGTCTGCTATACCGGGTCTCGATGCGTCCATGCTGACATTTTCTGCGAGAGTGGCCACTTTCACCACCGAGCACCAGCCCACTAAGAGACGCGCCTCGTCGCAAAAGAAAAAAGGTCCTACCACAGTGTCATGGCCGCATCAGTCGCCTTCGCCTGAAGAGGTAACATTAATTGCGCTTATCTAGATTACATTCCTGGAGCTAACAAAACCAGCTTGCCCGTGCCGGATTCTTCTACAAACCCGCACCCGACAGCGACGACAATGCCCAATGTTTCCACTGCGCAGTCAAGTTAGACGGCTGGGAGAGTCAGGATGTTCCCCTGCAAGAACACCTTGCCCACTCTGCACAATGCGCCTATGCTCTGAGCTTGTCTGTTTTCGACAAGGCCGAGGATCGCGACCCCATGAGCCCTGAGTTAGTCGAAGCACGCACAAACACTTTCGCAGACATGTGGCCTCATGAGCAGAAGAAAGGATGGAAGCCCAAGGTCAAACAAATGGTCGAGGCTGGATGGGCCTACGATCCTTCACCCGCGGACGATGACGGTGCCACATGCTTCTACTGCAATATGTCTCTGGACGGTTGGGAACCAAAGGACAGTCCACTGTAAGTCGCAGAAAGACACAAAACTGGTGACGCAATGACTGACCATGGGACAGCGAGGAACATCGTCGAAGAGAACCCAACTGTCTTTTTTTCGCGCTGATGGACAAGTACAAGGCTTCAAGGCGCAAGGGTGGGCGTGGTCGCGCTTCTACTGCCTCGAAAGCCTCTCGCTTGTCCACACAGTCCATCATTTCGACTTTCTCTGAGGCTCCCTCACTAATGTCATTGGGTGATGCAGGCCCTGCTACCGATGTTGACGAGAGCCTTGCGGTTGACACAACTATATCGTCCGACACGGGCAAAGGCCGTAAGAAGACCACAAAGGGAAAGAAGAAAACCGCTCGTCAAGAATCCGTCGAACCTTCAGCCATTGAATACCCCGCTCTGCTCTCTCCGCCTGTTCAGGACATGGTTGGTGCCTTCCCTGCAGAAGTAGTAGAACCAACGGAGGCCGTAGAGGAAGAACAACCCAAACCCAAGCGTGGCCGCAAGGCCAAAACAGTTCAGGATTCAACCCTTGTTGAAGATTCTGTTGTTGTTGAACCCGCGAAGAAGACGACAAGAGGCCGCAAGAAGGCGAAGGAGCCTAGTCCAACCGCTAGAGTCAGCCAGGACGAAAGCCAGTTGCAATCAGAACTCCAGGATGCTGTAGAATTTGCTTCTGCATTGCAAAGCCCTCCACCCAAGACTACAAGAGGCACCAAGAGAACGAGTGATGGCATTGAAAAATCCTCGAATCTTGAAGAAACTGTCGTCGAAGAAGCACCAGTCAAACCCAAGAAGGCTGCTAAGGGAACCAAAGGGAAGAAGGGAAAGAAGGCTGTTGAGTCAGAGGTAGATGAGCCTGCTGATTTGACGCTTTCACAGGCTGAGGCCAAGCCGAAACGAGGAAGATCGAAGAAGGCTCAAAAGGTCGAGCCCGAGCCCGAGCCTGATTTCGAAGTTGAAGCCGGACCTGAAGTGGAATCTGAGATGGAAGGGGGACTTGAGGTGGAAGAACAGTCACAGCCGGAGCCTGAAAAGGAAGAAACGCCAGAGCCCGAAGCTGCTAACGAGGTTCAAGCCGAGCAGCAGCTTGAAGATGAATATGATCAATTGGATGAGGACGGACAGCAAGACGAACAAGAGCCGCAAATCGATGCTCTGCAACAAGAGGCGGAAGACGTCCATCAAGAGAAGGTACCGGAAGACGAGGTGAACACGGAGGACGAAGCCGAAGCGCAGTCTGTGCAAGAAGAGGTCGATGCAGACACGCAAGACGATGAAGTCGATGTCGAAGAATACGCTGAGCAGCAACAGACTCCAGCTTCTGTTGTAGCCACACCAGCGTCTCTCGCACCCACACCAGCCGCAGAAGAATTCGAGCCGACACCAACACCACAAACTCAACGCTTCTCTACCGTACAACCCCAATCCTCTGTCCGTAAATCCAGCAACACACGCCGCCAAAGCTCAGAACCAGTCCAGTCATCAGCGCAATCCACACCTAAAAGCGCCCAATCCTCGGACGCCGAAAACCACCCTCCATCCTCATCTTCCCAGGCGCCTGCCACAGTAAAAAAGCTCAACAACGGCATCTCAGATCAGCACCTTCTGGGCAACCAAAACAGCAACTCTGCCATCCAGCCCAAAGAAATCTTCGCCTCACCCACAAAAACCACACGCATACCTTTAGCAGCATCAACACCAACCCAGTCCCCGTCCCGCCGTTCTCCATCCAAATTCGGCCGTCTCACCACTTCCGTGCCTTGGGAGCCCGTCGACCTAGACACCGTCTTCTTCGACGGCGAAAACGCAGGCGGAAACAACGGTGAAGATGTATTTGCGAAGATGTTGGCAGTGGGAGGTGGCTTGACGACACCCGAGAAGAAGATGAGTGTTGAAGAGTGGGTGCGTTGGAGAGCCGAGCTGGGAGAGACTAAGCTCAAGGCGGAGTGTGAAAGACTGGTCATGTTGTTTGAGAAAGAAGGGAATAGGGGGTTGGAGGCGCTGAATGGAATCAAGACTGTGTCTTGAATTGGCTGAACGATTTTCTTGTTCTTATGGGTGTTATTCATCGATTAGGGCAGGATGGGATATGTTGTTTATGACTCTTCTTTTCGTATTTCTTTCTCCCAGGATGATGAGGGGTCATTGCTGTGGAGTTTTTCCTTTGGACATGATACCTGAAGAGGCAGTTTCCCAGAAACTCAAATCAGTAGAAACCTTGCCTTGTCTATACGCAGCATCACGCGCATTAAGCAACTTCTCATACCAATCTGCTCCTCCATTGGCAGCCCACTCCTGCTCTCGGAAGTTCTGAGGCCAGCCATATTCTTCTACCAAAACCCGTCTGAGTTCGAGGAATTCAGGCTTTTGAGCTCAGTAAAGATTGCAATGTGCCAAAAAAAAAAAGTATGAACCTACCGTAGGATCTTGATTATCAACTTCAACGTCTCCCAGGTAGTTCGGTAGCCACTTCGATCTGTAGTAATTATCAATCATGCGTTGTAGGACTACAGGAGCAGTTTCGGGTTGACAAGCTAGATATTCGTCAGGACCGGTCATCAGATTCTTGGTCCTGATAGAGTCTTTTTCATATTAGTAACGTTCTACGTCGTAAGAACAGCACTGAGCATACTCTCTTGGACGTCCAAAATCAGTTGCGACCCATCCCTATACAAGCTATCAAACAACAATAGCGAAGTTGGCAGAGCATTTTGCACATCCGGAATTCCATCAGGCGTGGACCAATAATCTTTCTTGTCAATGTCACGACTGACAAGGAGTTCATCAGCCGACAGATAACAGACGGGTTTCATGGCGGGTGCAATGGCGACATCACCGCGCATCCAATCTGGATATGGAAGACGTTTGAGAAGGGATAAGACTCGAGTGTCGATAAGGCTTGCTGCGGGGAGCAGCGATAAATCGATCTCATGGCCTTCCAAGGGTGGAAAGATGATCTGTTTTTTTTTTTGTCAAGATCAATATTCGTCTGTCGACATCGTCACCTCTTGTTTCCGAACCTGATCAGCCGAGACGCAAGCGAGGCGGAGTAATATATGATAAATCTCGGTGACCAGATCAACGATAGTGTCTTCGTCGTAGGATGGGGGATGCAATGTAGAATTCATCGTGAACGGTCGTCACTTAAGAATGCAGGAATATCAAAAGGTTGAGAAAAGGTATCGCACGCCCATGCGCTCGGGTCATTGAGCATGCGGTATGTGCTGGTTTCGCCAAGATCCAAGGCCCAAGGGATTGTGTAGGCTGTTAGTGTCGCTCATGATGTTATGACGTTAGTAGTACTCTGTCCAACCAGTACAAGAGTATGTTTTCCATTCAGTCAAACTGTTCTTGCCAGAGAAAAGAAGGGAAAATTGGAGACAAGAAAGAGGAGGGAAGAGATGGTGGGACATTGAAAAAAAAGCAGTAGCATTTTTGTCATGGGGGGAGGACTTTTTATGACTATATCTATTCATGTGTGCTGGATATGCATTCATTGCCAAAAGAGATGACACTCTTTTTCTTCTTGTTCCTCTCTCTCTCTCCATGGTATCAAACAGAAAGAGAAAAAACCTTACTCAAATGCAGAGGTTAGTTTCAACCGCTTTAAGCGGCAACATCAGATTCTTCCTTGATGAGCTTGGTAACCTTTCCGATGGCGATGGTTTGACCTTGATCTCTGTTTTGGCAAAGTAGTTAGCTTCTGCCTTCGAAGAAAAAAAGAGAGTATTGCAAGATGGTGATGAAAGGGAGAAAAACGAACCTGAGGGTGAAACGACCAAGGGTAGGGTAATCGGCAAAGGACTCGATACAGACGCCGCCGAGGTTGCCCATGACCTTTAGACGGGCGATGATGCTCATACCCTTGGTAGCGAAACCGGGTGCCTTCTTGGACTTTCTACCTGTACCCTTTTCGAGCTTGTGGAGGAGGGCGTCGAAGGTGACTTCTTCGGTTGCGGCGTGCACTGTCGAAAAAATCAATGTTAGTTGACGAAACAAAAGGGGATGAAAGGTTCAAATAGGTGTGGGTGGACTTACCGTGCATGACGCAGTTGAAACCGGCGGACAAAATGGACTTGATGTCCAACAGAACAATCTGTGCCTCGAAAGTGGTGACACAGTTGACGGGACGACGGGGAGAGCAGAGCACGAAACCGGGCATGATGTCTTCTTCCTCGACACCCTTGATACGCAGACGGACCTGGTCACCGCAAGTGGCGGCGGCGATTTCGTCTTCGGTCTCACCGAACAGGGCAGAGATGGAGACTTCGGCGCGGTTGGGCATCATCAAGTACTTGACGTCCTTCTTCAGGATACCGGATTCGATCTTGCCTTCGATCATGGTGCCGAGATCACGGTACTTGGCGGCGACGGGCATGAGGAAAGGAGCGTTGAGCTTGCGCTCGAGTGCCTGCATGCTGTCGAGGTAGCCGAGGAGTGAGGGAGCATCGTTCCAGGGGGCGACATCCTTGGGTACGGGGTCCTTGATCCCGAGGGTGGTTTGGGCGGAGATGGGCATGAATTGGAGGTCGGTCTTAGGGTTGTAACCGACACCCTTGAGGAATTGGGCGAGCTTGCCGGTACATTCCTTGTAACGCTCCTCGCTCCATTCGACGGTAGGGTCGTCCATCTTGTTGACGGCGACAATGAGTTTGTTGACGCCTTGGGTCTTGGCCAGGACAGCGTGCTCACGGGTTTGACCACCCTTTTCGAAACCAGTCTCGTACTCACCCTTTCTGGCGGAGATGACGAGGACACCAACATCAGCCTGAGAGGCACCACCAATCATGCTGGGCACAAAAGTCTTGTGGCCGGGAGCATCGAGAATAGTGTAACGGCGCTTCTCAGTCTCGAAGAAACCCTTGCCGACCTCGACAGTCTTACCCTTTGCACGCTCTTCCTTGGTCAAATCAAGAGCCCATGAGAGGTACCATGTTTCTCTACCAGCCTCCTTAGCATCGCGCTTGTACTTTTCCATGGTACGCTCATCAACCATGCCCGAGGCATACAGAATGCTCCCACCCAGAGTTGACTTTCCAGCATCGACGTGACCCAGGAAGATGACGTTGACGTGCTCCTTGCCATACATTTCCTTCAGTGTGTCCTCGTCGACATCAGCAGCCTGCTCTTGAGCGACCAAATCAGCCTGGCGGGCCTCGGCACGCTTCTCGGCGGGAGTGGGCGAGTTGCGACCGGAAGAGGGAGTGGGTGAAGTGCGTCCGGAGGGCGAAGCGGCGGGGGTGCCAGTCTTTTCGAGGGCCTTTGCGGCGGTGACGGCCTTTCCAGCACCGGGCTCAGCCTTGTCAACCTTCTCCTTGGCTGCGGGAGGAGCAGCAGGAGCGGCGTTTAAGCTGAGGACCTTGGTACCAGCAGTCTTCTCCACCTTGGGCTTGTCAGCTGCTGCTGCCGGCACACCGAGCGACAGAACCTTGCTGCCCGAAGCAGTCTTCTCGACCTTGGGAGCGGCGGCGCCTGTGTCTGTGGCGCTGAGAGAAAGCGTCTTGGGAGCCTTGGGAGCAGCGTCAGAAGCGGGCTTGGGTGAAGCGGATGCGCCGTCTCCTCTCTTAGCGATGACGGGCACTTGGCGTTGTTGTTGCCCTTGCTGCTGCTGTGGTTGCTGATAGTTCTGGTTGTAGTATCCCTGTTGCTGGTACTGGTTTCCATACTGCTGGCCGTATCCTTGCTGCTGGTATTGATTACCGTACTGGCCGTATCCTTGCTGCTGGTACTGATTGCCGTACTGAGGGTAGCCGCCGCCGTATTGTTGTTGGTAACCACCGCCGCCGTAGTATGACTGGCCGGGCACAAAAGAGCCGGCTCCGGGAGTGAAGGAGGCTCCGGGGTTGAAAGAGGCCTGCGGTCTGAATCCTCCTTGCTGTTGTTGCTGCTGACCACCCATGTTCAGGCTCTGCTGTGCCTGTCTGGACAGGCTCTCGTCCTGGGCATCAGGCGAGTCCTCCCACGAGTTCAGATCCGACATGTTTTGGCCGTGTATGTGTGTGTAAATGCGCTCGATCAGCGGTATAGGGTGAATGAATCGGAAAGAAGGCTACTCTTTCGCTTTAGTAGTCGCGAAAGGGTGTCGAATGTAGCCTTAACGAAATGTTTTAGTCTTGGTGGGGTCACCGCCGGCGGCGTCGACTTGATTTTGTTCCCGCCTTGTACAGAGCAGAACATACGTCAGTCACGTGCGAATCTTGGGCATCTACCAAATTTTGTCCGAGATATTATTATTCAACGAGGTACCTGATTCTACTAGGCAAATCATATGCTTTGCTACCTACCCAATTCCAGGCACCGCCATCATTGGCGCCTGATGTACGTATCAGGCAGCGCAACACTGAATCATAGCTCATCTGCGTCAACCATCTGCACCACAATACCCGTCGATGCACCACCTCCGTTGCAGATAGCCGCGCAACCATACTCGCCTTTCTTCAATTGATGCAATAGAGTCACGATAATCCTTGATCCAGAGCTACCCAATGCGTGACCTAGTGCAATGGCACCGCCTCGTGGGTTGACATTGTCGACGCCGAGTCCGAGAATCTGTTCATGTGATGTCAGAAACCAACCCTATATCACTATGATCTTTGCAAACCGAGGCTTACCTTGGCATTGGCCTTGATGACGGCTGCAAATGCCTCGTTGAACTCCCACACTTTGACCTGCTCCTTGGTAATTCCTGCTCTTTCCAGCACAAGGGGAACAACCTTGGACGGTGCCACGGGGAAGTCAATAGGGTCGACCGCTGCGTCTGCTGTTGCCACAATGCGAGCGAGCACTCTGTTGCCCTTGCCGTATTTCTTGGCCATGTCCCGGTTGCCGATGACAAGTGCTGAAGCACCGTCCGAGAAACTCGAGCTGTTGGCTGCCGTCACAGTGCCTGAACCAGATCTATCAAAGGCGGGCTTCAATGTCGGTACCTTCTCAAGCTTGAGCCTGTATAGACCCTCGTCTTCCGAATGCACTGTGTCACCCTTCTTGCCCTTGATAGTGATAGGCACAAGTTCATCCTTGAACAGCCCCTGTTGGTAGGCTTCTTGCGCACGCTTGTAGCTCAAAATAGCAAATTCGTCCTGCTCTTCGCGGGTAATACCATGATCTTTGGCCGTTTTTTCCGCGCAATTGCCCATGTGAATCTGGTTGTATACGTCCCACAAGCCATCCTTGATCAATCCGTCTGAGAGCTTGACGTCTCCGAATGGCGGTAGGTTGGATGCTCTAGGCAGATAGTAGGGTACTTGACTCATGTTCTCCATACCACCGGCGACTTGTGCTTCGGCCAACCCAAGCTGGATCTTCATGGAAGCTATCGCGACAGCCTTCATGCCCGAAGCGCATACTTTGTTGATAGTCGTTGCCTCTACCGAAGGATCGAGCCCGGCGAATATGGTTGCTTGTCTAGCAGGCGCTTGACCTACACCGGCCTGCATGACCTGGCCCATGTAGACATCACGGATGTGTTCGACAGGAACGGATGATCGAGAGATTGCTTCCTTGATTGCATGTGAGCCGAGCACGGGAGCTGATACTGAAGCCAAGGCGCCATTGAACTACCACCAAACTTGTCAGAACTATCCAACCATTAATTGCCGTAGAGATTAAGATACTTGGCCGACTGGTGTGCGAACAGCACTCAGAATGTATGCATCCTGAATCTCCTTTGCCCGGGAAGTGGAGGAGCTAAACTGTCTGTAGCTAGAGAAGCATGTCTGGCGCGAGGACAGTGGAAGACGGAGGATTGAGGAACGGAGTGTAGCAGACGACATGTTGCTATATCCTTGTTATGTTGACCAGAATTCGAGAGAGGATACTACTGGTATGTCAAAGAAAAGAACACAAAAGACCATCACATGAAAGTGTTACTGGTTGTGGAGAACATCGGAATTGCGGGGCATCATTCCGCGAGCCTCGGTTGTGTCTTCACAAAACTCGGGAAGCCGATTCGGAATGTTCTTTCAACAATGGCTCACATCATCATGAACAAATTCATGCCTGTCTTGAGGTCTCATCTTGTTCAAAATGACTTGCTTGAGGTGAACGAACCAACAGGAACATGCTCTGCAAAACACCAATCAAACATTCCAACTCCGCTTCTAATGCTGGCCAAATCTGCGATGACTGCTATTACATGAAGAGAGACCCGAACCATCGAATCCTCTATCGAAGAAGACCACATGCTCTAGAACCTACCCGGAGGTATAGGCATACCAAAAGGCGGCGGCGGTACTCTGCCAATTCCTGGACCAGCCATGGGACCAGCAATTCTCATTCCAAACGGCCCTCCTGGCATCGCTGGAGGTGGTATCATAAAGCTCGTCGACTTCCTCCTATTACCCTTCATCTCTTTCCTCTTCATCTCATCCACCTTTCCTCCCCCTCCTCCAACACCAAATTGTGGTTCCATTACAGCCGCGCTCTTCTCGCTCGGTAACTTCATCTCCACCAGACTGAAGTAGTAATCGAGTACTTCGGGATATCTTTGTAGACTGTTTTTCCAATCCTCGTCTACACCGCGTTGGTAAGCTCCATGTGCTGTTGCCATTTGCATACGTAGATCGTGCATTTGAGCTGCGGAAATCGGTGGTCGTCCGCTGTATATCTTGTACAAGTCGTAGTAGGGAATGTTCTTTAGATGTGCTTCGTATTGCTGTTTTCGTATGTCGACCATCTGATTGAAAGTGTAGATGATCCATTCTCGAGCGTGGTTCAGCACCCAGTGCCTTTAATTAAAGTCAGACCAGGCATGTTCGGTTAAGGTCATGGGCTATATTATAAAAATCTGACATACCTGACCTTGAGCATTTCTCCATTCGCCATCCATCGTTGATGGGCATCGTCGAGAGCCTTTTTCAGACCGGTCTCCTCGTGCTGGCATTTCTTTGATGCAGGAGCGCCGCACATGGCGCATGATGCTTCGACTTGCATGATTGCGGCTCAAACGGTAGCAGGAATAGTCGAGTTGATTTTCTTTCTCCTTTTTCCTTCTAACAATGCCTCAGTCCTTGAATAGTGTTAGAAAGTCTGGAAGGACAGAAGTAAATTGCTATATAGATGTGATCAGGCGAACATGGCTACTAGAGCAATCTATTAGATTGGGTCTACATCTTCCCATTATTCTGCATGTGATCAAGCCCTTGGTGGGTAGCTTTTGCCGATTCGCCGTGAAGACGCATGATGTGCTGTCTTTTTCTTTTGTAGAGCCGCAAAAAAACTTCACAGCAACACAAGCGTGGAGAGATAGTGAGAACAAGGAGAATTCATTTCACAAGACATTTCAATGTATGATCATACTAGAGTTTCTCAGTGAATACAAGTGCTGCTGGGTTTCTCCGTATCGGTACAGAAAAATGACTACTAGGTACTAGGTCATTGAGAGCCTCAATCTGGTCATACCACTTCTTGACCTCTCAGCGGGCACAACTGCCATTGATGTACAATCAATGCCCGTGCAGAAGTGCCAAGCATGCTAGAAGCAGGTCCAACAGAAGCCCGAAGACTTAAACATATACGGGAACGAGGTCGACATCAGCACAACTGCTGGGATTGGACACTTGAGCATAGCTGAAACACGACATTAGTACATTGTAACAAGGAGATGGAAAGGCATCACTTACTTCCACTTGGAAAAGAGCTGAGGAACGCCGTGCCACCAGTCACAGACAAGCCATCCGCCAAAGCTATCGAAGCCTGCACCAGGAATAGAATCGCTCCATTGAAGACCTGTAGAGTTGATAAAGAAACCACCTCCACCCAAACCAGCATTGATGCGGACGGGTTCCCAAGCAGAATAGAAGTTGACCTCGGCAATGGACATGCCCCAAGGAAATTCACTGCCCAAGTCGAATTCCTGGTTGTAGTAGGGGTTACCATTGCTCTGGGTGATGTTGGTGCTGTTAAGAAAACCTTTAATGGCGTAGGACTGGTTGGGGTAGAATACAGCGTCATTTTCGCCAGCACCAGTATGGGTGGCTACAAGCCAGAGGTTGTCGTAGCGAGACTTGTTCCTCTGCCCGGGTTTGAGGCATGTTTTGAGATAATACTCGCAGGATGTGTTGAGACCTTGTGATGTGTTGAAGCCTTGTGACAGAGCTGTCTTGGTGAGAGCCAGGGCGGTGATGATGGTCGTGAAGAAATGCATGGTTGGAGATGTGATTGATAGGCCTGGAGTCAATATAGGAAGTGCGATGCTGAGTTTTAGGATCAGAGGAGAAAGCAAGACTTTTATACCTCTCCATGTAAGCAGACGGAGGCTGCGTCATGTGGTAGTGGCAGCCACCTCTTGGGGAAAGTGGTAAGAACATCACCCTAATTTACCAGTCGTTCTTACCATCCATGCTGTACAACCCTTCAATCTCGAGAGGAAGAATGGATCGACAGCGTGCAGGCTAAGCAAGTTCCTACGAACAGTTTAGCTTGCAGCGATCACGAAGCATTCTGCATCGATTGCTCCTGTACGAGCTGACTATGGGGGTCTCAAGATGCTATGACAGCCTTCTTTGCAGTTTAGGATTGAGACTACAGCATCCTTTTTTGCAGCTTGCAGGCTAGCAGCACGCTGTACCCAGACATCAGGTCACAGTACGACACAGGGGGACCAGCTGTAAAGTTTCATGGTGCTATCAAGTGGTTGGAATCTCCAGCAGAGGTCGGTGGGGTAATCGAGATGATCGACATTGCCAAGCAAAGAAGAACTTGGCTTTTGCGGCCCGTCTACCGGTTGCTGGTTGACAGGAGTAAGGAAATTCTAGAAATTCCCGGTGCTCCATTTACTGCCGACCAGTTCTTGCAAGGAGCTCCATGAGAAGATGAACACAGATTTGAATATCTGATACCTGGACATCGATAAACCGAAGACTTAAGATAACCTCATATTGGGTCCAGCAGCCGAATAAGCTTTGGAGAGTCGGGGAACATGACAATCTGCATTACCAGATAGGGGAAGATCCTGGACATGAAGTCAGGCTTGAACACTACTTGCAAGACTAGGAACGGTTCTGTATGTCGTTACTAATGCGAGACGTCCACTGTTTCAACCTCGAGGTCCGCTTCTTTCTGAAATCTTTCGTCACAGTAGCAAGGAAAACAAGTGTGAACACAAGGGACGCAGGGGTATGCAACAATCATGGCTTGGTAAATTCAGCAAACGTACTGCGATGGTTTGTCGGGACTGCTTGGGAGTTCGAAGGTACAGTACAGCGTAATGAGAATGCTGCGAACCGAATAAGCCAGAAGCATACTGTATGTCCTACAAGAACAAACAGATACAGAGTAGCAATGGTCTGTCTGATATGAGAGTGGGACAGGCCGGTAGAATGCACAGTACTTGAACGACATTCATTTCATGGATCTGGAATCTGTCACGGTAGTATGGTTCTGGGAAGGTAGTATCGGTGCACACTTCCTATTTGAATCCAGCCTTTGCAATTGTCTTCAGCCTGACCTTTGAGGTTTCAACCTTGCAATACCTTTCAGCATTACTTTATTCTTCTCTCCTGTGTTTACGCCTCTGACATGTCCGAAAAGACAATCTGCATTGAGGGCGATCATAACAGACAACCAGACCTACGCTTACTACATTTCAACGACGTTTACCATGTTGAGCCTGCAGCACACGATCCAGTTGGGGGTGTTACTCGCTTCCAGACTTTGTGCAAACATTATCGACATGGTGCGGAATTTCAAGGTCAAAGCGAGCTCCTTACGTTCTTCTCCGGAGACGGATTCGGTCCCTCTCTGGAAAGCAGTGTAACCAAAGGTAAAGCAAGCTTGACATCTGTGGTCGAGGACAAGTATGCTGACAGATAGCAAAGGTGCTCACATGGTGCCAATCTTGAACGACTTACAAACTTCGGTCGCTTGTGTTGGAGTAAGTCAGGTCGTTCTTACAGATGCCTTCAAGTATTGTACTACCAGTGGCAAGGACTAATTTGACTTAACTCCAAAGAACCACGAGCTCGACCTTGGTGTGGCTCAATTCGAGTACCTGGCATCACAGTGCAACTTCCCATGGTTACTCGCCAATGTCCTCGACCCTGCATTGGGAGAAGACGTTTCACTAGGACATGCTCAAAAGACCACAGTGCTCACATCTTCAAACGGCATCAAGATTGGTGTGATCGGCTTGGCGGAGAAGGAGTGGCTCGAAGCAGTCAATGCATTGCCACCAAACCTGGTTCATATCGATCCCGTTGTTACAGCACAGAAGCTAGTGCCAGAGTTGCGAGGTCAAGGAGCGGAGATAATCATCGCTTTGTGCCATCAACGGGAATATCACGACGTCCGCTTAGCTCAAGAGCTTCCAGAAGGCCTCATCGATTTCATGCTCGGCGGACATGATCACCACTATCGCCACAGGAAGACACACGGTAGCCATCTCCTCTGTTCGGGGAGCGACTTCAAACAACTCAGCTATGTTGAGGCTCGACGTAGGATCGAACGTGAAGGGAAATAGGATTTCTCCATCACACGTTGCGAAGTCGTAAAGTCGATACCGGAAGACAGATCCATGGTGCAGTTGATGGACAGATTGTTCTCGTCTCTTCAAACAAAGCTACAGAAAGTCGTTGGATACACGGCGGTTCCTCTTGATGCGAGATTTGCGACTGTCAGGACGAAAGAGTCGAACATGGCAAACTTTGTATCAGATCTCATGCGGTACTATTACGGTACGGATTGTGGTTTTCTTGTAGGTGGCACAATTCGTGGCGACACACTATATCCGCCAGGTGTTATTCGCCTCAAAGACATAATGGACTGGTAGGTAACAAGGATCTCCCGAGCCAAGGTCCGTAAGCTAACGCTCAACAGCTTTCCCTTTGAAGACCCTGTAGTAGTGGTACGAATCAAAGGAAAGTACCTGTTGGAAGCCTTAGAGAACGGTGTGTGCAACTATCCAGCACTAGATGGTAAGTCAGGAGATGATCCAAATGAGTCCAAAATCTGACAAGGTGAAACGAGGCCGGTTTCCACAAGTGTCAAATATCAAGTTCGTCTTTGATGCCTCCAGAAAGGCACACAACCGAATTATTAGTGTGGAAGTGGATGGAGTGCCACTCGAGATGGACCGAGAATATTCTTTGGCGACTCGAGCATACCTGGTCAGAGGCGGGGGTGCGCGTGTTATGACACAGTCCACGAACAGTGATTGAACTAACAAAAGATAGATGGCTACACGTGTTTACTACCCGAGTCTCAAGGAGGTACGACGACGCTGCTGGTGACAGAAGAAAACGGAATTCTTCTATCAATGTTACTTCGGCAGCATTTCATGTCCTTGATGACTGTAGGACGCTGGAAGCACTGGGGATCAGCGCTGGGGCAGCATTGGGGAATTGTCCAGGACCGTCTTCAACGTACAGGCTCGATAACGAACCAACAGCAGGCAAAGGTTGGACTTGGAAGAAGCGAAAGCGTGTCGCCAACTGAAGCAGAGATGGTACCGGGTGTGGTGGGCAAAGTGTTACGCAGCGAGAGCATGAAGATTCCCCGCATACGAATCGAAGAGGCGAGAGTGATGGAGCTCAGTGATTCCGAAGACGATAGCGAGACGAATGCGGCCGTGGTGCCTAGAGAAGCGTCAAGTCAGGAGCGTGAGCTGGTGACGGCTAGAAAGGCATTGCGGAAGTGGTGGAGATTGGCAGGGTTAGACAAGAGGCACGCCCTGGGGTATGAAGGTGGTGAGGAACTGGGGTTGGAATGGACAAGAGGGATTTGTCCACAGGTGGAAGGAAGAATAAAGATGGTGCTGAATGTGCTCTAAGGAGGCATATATTCCTAACGACACAACCTAAAATCTAGTACTTTTGAAGAGAAGAGAGAATACGTCTCTGCGCACAGGGAATTGCTTGCAGTTTGGATGCGTGGCTCTCGAAGAGCGGGTATAAGACATGAAGAGCAGCAGAGCTCTGTCAAGAACAAGTAATGTAACAGCGAGAAGGCATGACTGGTCGTGATGGGTTAGGGTGAAGTGGTGCTTCACTTCTTCTTTTTCGAAACGACCTTAGTAAAGCCGTCCTCATCGACTTCGGGCTCGGTTTTCTGACGGGGTGCCGGGGCAGAAGCAGAGTCGGTCATTTCGACATCGTCGTCTTCACTCTCATCTTCGTCGCTGGTGTCTTCTCCATCCTCTCCATGTTTGTGCTCGACGACCTGAATGTCGCCAGTGATCTTTCCGCCACGCTCCTCCCATCGCTTCTTGATGGCCTCGACGCCAGAGAAATCGCCATCTTGTGTTTGCGTCCTGAGCTGCATGATGGACTCGGCAACAGGGATCTCGCTCTCATCCTCGACGTTCAGATCAAACTCGTCCTGCATGACCTGCAGCAGCACAGCCTCGACGTCCATCGAGTCAGTATCGGGACGGTCGGCAAAGAGGTCACTGATAGCGCCGGCGAACCAATCGCGCTTGGCTGCGCTATCCTCACCGCCCCAATTGCTGGTGACGGCGATGCTGAGGGCAGGCCATAGGCCTAGCGAGTACCAGATGCCGAGGTCAAAGTTGGACTGGATTGATTCTTGATGTGTGTCAGCAGCATTCGGTGGATGTGACTGAGTCAAGAAGGAGAAGTATACACATACCTGGAGTAGCCATGTTGTTGTTTTCGGTGCAAGAGGCTGTCTCAGAATGCCGCCTGCGCAATCTTGAAGATGCAAAAAATTGGCGGCATTACCCCAGATTAATTACAGAAGCTGACATCAGAGATCGACGGCACTACCAGCCACATGGTGGAGATGGCGCCCTGAACAGAGCAGTCGGTCACATCAAAGTGCACCTAGGGAGCAACGGGCTGGTCACGTCGAGGACAGTCTAAGGAGCGAGTGGTCGTTTTGGTCCTCAGCGGTTGGATAGCGGCCATCATCTCCGGCTCCTGCAGGGACGAATGCAAGTCGTTTCTTGTTGTCTGGACTCTGCATCTTTGTCTTGTCTTGTCCTGTCTTTTACATAGCTCGCTCCCTCCTTACTCGTACCCTACCCTACCTCTTCGTACCTGCCTACTCGGTATACCCTCGTGTCTCTTTTTCGCTGAGCCACGAGCCAATGATCGCGACGGCCAAGCAAGCAACCGAATTACCTGCCTACCTAATCATCACCTACCCACAATAGTCGGCCTCAGTCATCATGGTGCTTAGCACGCTGGGCGTTGCGGCCGACGTTACTCCCTCGGTCATCGAGACCTTCTTCTCCCATGTTTGTCGTCTCCGCTCCAAGCCCTTGTACACCCCATACTGCCGGCAGCAAGCTTACAATGCCTCCAGTACCTCAATCGCAAACCCCTCAAGGAGAAGCCCACTGCCCATATTTCTTACCACGAAGGTCTGCGCCTGATCCGCCAGTTCCTGACCTATGCCTCGCAGCACTCGGTAGAGGACATCCAAGCTTTCACTGGCCAATGGGTGCCCACCCCTACCTGGGTCAAGACGGACGAGATCCTCATTCCCCAAGCCTGCCGGTCCCGCTCCGCTGAACTCGTCAAAGCCCAACTCGGTCCAAAAGGCCTACAAAAAGTTGGCGGTCAAGAATGGTGGCAATGGCGCAGGCCTGAGATAGAACTCAAGGCACAGTGGATCGAGATGCGCCAGGACTACAACGACCGAACCGCCCAGGGCGACCATGCTGCTAAGCGCATCATTCTCTATGTCCACGGAGGCGCCTACTACTTTGGCTCGGTCGATGAGCATCGCTATCAGATGCAGCGTCATGCCAGAAAGCTCAAGGCTCGCCTGCTCGCTCCTCGCTATCGTCTGGCTCCCCAGTTCCCATTCCCCTGTGGTCTACACGACTGTATTGCCACCTATCTTCACCTGATAGAGGAGTGCGACCCCTCTTCTATCCTTCTGGCTGGTGATTCTGCCGGCGGCGGTATGGTTATCAACATGCTCGTCACCCTGCGCGATCAGGGCGTTCCTCTCCCTGCCGGTGCCCTGCTGTTGTCTCCCTGGGTCGATCTCACTCATTCTTTCCCAAGCGTCGCAGGAGAAGGCAACTTTGATTACATTCCTGCCATGGGCTTCCACCACAAACCTTCCATGGCCTGGCCCCCACCGAATGCCACTGACATGGCAGAATTGGAGTCTCCCACGCGCAAGCAGACCCATCGGGCCTCCAAAGAAGGAAAAAAGAAGCTCGACCATGAAGCCGAACAAGGTTTTACTGTCAACGACCTTCCAGATGGCAAGAGCGAGATTGACAACCCCCACAACCCTGCCACCACTGCCAATACCAACCGTCCTCGTGGCAACACTATGCCTGGCGGCCCTCACTTGTCCATTGAGATTGATGGCAAGCTGATCGAACTCACCGATCAAATCCAGATGTATACCACTAACGACATGTTGGCACACCCCATGGTCTCTCCTGTCATGCAACCGTCTTTGGGCGGCCTTCCACCACTCCTGATTCAAACTGGCGGTGGAGAGCTTTTGCGTGATGAGCAGATCTACCTTGCCCACAAGGCTGCCAACCCCGCCGCTTATCCTCCCAGCGCTGCAGTGCTTGACGAGTATGATCCGGATCGCAGCATTCTGAACAAATATCCCCCAACCCATGTGCAATTGCAGGTTTGGGACGATCTCTGTCACGTCCCCCATACTCTGAGTTTCACCCGTCCTGCGAAATACATGTACCGCAGTGTCGCTCAATTCGGAGCTTGGGCTCTAGCGCGTGCTCAGGACAAAGCAATTACCATTCTTGATGATGATAACATCAGTATCATTAGTGACGAGTCTGACCGTCCCGAAGACGAGACCACTCCGGTATCTGACCCCTCCAGCACTGAGCCCGTTCGTGGTAGAAAAACGGACAAAGAAGATCTTGTCGATGCCACAGGGGTACCCATCAGAGCTCACGTGGTCGCGACGGCATCTGGTAGTATTGGAAAAGCCGGCGACCCACTGCCGCCGTTCCAGGATCATATGATACGCCAAAGAGTTGACAGACACGGTCTCACTTATCCACTCTCAGCAGCATCCGATATTGCCTGTTTACAACTGGACCCGAGCACTATTGGTGTCATCAAGCCCGGCCCTGTCAGAAAATGGTTGGCTAAGAAGGCTGACTGGGACGTCAAGTACGGCAAAGAGAAACGTAGTGTGCAAAAAGATCGTATCAAGGAAATGTCAGAAGGCTACGACACCTTTGGCCCGGGAGAAGTACCTCCTCCGACCGCACTAGCAGGTCGTCGTACCAAAGACATGGCCGCCCAGAAATCGCGCAAGGGCAAGTCATGGGGAATGGCAATGTGGTCAGGCTGGGGCAGCAAACACGACGAATCCACCCTCGAGCGCGAACAGAAGATCACCCGTCGTCCAACCGTCACAGACGTCTTCCCGGAAGCCGGCACCGCCGTTCCAAAAGTCGATCCCGCCGGTCCTCAGCGCGCAGAAACCTTCAAGGCCTTTGAGCGCAGCCGCAGTCCCACTTATCGCACCGTGACAGATCTGGGTCAAGCGGGCGCATATTCACGTCCTGGTACCAGTGCCTCGAAAGCACCTGCTCCGCCGCCGAAAGACGATCAAACTTTGGCTCTCGACGGCAGCGCCACGGCGACAAAGATACCCGGTTCGGAAAACACGTTCTTGAGCGCCAACAGCGCTCGTCCCCACAACGGCGAAGTGGCATACCCCTTCAAGATCAGACGTGACGACAACAGAACACTGAGTACAATGACTTTGGATTCTACCGAACAAGTTGCTCCTCTGGGTGAAGAACATGATACCGAACACGATTCACAAACAGAGGCAGAGACTGTGGCAGCGGCCGACGGAGTCAAAGACGGAGGGAATTATGAACAAGGCGTTGGTGTTTACGAGACAGAGGCCAAGGGCAAGGAATTGCCCGCTCGCCCGCCTTTGGAGACTTTTGTCACTGCTAGGGAGGGTTTGTGAAAGCAAGTTTTCTGTTTATATACCCCTTTGTTTTCCATTGTTATCTGGTGCGAATGCGATCGGTCACGAGCTTTTGCAGTATGGACAGTCTGCTTGCGTAGTTGTGTAACCAAATCTACCACCTCTGCTTCTTGATATGGGCACGGGTTTACTTCAGACTAGTATGTGTTCAGAAAGTTTCTCCTGATAGTGATGTATTATTCATTTGAGTGTGAAGTTTTTCTAGCAAGGCGGAAGAGTTTTTAACCTGACCATCTCTGCCTGTCGAAGGTACGAATCAAGACACAAGTTTTTTTTTCTCCCCCTTTTTGAAATCCAAACAAGACATTTGAGAAGAAGGAAAAAAAAGAAGAAAATGTGCCTCTCTTATTTTTGCACGTCGCCGCAAAACATGAAAACCTTTCCTCGCATCTCATTTCAACGAAGCCAAAGTCTCACCACTTTTTCCGAGACTGGAGGAAACAGCTACAAGAAGACAAAGAGAAGAAGAAAATGGATGTCGACATGGTTTCTACTCCTTCTATGCATGCCAACCATCCTTCCAATAGCCCCAAACCCAAAACAGAAAAGAAGAGAAAAAGAAAGACAAGAAGAGAAAATCAAGCATCCTTCAACCCAACTCCCTCACTCAACACTCTGACCCTCTCCCTCACACCCTCAAACTCCTTGACCGCATCCGCGTGCTTCTCACACCCCAGATTCCAATGCTCCCTCACTCTTTCGTCTTCCTTGACACCCTGCGCATAACTCAAAAAGCCCAATCCCGCAGTTCCCTCACCGACGGCTTCCAAAGCCTTGACACCGCTCTTGATCATCTCGGTTGCGCGAAGTTGTCGAGATGTGAAGTGGTCAAGTAAGGACTTGTTGAATCTATCGAACTTTTCTAGGTAGAGGGAGAAGAGTTCGCAGTATTCTGTCCAGCTAATTTTTGTGAGGTTGGTGGGTGTGGGAGGGGAGCGGGGTAAAGAGGGGAGTTGCAGAGTTTGAGGTGTGTATGGTTTGATTGGGCTGGTTGTCGAGGCTTTGGAGGCGAAGGGGAGGGTTGAGCTGATGTCATTTAGTCCTTCGAGACCTTCTGAGGTGGCGGTGTTGGTGAAAGGGGCGACGTTGGCGAGGTCATCGAGCTTTGTGTTCAGACTCGTGTTGGTGGTGTTGATTTGCCCAGAAGGGGTGGCGGGTTGGTCTTGATTTGAGGCGTTACGGCGGAGTTGTGCTGTATCAACCGGGTATACGCGAGGTCCCTGAGGTCTTTGCGGGACTGGATTTGCAGCTGGTGGCGTATCGTCGACATCCATGGCATCTTCAGGCGCGACCGGGGTTTCTGATGGCACTTGAGCGGCCTCTTCCTCGGCCTGGTCGGCAACAGTCGCAGGCTTAGGGGTCGTGACGGGAAGCTTGTTGGCAACTCTTTGACCTTTTCTGGCTGCAGAGTTGCTCCTGGATGCTGTTCTCGTGTCAGATTTGCCGGGAGAAGTCGAGCGAAGGGCTTCCGGATCAAAGACCCAAGAGGGGTCTTTGAAGGTCTTTTTCCACTCTTCGGCCGAGTATTTGACCGGTTGAGCAGAGGGGGAGGCCGTGGGATTCTGCTGGGCATCGTCGGTGCTGGTTTGCTGCGGCACTGCCTCTTGGGACGTGTAGACGGATGGCTGAGGACGGAATGCTCTCGATCCTTTGCGAGAAGGAGTGGCAGATCTACGACCTGTTGCTGTTGTTGTCTGAGCAGCTGCAAATACATTGTTGCTCGTAAATGCACCGGCCCATTCAGATGGAGCAAAAGCCGTGTTGATGTTGTCTTCGCTACGGCTCTTTACCTTGTTGGCCGAGAAGGTGTCAGGACTGACAGGGATGGAGAAACTGGTGGTGCGTTTGTCAGCGTTGTACCGAGACCAAGAACGAGTGATGTAAGAATACAGGCCAGCAGCATCTTCTTTGGTGAAACTCGGCTTCTTCTGTGGCTGTTGAAGACTAGAAGCGTCATCGGCTTCGTTTTCCAAAATTGGAACGCCGCCACTGTCCTGAGAAAGTGGTTGACTCCTTCTCAGGCACTTTGGAGACGTAGATGAAGCATATTCATGCCAGGCTCGTTGAGCAGCCGACAGATTTCGCTTGGCAGCTGGGCGCACAGTTGATGGGTAGGCCCATGTGGGAATGCAATCAGGGCTTTTGTGGCGTTGATAGTCTGCACCAAAAGGCCAAGTAGGGGAGGGGGCTTGCTGGGCGTGTGCAGGGGGAGTAAAAGAAAAGGAAGTTGCGTACATGGAGGGCTTATCCTGCTCAGTGGTTTCGCTGGTTAAACCTGCACCGACACCGACACCGACACCGACACCGGCTTGGCTAGTACCGCTAGCCTCTGTTGGGGCCTTTGGTGGAAATCCATTCTTGTATTGTCTGCTGGGAGGGTTTGGCGTCTTCTTAGGACGCGTGAAGGATCGCAGGAAAGGGTTGTCTGATTTGTCACCTGCAGATGGCTGACCGCTGGCTTGGGCGTTATCTGACGCCGTGGTAGATTCGTCTTCAGTGTCGGAATCATCACTTGAGCTGTAGACTACAAATGGCTTCCTAGCCGTTCCAGTCCCGCCGGTTCGTCGTGGCGGCGAAGAACGAGGAATGCTGGGGTCCGACGCAGCGTGTGCATGAGAGGTGCTGGCCGCTCGACGTGCGTCCTCGCTGGACGAATAAGTCTGTTGGCCAATGTGAGATGAGTAAGGGGTTTTAATTCGGGTGCCTTCGGTATAGGGAGCATCAGAATCATCCTTTTGTTGGAATGGTTGGGGTGGAGGTACAAAGTATGGTGGATCCGCCGACTTTCTCCGTGAAGACGAGTAGTTTGCAGTGCTTGCCGCTGGACCCTCATCACCCGTCGATTTCGGATCGAAACCAGCCCTACGCGACCTGGTAGTGTTACTACGGCCGAGATTGGGGGGCGTTTGTGCTTTGGCCGTGTTTGTTGCATTGTACTCTGCCCAGGCCGAACGGAAGCCAGCATTGCCGCCTGCTGGAGCTTGACGGTAGTTCATGCCGGCACGAATGTCTTCTTCAGTGGGGAACTTGGTGTCTCGTCGCGGAGGCGGATTGGGTGGTGGAGGTCGAGGGCGCTGTGGAGAAGGATTCTTAGGTGTTGGCTGTGGTTGTGATTTCATGTTCTGCCAGGCGTTGAAGACATTGGCTCTATCGGGAGTCTCTTTCTTGCTGGTCGGGGCGGGCTTGGGGAAGTTTGTGAAGCGATCTGCACCCGAAGTGCCAGAGGTTGTGCTACGCCACGAGGTCGGGTTCGGTGTGCGTCTGGGTGGTGGAGGATAGGCAGAGGTGGCCTGGTACATGGGGTTGGTGGCATTCGATCTCGGAGGCACATTGGGCTTGGAGAAGGTACCACCGACCAAGCCGGCTCTCTTGCGGTCTGCATCGTATCGTGCCTTGGACGTGGGCTCGTGGAGAATCTCGTGGGCGGCCTGGATGACTTGGAACTTGAGGCTGAACTCTGCCTCTTTACCAGGGTTGCGATCGGGGTGGTATTTCAAGGCTACACGGCATTAGACCGTCTGTGTCTCTTGGATTGAGGAGCGAGAGAATGAGATGGCAACTGACCAAGCTTGCGATATGATTTCTTGATGTCCTCAATGGAAGCATCCTGGGCTCCTCGTCAATAACAGCACCACACAAGTCTACTACGCTGTCGACATACACTGGGCAGTTCCAGATCCGCATAGTAGTTTCTCTTGATGTCTGGCTTGACCATGATCAAGGCGTGGGTGGTGATTTACTGAGGTTGTGTTGTGGTCGCATCAATCCTGGAGATGGTTGTGTCGTATCGTGTAGTATAGTGTTGTATTGTGTTGCGGTGTGCCGTAGAGACAATGCCGTCAAGCTCGGGCAGCAACTGTCGAGATACTTGGTAAAGTGGCTGAATTACTGTAGGATGTCGTCAAAAATCCATGTCATGTGTTGGTCGTGGCCGAGTGACGATGATGGTCTGTCACGTTGAAGCGAAGCTCGTTGCTCAGCCCCTCCAAAAACCAAAACCAAAGCATGTGAAAGTGAAGAGTCCGTGTTTTTTTGTTTTGAAGCAATGACGCTCACAATAGCTATCCAAATTTTATCTAATGAAAATGGACCAACTATCTCTCCTACGTTACACATCACAGGGCTCAGATATCCATGTCCTAGTCTTGCAATCAACAACACTCTACACACTTGATCAGGATCCGTCACAGTCTCGCCAACGCATGCAGTGTAATCGTCAGCATGCAGCTGACGTGTTGGTCCTCGGTCGTCCACCGCCCGAGCAACGGCCATCCAAAACACTCGAGTCGCACACATGAAGAGACAAGACACTGTTCTCGAATAACATATTTTCTCCTACTCTTTGCACATGTGCACAATATAACTCATCTGCAAATCATCCATCAGCATCGTCTTGCAACTCTTCTACCACTGGGGCAGACTTGTTTTCGTCGACCCTTTGCTGCATCCTTGACCATATGTCTTCCCAGTTCGTCCCACTTACTGAAGCGTCTTCTTCAAGTTCAGCAAACATCAATTTGTTCCCCGTCTGACTCCAGATAACCCTGTCCGTCCACGCCAGAAACCTCACCAGATTGACTGCGTCACGTGTACCACTGCTTGACAAGGCTTTCAGTCCGCCACGCACGTCGACTAGCTTACGAAGTGCCGCTTGATGTTTTGTGGCACTTGTACAGCCTTTGCCGACAATCGTTTCGAACATCGCAATCATGTTGATGGTCAGAGCAATAGCATCGCTGGTCGCCCGTGATGGATCAGATAGCGCGTTGTTGACGTGTTCTACTGTCCGGCTTTGGAGCCATTGAGGAATCCTGGGAGAGATGAGACCAGGAGGCATCATGATCGACGCTGTAGCGAGAATTGCATAGAAAAGAGCTTGCTCGCCCATCGCTAGTCGTAACGGCATCTGGTTGAACTCAATCTTGTCGTGCAGTGACCAACCCGTCATGATCTCGTCAAGCTGTGCCAACATGTTGGTCCTATCTGTAAGCTCGTATTAGCTTGTGCCAAGTCGTTCGCTGTTTCCTGAGAGACCTACAGTTTTCGAGCAGTCTTCCATAAACGGGTTGCCATTTCACTGGGAAGACTTGGAAAGAATTAGAGCCTGAATCTACCGATGGCCATAAGGTAACTTCAGGATTCAAGACAACCTCGAGAAATCGAGGCGAAGACCTTGGTGTTGGAGGGGGTGTCACAAGCCCATGGTCCATACCACCTGCGGTCTTCTCTTTTGAGTTTGTCTTTGCGTCTGATACATTCGGCTCAGACTGTGTCGTTATTCGAGTCTCTTCCTGATGTACAGATATGTCATTATCCCGAGATTGTTTGGCGGCCAATGTGTTATTGTCAACATTCTCGTATTGTCTCCATGTTAGTGGAGCTGCGGTAAGTGGATATGGATTGGATGGTTGACGTCTTGCTGGAAGGTTACATGTAGGAGGTGAGGTACTCGAGGATGGTGGAAAGGCAACAGCGTGCCTCGTGTAGACATGATCCCTTTCCATCTGCAGAACATGTGGTTTATGAGCTGATACCGAAGCTGCTAATGTTGCCGGGTGCGATGCGCCAATAGCCATGTTTGAACCTTGCTGGGGTGGGCATGCCAGAAAAGCATGGTCATAACGAGCTACATTCCTATGCGCAGCTGCTTCCATAGGTGAGATTGTCGCAACTTGTCGTACTAATTGTGGCTGCGAGGTAGATCGAGAAAGTTGTGGAGTAGGCAAGTAAGAGGACGTAGCAGAAGTGGCGAGTTGTGATGGTGATGATGCCTGTAAATGTTGATATTGAATATATGGCTGCGCTGAGACTTGGGTAGTCGATTGAGAATACTGGCGCGGAAGGTCAGGTTGTGAGCCGTCTAAGGCGGAGAATGGCCCTGATGTGGAACAAAAGGCTTCTTGCGTCGATACCTGACTGGTAGATGATTCATGGTCGGTCTTTTGGCGTTTTCGCGATGTTGTTTCGTTCTTCTGAATAGATGCTCTTCTTGCTTCCTTATTCCTACTTCTTTGCGACCAGCCGACTTTTGCTGCGTGCGATCTCACATACTTCTTGTTCTCGCGACCGGCTGATCCAGACTCGAACACAAAATTGAGTCCACCAGACTGCGCATTGCCACCATTTTGATTGTTCGCTTGCATGAGTTCTGGAAAATACCCTACTTGATTGGATATTACGACCGAACGGCGTCGTACGTATGCGAATTGTCAAGTGTCGTGGTAATTGGAAAGGATCCAAGAGATACAATGCATTGCAGAGTGAGGTAGTTACAGTACTACTTACACAAAAACTGGGGAACAACCTATGTTATAATCAACGATTTAAGATTTATCAGCCTGTCCTCCGGATGGTGGAGAAGTGTCATAACTCTCTGACACGCCGCTACGGCACGTGGCAATTTTCAATCTAAACCTTCTAGGGCCAATGCAAGCTGGAGTGGCTACGGAACGGTTGCATCCTCCAGATTGATTCGATGTCTAGTGTGCATATGCATCAAAAATGTCATCTCTTGAGATCTTTACATACGGTGGATATTTAGACCAGCAGAATCTGGCTATGCAGGCTGATTCTGTCTTGCCAAAGAGGGAGAGGATGATCGAATGAATCTTTTTCTTGTAGTTGCGTACTCGGCATTGGATACTGTTTCATAGCACTACCGATGCGCCAAGGTTGATCAATCTCTGTACGACACCGACTTTGGTTGCACATCACTTCATACATATGTAACTAACTTTATTGAGAAAACCAAAAATTAGTGTTATTTAATCTACAATATCGTAACTTCATGAATGCTGCGCAGAACATGCCCAAAATAACGGCCACAGCATCGTCCGTGACTTTTGCGATTGCCGTATCTGCACTGCTGACGACAACAGTGCCAAAGAGAACGCTCCGGTCATGTGCACGGTGGCTGCATTTACCACATGTCTATATCACCGCCCAGAATAGCTCTCAAGCGTGTATATTTGTTTGACTCAGTGGCCAACTGCTTCGGCGTTTTCGCAAGCCAGGTCTGACTCGCGATTCGACTCTCTCGTTGAATGTGCGTTGTAATTGGCCATGCTGAACCTCAAGAAATCTCTTGACAAAATATGCAAAGGTCTTGCTGCATTTTGCATCGCTTGTGATTTGAACAACTTTCGGGCCATCAGGTTTCTGGACGAGTCGCCAACGATTGAGTGAGTTGAAGCCGCCGGGAGCGGAGATCTGGATGTCGCAACCATCGTCGACGGGTGTAAAGCGGGCCGTGTACCAGACTCCTCCGGCCCATAGCTTCTTAGGTATGAAGGCAAGAGAATCTTCAACCTTGTATTCCTGTGGTATGACCGAAGGGTCGGACACGAGTTTGACTCCGTTGCAATCCGGATTGAGGTGCATAATCAGATCCAGATCATGCATCATACTAAGAGCGACATCGGTTGATGCAGCTTTAGATAGAGGTTGTTCGGATGAATAAGAAAAGGACGAATCGAACATGGCGTGTCGGCTGCAGATCAGGCGTTCACAGTAGAATGGAAGTTTTGATAAATGAAATCTGAAAGTCGTTCTGGTGATTGTAATGATTTTGAGCAGACTGGCAGTGTGGAATGCAGCGCTAGAAAGTACAGCAGAGTACAGAAGAGAGAAGCAAGGTTGGACGAAGAAACAATCGATGCAATGAGGTAAACATTTGTGTTTTGGAACAGTGTCTCAAGTACGTGTAATGGAAGCATCGGAAAGGAGATTTAATACGTCATGTTAGACGTGAAACCACCGAAAGTTCCGAGGAACCAAAAACGGTTGTTGTGTTGAATCTGGCCTATGCTGCATTCTGCTGTGAACCCTGATTCAGATGGCCAGGTGAGAGGGAGGTAGCTGCAGATGTTGATGATGAAAGGGAGATGGAGATGGACCTGGTCAAGACAGCGAGAAGCGGAAACCAGAGTGTCCGAGCAGACGGAAGGTGCAATGAACAAGCATTATAGCAATTACCGCGCCATGTGAATGCACTTAGCTTTGTACGTACAGTACGTTGAACACGTGGGTGGGTGGGACGATTAGCCGGGCGGAAGGATGGAGATGGAGATCGAAAAGTCGATGCTCCCAAATTATTTGCGTACCTTATTCTCCATGCCGGTTGGTGCCTGGCCTTAGCATGCATTCACTCTTAACGGCGATCAGAGCCTTGATCTGGATCTGGATCTGGATCATGATCACGCCCATCATGGACCGAAAACGATGCACGTGAGCCATCGTCAAAGTGCGGCCTCAAGCCAGCGGCGAAAGATTAATCCCGGACTGCCAAAAGTCGAAGTGGCTGACACAGGGCTTGTGACTTGTTGTCATAGCTTTAGGATCCAAGAACTCGGTGTCAGGTTCTAGTTGACATCTTTTGTGACGTTGTTAGCCACACGCCCACGACAGCTACCATGTCGGACGATCTCCAGGCGGACGATGAAGCTCTCAAGGGCTTCCTCGGTACGACGTCGTTTGGTAAACAGGCCAAGACTGTGCATAGCGACAGTCGCTTTGAACAGAGCAAAAGGTCGCAGCCAGTGACAACGCGCCCTGATGAGAAGACCATCAAGCCCAGAGACGACGACGACGACGACGACGATGACGACGATGACGACGATGACGACGATGATGAAGATGAAGACGAATTCCCGGTCTCTCATGAGATGATTCTGAAGACCCATGACCGCGCGGTAACAAGCATCACTCTCGACACCTCTGGGGCACGAATGGTCACCGGCTCTAACGATTGTACCCTCAAATTCCATGATTTTGCATCCATGACGCCCTCCACCATTCGCGCCTTCAAGTCGGTTGACCCCTCAGCAGTCAAGGGCTCCGCTTCATCAGAAACACATCCTATACACCACATTTCCTTCAATCCCATCTCCCCGAGCTCTCTCCTTGCCATCACCGCCCTCCCCACACCGCGCATTATCAGTCGTGATGGAGAAACACTGGCCGAGTTTGCCAAGGGCGACATGTACCTGCGCGACATGAACAACACAAAGGGTCATATCTCCGAGGTTACCTCTGGTGTCTGGCACCCAGCTGATCGTAACATATGTGCAACCGGAGGAACAGACAGTACCATCCGTATCTGGGATGTCAACAATCCGAGATCGCAGAAGCATGTCATTGTACACAAGAGCAAGATCGCCGGGTCTGCAGGCAGAACTCGCATCACCGCTGTCGCCTGGGCTGCCTCGGCTCAAACTGGAAACAATCTTCTTGTCGCCGCTGCTTTGGACGGCAGTCTGGTCATGTGGGATGGCAATGGTCCCTACACAAGACCTGCCGCTGAAATCCGCGATGCTCACACCAAGGATACATACACCAGCGGTCTTCAGATCAGTTCCACTGGTCAATTGGTCATGACCCGGGGAGGAGACGACACAATTAAGCTGTGGGATACGAGAAAGTTTAAGCAACCGCTCAGGACAGTGTCCTTTCCCTCAAGATCCTCACAATACCCCACGTCAAACATCTGCTGGTCACCTTCAGGCTCTGAAGTCCTTACTGGTTCGGCTGATGGCAATCTCCATATTTTAAACCCCGCTACGCTAAGAACTGAGCTCATCACCCCTGTGACCCCAGGCTCAGCTTTGATCACTGTCTTGTGGCACAAAGAGCTCAATCAGATAATCACAGGCTCTGCCAACGGAGAGACGCATGTTCTCTACAATCCCAACCTTTCTGAGGGCGGCGCAAAGGCTGTCATGTTAAGAGCACCCAAGCGCCGTCATATTGATGATGATCCCAACTTGACCATGGATCTGACTCAGGGGCTTTCTGGCGATGCCATTATAGTGCCTGGCGCAGCAGCCTCTTCGGCAACGTCCTTCTCCTCAAGGCATCCTACGATTGGCCTGACGGCATCAGGCAAATCCAGAGACCCGAGGCGGCCACACGTACCAAACGTCACTCCATTTGCAAAGACGAATCCCGACGAGACCTATGTCAAGGAGCAGATTGGACTGAGTAGCATGCGCGACGAGGATCCAAGAGAAGCCCTTCTCAAGTACGCCGAAAAGGCGACAAAGGATCCAATGTTCACCAACGCATGGGCTCAAACACAGCCGAAAACAATGTATGCCGACCTCAGCGATGATGAAGAGGATGGGCCTGATAAGAAGAAGACAAAGCGATAAGCCAGCTGCATCTCGAAACTGAAGCTTGAATTCTGATGATGGAACGAATGATATACCTACATTATACTTGATACCCAATTGCAATCAAAGCCCGAACAGACTCTGCCTTGGTCCCTTTCTTACATATTTCCCTTTGCTCACACACGCTGCGATATGCGTGTCCTGAATAATGCGTGATGCCCTTTGCTAATCAGACGGCCCGAATGCGCCTATCGTGCCATGCCCCACCAACAAGCCCAACAACCATACAGAATGCTGGGGACTGACATGTGAATTCCCTCACCACTCGAAACATTTCTCTTCCCATGAAACAAGTTTCTCACCAAGAGTAGACCAAACAACCTTTCTCCTCCGTTCACAACCACATCATCAACAATTATTCGAAAAAGGCCCAATAGTTCTCCTCACACGACCGGACACCAAAGGACCATAACTAGCACTGGAGCTTCCAAAACCACCTCGACCCTTCTTTGCCAAGGATACCACAAACCCTCACGGAACTTAACGCCGAACGACGACGACACCAACAACACCCAACAAAGGCCTCACCACAAACCACAAAATATCACGAGTCATGAACATGAACAAACCATCCTCCTTAGAAGGCCGCGTAGTCTTCATAACCGGCGCCGGCAGCGGCATCGGTCGCGCCACGGCTTTGAAACTCAGCAAACTGGGCGCGCGCCTGGCCCTCAGCGATCTAAATATCGAATCGTGCCGGGAAACCGCCAAGCAATGCGCCGGAGGACCTCACCAAGTGACCTTGCTCAACGTCAGCGACAGCAAACGCTGCGTCGAGACTGTCAAAGACGCGATCGGGTACTTCGGCCGCATCGATCACGTATTCAACTGCGCGGGGATCAACCCTACAGCCAGAGATCTCGTCGATTGCGGCGAGGAGTACTTTGATAAGTTGATGGGTGCTAACGTCAAGGGTGTTTACAACGTTACCAAGGCCACTATTCCTCTGTTGAGGGCTGGTAGTACCGTGGTCAATGTGTCTTCGATCTGTGGGGTTGCGCCTGCTAAGCAGATGGCCATCTACTGCGCGACCAAATATGCGATTGTGGGTTTCTCGAAGAGTATGGCGTTGGAGTTGGGGCCCAAGGGGATTAGGGTCAATGTTGTTGCGCCGGGGTATATTGATACGCCGACTAATGCTAGTGTGGTTGCTGGGGAGGAGTCGATGAGGAAGTCGGCGGATATGGTTGCGTTGGGTAGGATGGGCAAGGCGAGTGAGGTTGCTGATGTGGTTGCTTTTCTGATGAGTGAGGAGAGTAGGTACATGAATGGTAGTGTTGTCGAGGTCAATGGGGGACTTGCTTGAATGGAGAGGGGGAGGAATCCCCAGGTCTAGAGGTCTTGACCTTTTGTTTCTTCGTTATCGTTTTCTTGTCCTGATTGGTGTTTTACGGATCTTTACGAATGGAGCAAGGGAGTAGGGGCGAACATGAGGAGAAAGCACGCAGCACATGACAGTCTAATAAAAGCAACAGTGAAATTCATTATACCGTCTCTCCAAATATTTTCACCATATCTCTCTCATGCATCAAGTCTGTAGTCACATTCTACTTTAAAGCTTCGTTCTTATGAGAGAAAGGAGATGTTGGGAAGGAATAAAAGGGTATCATACATACTACTTCGATATCATTATCATCAAGACGATCCCAGGATACTCTGTATACCAACACTAGAAGCATCTTCACGCTTCAAGATAAATGGTCTAAGATCAGCCTTTTCAACGCCAACAACACCACCCACGCCTCCAGCACCACTACCCGTAGCACTAGCACCACCCAAACCCCTGACTCTATCCCTCAGCGCCTCAGTGCCAATGACAAACAAATTCGCAATTTCGGTCAAAACTTCCAGACTCTCCTTGAACCCTTGCGGAAGTTTCCACGAACGAAGCAACTCAATATACTTTGCCATGTCCTTGGACACGATGAGACCACCGGTAAGCGACACGACGAAGTTGCGGAAATGATTCAAGAGTATGAAACGAATGCCGACGGCCAACTCAAGCATAAAGTTGTCCAAAACTTTGCCGGACAAAGCCGTTTCCGCTCTTCCAGCGACCTTGGTCAGGAAGTTGAAGACAGAGAGACAGGTGGATGTCTGCAACTGGTCTAATTGTAGAAGTGCATCGTCGCGAGGACGGAAGTCTGTCTTCTTCTGCTGTTGCAAGAGACGGTTTGTGTAGGCCAGCGTTGCATCGATGGTCTTTTGAAGGGTGTTGTCGATCTTGGATTCGATGCGGTCGATAAAGTTGTTTGTCGTTTTATCCAATTCGCGACGGATGGTCACATTCGTTGTTACCAAGGGCAGTAGCAAGGTTTGAATTGTTGCAAGCAAGAGGTGCAGAATGCTGACGGCGCTTCGAAGATCAAGAATGTGAGCAAAGTCTGGCTCTGTTTTCGTACTGTTTTCCGTTTGAGTGGCTGATTCTGTGATGGCATCGAGGGCAGTTTCGAGATAGATCTCGCCCATGTTTGATATCAGAAGACTCAACAACTCGCGCACATCTTTGGGGGTCTCATGACCGTTGGCAAGTTCGAGGCCGCGACCCACACTCTCTGCCAACCACTTTAGCATACGCTTCGTGAAAGGAAGACTCAGTGCTCCGTCCTCCTCGGAAACATCAATGTCGTTGCGATCTGTTGTCTGCCCAGATGTTTGCAATCCGGCGATACGCAATAAAGTAGACTTTTGTGATGCAGGAAGATCCGAACTATTGAGTCTGTCAAGATATGAATTGCGTGTTGAAGAGATGAGCTCGCGACTGCGTTGACCCAGAGAGCCGAGATATGTGGTGGGCATTTTTCGACGACGAGACTGTAGAGCATTAGATGGTAATAGAGTGACAATGTGGTTTGGACCTTACATGGTATGTTGTGTACTTGAAGAGAAGAGACGAGTATAATTCTTCCAAGCTTCGCTTCTCACGCTCAATATATGCTGATCCCGAGAAGTAAGGAACAAACAGGTCCTCAAGTTGCTGATCGAGTATAGCGGCTGTTTGTGCGGAAGCAGGCTCGGGGTGTTCGGTCAACCCATGAGCCTTGAGATCTTCGACCAAAGTTGTTATGTAGCTTTTGCTGGCCTGAAGACATCGCAAAAATGCGAGCCCTGACACGGAATCTGCCTTGTCTAGTACCATCTCTAACCTTTGTTGAATAGATTGCTGGAAGATTCTCTGCAAGAATCGTACGAGAACTTCCTCATGGAAAGGAAAGGCTTTTCTGATAATGAAACTCTCTTCTTGGACAACAAGCCTGACTTCGTCGACCAGACTTTGCAAGCTAGGCTCTACGCCTGGAGGCTCAGTGTCTGGATCAGCAATGCGCTCCCACATTTCAGGATCTGCGGCCAGGTCTTCTGTAATAAGCTGGCTTCGGTCAATGAAGAACTGATGTTGGTTCACAAACAGACCCATGACACTGGCGCCATCATGGAAGTCTTTGAGTGCGACGGCGCATTCTCTCATGCCGTCAAAGTTCTGTCTCCTGTAAAAGTCGTCGAATTGCTTGAGAAGATCTTTCTCTAGAGACTCTAGGAATTTTTCGATCAACTCGGTCGTCTTGTTAGTGCCGTTAACACTGTCGACGGAGTCGGCAGGATTGGCAGAGTCAAGACGCAAGCTGATCTTGAGCAACTGTCGAGCGATATGAGCGCAGCGGAGCTTGCCCTCCCCACCTTGAAGTCTCCTGACATCCTCGAGACTGGACAGATCGCCGCGTTCGCTAACGTCAATCCAGCACTGCAGGATGAACTTGGCGTCTTGAGCGCGTTGGCTCTGGCGGTCGAGCTCCTCCAACCTCTCACCAATCCTCACGGCAGCATTTCCACCTTGGTCTCCGTCTCCGTCAAGACTCCGTTCGAGACGATGGAACGAGTCAACAGCCTGTTCCAGCTCGCGTTCTCTTGCCTGGACATTTTGATTGTGTAGAGCCTCTGCTCTTCTCACACGCCCGCCGAGGTCATTCTCTTGGAGCTCCAGATCCTCACTCAGAAGCTTCAACTTATTGAGTGCTTGTTCAAAGGTTCGGATGAGAGGTTTAGGGTCAAAGGCATTCTGCTGAGGACCTTGAGGGCCAGAGACGGAGCGACGATTCGGGGGATTTGCAGCATCAGACAAAGACTCGATAAAGTCCTTGACTATGAAATCGTGGCTGGAAAAGGTGTCGAGGGTGAATTGAGGCTGACGCGAGTAGCCGCCCACGCCCATACGAGACGGCACTGCCGAGATGCCCGAGAAGATGGACGCATTGTCGGCGGCGGATGGCATGTCGGGGACTGAATGGTGTTATGGTTGATTGTCCCGTAGAACCATGCCTCGACCAGAGAGCAACAGTCGGGGTCGTGGAAGGTGATTGCACGATTGTAATAGCTATACTAAGATAGCCCCATAAACCACGGAGTAGCCGTCGAGTTAAGGCCGATGAATGACGGGGCGGGGCGGGGCGGGGCGGAGCACCGAGGCGGGAGAGCCAAGGGCGGGCAACGGCGCAATTACGTCGCCCCGAATCTGATAAACAGCTGTAGCCTGATGGTATACTGTACAAGAATTAGCCAAGAACACTCATGGCAGGCAGAACTTAGTGCCATCTGCACACAATACACAACACAAGCACAATGGTTGGCCTGCGAGAACAGACGGCCTTCCACACTGGCTTCGATTCCAATGGACGAGCACTAACCGCTGGCGACAGAGAGGAGCTCCTGAAGCCGTATCTGCCCGAAGTCAGTGAAGCAGAGCGCAAACACGACGACCACATCAAATCCAAATCAAAGTCCAGGCCTGTACGCCAACTGGTCAAGGCCACGCTACACGTCCTCTTGTACAACCTCATCCACTTTGTCTTCTCGGTATACGTCCGCCTACGTGTGGCATACCACAGCCTCATCGACCGCATCTTCACCATCCTGTACTACCACCATCGCACTCCGGAATACATCCAGAAAGATGTCAAATGCTTGAAACGCCTGCCCAAGCACCTGTCAATTGTCCTGGATCTTCAAGACGGAGAGCACAACAGTGTCGGTCTGGACACGTTGATCCACAATGCCTGCGAGGTCGCTGCCTGGTCCGCTTCTGCTGGCATCCCCATGCTGAGCATCTACGAACGAACCGGTATCCTCGACCCTGCCTTCCCTGTGACCAATCCACTCGAGACTAACCTATACCCAATCCAGGCATCCTCAAGCAATCACTGCCACTTGTGCATCGCCGCATCTCGCGTACTCTCACCGCCTACTTTGGCAACAACAGCCCGAATAAGCCAACTCTCTCCCTTGGTGCACCGCACATGCAATCCTTCTCGCCTCCCTCCTCTCCTCCTTCTGACCACTCTGTTCCTTCGTCAAAATCACCGCCGCATCTTTCAATCCTGCTTCTGTCGGCTTCTGACGGCCGTCGCAACCTGGTAGACTTGACCAAAACTCTGGCAGAGATGAGTCAAAAGGCCAAACTCGCCCCCAAAGACGTCACCATGGAACTTGTCGATGCCGAACTCACCGAAAGTGTCATGGGAGAACCAGATCTTCTCATGTTGTTTGCAGACAGTGTCCAATTACAAGGTTACCCTCCGTGGCAAGTCCGACTTACCGAGATTTTGTAAGTCTTGTTATCCCTGCGTACAAAAGATTCCACATTGCTGACATATGTTGGCATCATCAGCCACGTCCAGGATAACAATACTGTTGGCTATCAAGTCTTCTTGCGTGGCCTGTACAATTTTGCCCAGGCTCAAATGAGGTTTGGAAGTTAGACCACCAAAAACATAATCCTGATCACCTGCTTTTGATATTCGTCAGGTTTGTCCGCCTTTGATTTGTTTCCTGTGCGCACAACCCACGTCATGTTCCTCTTTGCCGAGACTATCGAATCGGCTTGTAGGCATCCATGTTACCATCATCATATCTTGTGTTCTCGAGATCGTGAGGGCGAACGTATGGCATCGTTCTCGAAGACATCTCAAGCCTCTCTTCTGAATTCAATGTGTCTGTCCGGTCTTTGTTAAGCCACATGTAAGTATTTCCTGCACGTTGCTTGACATGGCACAGAACAATTGTCATCGAAGACACTTCTCTGGAGCTATAAATAAAAGTCCTGGCCATAGTGGTATTCACTTGTAGAATTCAGTATCCTTCTCTCTCTCCCTCTATCGCTCCTTCCTGCAGTAGTCAAGCTCATTGAGCTATTTGGATCCTGAAGGCACTCTGCGCATCATTTCAAGAATCAAATCCAGGTGGATATGATCCTACCACAAAAACCAGTGGTCTAGCAGTGGATCTTAGAATATCAACAGCGGCAATACTCGTTCCTCAGCTCGACCGACAAACCACTCTTCCACCATCCCCAGCGCATACCATTTCTTGATCACCTCCAAACATGATGCTTCTCCAAGTCCAAGAACAGACTCAACTCAATTCCCCTCCACCCTCCGGGCAACAAAACATGATGCTTCCAGACGAAGAGCAACAAGATCAGCTCAATTCCTCTCCATCCACTGAGCAACAAGACATGCTACCCAATCAAGAACACACCTCTCAATCACCTCCCAACTCTCAACCCCTCACCCTCCTCTCTCTTCCAACGGAACTCCTAGAGCAAGTTCTGTCCTACGCTATCGGAACCACTCCAATCACCGTCACCCTAAACAAAAGCCACCATCACCCTGACATCCATTCTCGCAAAAACTCCAGCAACAATCACCACCACAGAGTCCACCACAGAGTCCACCACATCTCCACCAATATCCCTGCAACCAAATCCAAATACTCCATCACCTCGTACCCGCTCCTCCTCCTCCAAACCTCGCACAAATTCTCAATCCTTTCCTCCCATCTAATCTGGCTCCAAAAACCCCTTTGCCTATCCCTCTCACCCTCCGATGCCTTTTGTTTCCTCTCCCATACATTAACTCCCTGCCAAAGATCTTTTATCCGGAGATTGAGGTTTACAAGGTTTTTGATCAGTTGAAGCGTTCCTGTCGGAGGTGATGTTTGGGTCAAGAAGACTGGGAGGTATGGTGAGAGGGAAAGAGAAAATGTCTGGCAGATCTTTGGGGGTGAGGGTGGTGAGGGGGATGATATGGGTAGGGATGATGGTGGTGGTGAGGGGGGGATGGAATTGTTGTTGGAGATGTTGAGGGCGAGAAAGGGGTGTTGTGCTTGTGAAGGGGGTGTTGATATGAAATGTCTCTGATGGAGACTTTATGCATGTTCGCTTTGTCCAGGACTCGTGAAACCCATTGCATGGAAAGTCTGATGCTGTGTCCTTAAAAAAAAAAAAGCTCGAAAAAACTTACAACGGATCCTGTTGAAGTCAGAGGTTTCAGTCTTGGACAGGTCCGTTCTCTTTTCGACGAATCACTATGGTCTTCTTGATTTTCCATTCAATAGCTTCATTGCTACTTATAATTGATATCATAGTTTGTACGTAAACCTCGTCCCTTTCGCTTTCAGACCTTCAGCAACCGTGGTATTATCCCTTGAAAAGCAAAGACGCCTCGTACCGTGTCCCTTCGCCATAAAGAAAAATCAAAGATGTTTCCAAATCCCAAACCCAGATACATTTCGTTCGTTTCCACATTCTCATATCAACATCCATAACTCGCACATCATTCATGCATAAATCGCCATAATGCAGAGTATCGATTCAAGCGCCAACTCCAACGCCGCTGGCCACGGCACCCAGTCTGAGCCTTCTAAGCCCTAGACCAGTCTTGCCAGCCTCTCTCGCACAAGCACTCATCTCACCGTCACCCATCATGCCTGCTTCGAATCTGCCAGCTTCCTTTCCCATCGAATAGCCGGCGGTAAAGCTGATGGCACTGAAAACCACGACAACGCCCACGCTCACAACCCAGGTGAAGAGGGTAGGGCTGACATACATGTCTTCGGGAGACACATTAGCAGACTGCCGGCGCTTCCTGATGGCGCGTCTTTCCTTGGACGAACCACGACCGGAGACTCCTTTGCGCTTGGCCTCAGAGTTGGGAGAAAGAATATCCGCTGATGCCGAAGTTGATGTTGAAGCACGACGAATCGTAGGTAGGAACGTTGACTCTGTGACAGTAGCTGTACGAGGAGCGGTAGTGTTCTCGAGAGCAGAGGCAGGTACCATACGAAGGGTGTTTGGTTGAATTCTGCCAGAAGTTGGTGGCTGATTCCTGGTCGCCTCAGTCCTCGTGCTCGACTTGGGTAAACCACGGGCAGCAGCAGCAAAGGATTGAAGAGTGGAAAGGCTGGCTCGCAGTGCAGCTTCATGGTCAGCAGCAGCATTGTGTGATGGAGCAATCATGTTGAACGGCGAGTGCTGAACACGAGCATCGCTCCGTGAGGGATACGAGTGTCGCGTAGAATAACGTCTTTCTGGCATGGCAGGGAAGTATGAGCCCGGCACGGGCTGACTGCCATGTCGGCCACTGGATGTTGGAGGATGGGAGAAAGCGTTTGGCTGGGGCGTGAAGGCGTTGCTGTTGGTAGGGTGGTTCACAGCCGTTCTGTTTTCATCATCATCATCGTACCTATTTGCCTCTTGGTTGTACGTGGCAGGGATATCCAGGGCTTCGCCAGAAGACGTCAAAGAAGGATCATCTTCGCTCTCACTTTCTTCGTACTCTTCCTGACTACTCGCGGTGCCGACACTGTCTGCGCGGCTGCCAACGTGGAGTCGCGATGGAGCGCTTTGTCTTTGACGGCGACGGCGTTGGGCAACAGCGTTTTGGTTGATGCGTAGTCCAGTAGAGACTACCTCGTCACCAACGGACGAAAGGGATGACGACGAAGGTTGAGAGGATAGTTCGATCCATGAGTCGACTACATAACCCATGTCAGTCTTAGTCTGACGTTTCTCGTTCTCCATGGAGAGACATTGTTGAAGGATTTTTCACGAGAGCAAACAGCTTGCAGAACGAAGATAAAGACAAAGGACCACCAACCTTGTGATTGAGCCCTGACAGGATCAGGGGACTCATGACTTCTGTTTCCTGGATCGAACACGGGCGCCATATTGGTAGGGTACTAGAGGACAACAAGAAGAGCCGTAGACTCTGTGGCTGAAAGAAGGGTGGACAAGTGGTACAAAGGAGAGGGGGTGGGACGGGATATGAGAGAGGAAAGTGGTTGGATGGCAGCAGCCTAGAGCCTAAGAGTTGGGTCTGATCTTCATGTGCAGGCGCAGGCGCAGCGTGGAGTCGATCATGCGGCCAGAGCAGCCTACTTGTATTGTTTGCACACCGAAAGTACCTGAGCGACAACGATAGCTCGAGCGAGTGCCAGTACAAGTCGTCCAACTAGTCGCGTAAGGTACAGTAAGGTGGTCGAGTGGAGTCGGTGAATGATCAATGACATACCTAGCCACCCAAATCGTGGGGTAAATACTGCCTGATCGACTTCTCGGCCCCTTGAGCCCTTGGAACGTCTTTCACCGTGATCTGCCACCTCCCAAACACGAGCGCTCGTGATATGGAAAGCGTGACTTTGCTGTCAAGAGGGACAGCACTCTCCTTTCAAAACTCACACATACCCATGCTCGAGTCCTTCGACATTCTCGATTTCACCAAGATCTTATCGCCTCAATGATACATGACTATCGTCTCACCGCCTTGCCCCGGACCACAACTCCGAGTCATATAATTGACATGTGCTTGATACACATGTCATGCAGGGAAACAGTCTTGTTGCAATGTACACACCGTACTTGTACCTGAACCGACAAAACATGAATAGCAAAGAAGTCATGTATGAATATGTGATTTCGTACTGTCAACTAGAGCTACATTACGATACAAACTACCTTACAAACCTGAGACCTCCATGTCGTGCATGAGATCATGATAGCCCCACAATCAGAGACCACTCTCATTCCTAGAACGCCTTGAACTTTTTTGGTATCCATTAATCCCATTAGACACTTGCTTGGACGAAACGCTTAATCGAAAGACACGCGGCTTCCAGAGAAGGCAGGAGCCTTGTTGAAGCCACCACGGCCACCACCACGGCCGCCACGATCGCCGAAGCCACCGCGACCACGACCGCCGCCACGACCACCACGGTCACCGAAGCCACCGCGTCCACCACGGCCACCTCCGCCACGGCCACCACCGAAGCCACCAGAAGAGCTAGGGTCACGGACGGTAGCAAAGTCGATACGGATGTTACGGCCGTCAACATCTGCGCCGTTCATGGCCTCAAGAGCAGTCTTGGCCTCGTCGACGGAACCAAACTCAATGTAACCGAAACCCTTGGGGGCACCGGTCTCACGGTCGGTAGGAAGACGGATACCGTTAATGGTACCGTACTCGGAGAAGTAGCCGGTGAGGCTGTCCTGGGTGGTGTTGAAGGAGACGTTACCAACGAAGAGAGTAGAAGAAGGAGCGTTCTGTTGTTGGTCGCCAAAGTTCTTGGCACGAGTCTGGACTTGGTCCTTGTTGTAGCCGCGAGCGCTGTTGTCACGAGGAGTGCTGAAGTCGCACTTGAGAGCTCTGCCGTCAAGCTCGGTGCCGTGCTTGGCGTTCAAAGCGATGGTGGCAGAGTCAACATCAGCGAACTCGACGTAGGCGAAGCCCTTGGAACGACCAGAGTCGGCGTGGGTGATGACGCGGACGGAGACGGGAGAGAACTCCTCGAACTCCTTGGAGAGCCAGTCCTCATCGACGTTCCATGAGAGACCACCAACGAAGAGAACCTTGGATTGCTCGCCGAACTGGCCCTCGGCCTCAACCTTGACCTTCTTGTTGCCGGCGGCAGGAGCAGCCTCCTCAGCCTTGCGCTTCTTGCTGGGCTCCTCGGTCTTCTCCTCCTCATCGTCGGAAGAGTCGGAATCGGAGTCGGAGTCGGAGTCGGAAGAGTCAGCCTAGAGAGTGTGTCAGTAAAGGGAGACCAGTATGAAACATGGTGTGGATGTGTTTCTTACCTTGGCGGCAGCAGCGGGCTTCTCCTCCTCAGACTCGCTGGAGTCAGAGTCGGAGTCAGAGTCGGAGTCAGAGTCAGAGGTCTCCTCCTTCTTGGCAGCAGCGGCGGCGGGCTTCTCCTCCTCAGAATCGCTGTCGGATGAGTCGCTGTCAGAGTCGGAAGTCTCCTCCTTCTTTGCAACCTTGCCATTGGTCTTGGCAGCGGGCTTAGCCTCGGCCTCGGACTCGGAAGATGAAGAGTCGTCAGAGCTGTCACTGTCGGAATCCATCTCCTCGTCGGAGTCGCTCTCGGGCTCGGGAGTAGGCTCCTTCTTGGACTTCTTCTTTTTGTCGGACTTCTCGACGACCTTCTTGGCAATGTCCTTGCTCTTGGTCTTGGGAGCCTCGGAGGTCTTGGTCACGCGGCCAGTCTTGACGGCCTTGGTAACGTCAGCCGCGGGGGCGGACTTCTTGGTGCTCTTGTCCTTGGCCATTGTGATGTTGGAAATGTCTACATGTATGTGTTAGTTTGGTTCAAACCTTTGTAGAAAGAATAGTGAGGCAAATGACGTCGAGACGCGCATGTTGGTCGGTCATGATGTCGCCGTCGCAAGTTGCAACAGCGACAGTATTTCCCACAGACGAATGGTACAAGTGACTCGTAAAAGTCACTTGGTGCGGCGGCAAGCCCTCAGTTCCCAAGATTCACACAAAGGTGATCGAAGCCAACAAGCCCTCAAGCCCACGGTACTCGCATCGTCCCAAGGCAGTGTGTTCCCACAATGCGCCGAGAGAGCTTGCACGAGATGGTCTGATGATAAGCCGTCCTGATTTAATGCATGTGCCCACTAGCCCACTACGAGATTGTGAAATCTCGGTCTGCCTGCTTCACGCAAAGCCAACAACGCGAAGAGAGACTTGAAATGAACCCACTATGAAGGAGCAACGAACCCACTGGTGTTATGTGTTGAGTAATAAGGTGATGAAAATGTCCGCGACAGTAATGTGAAGATGTCTAATGGACGAAGAGCGTGTAGAAGAAGAAAAAAAGAAGAGGCAGTGATGGCGTAGAAAATGGCTCTATCTTGTACTCAGTAGCTTTTTGACATTTCGGCGCTAAGCTTTTTTTCCTTTTCTGCCACGACGCCGCCTTCGAACGCGGACCAGATTCCCGCGTCTAGGGTAACGTCTGTGCTGATCCGAGGGAACGACTCGTTGGCAACAAGAGTTCGAGGCTGGGGTTTGGAACCACGCGTGGCTTCTTCTGAACCCTTGTGAGGAGTACTGTACTAGAATCAGCAGTACGTGCCATTCATGATTGAATTGGCTTGACTGAACAATGGCTCCTCCAACATCTCATCGGCCTCGCAAGAAGAGAAAGGAACTCCAAAAGTTTCAACCCCGCGACAATGTCTTGATTCTGACAGACACAAAGACCAAGCATCTGAAGCCAGCTTTCCCTTTGGTCTCCTTTCTACTTCCTGCCAAAGGAACCATCTCGCAATGGGCTGCTTTGCCGCTGATATTGATGGTCGTAGGTCTGTTCAGATGGGCAACCGGCTTTTGGGGATACTCTGGTAAATAAAGTATATCTTCTATCATAGACTTGAAAACTAAATTCGTTCAGGTTTCCAGAAGCCTCCCATGCATGGCGATTTTGAGGCCCAGCGCCATTGGATGGAGCTTACCATCCACCTGCCTGTTTCTCACTGGTATCTTCATGACCTACAATGGTGGGGACTCGACTATCCTCCATTGACAGCCTACCACAGTTGGTTGCTTGGCCAAGTGGGTAACTTTATCAATCCAACTTGGTTCGCATTAGTGAGCTCAAGAGGTCTTGATGATGCACAGTTAAAGATTTACATGCGAGCAACAGTCATTGTGTCAGAGTATTTGATCCTTGTCCCTGCAGCTGTGATCTTTATCCGCCATATGAGGCAGATCTGTGGAAGCACAATATGGGAATCATCCGTTGCCCTGACCGCTATACTCATGCAACCAGCAAACATGCTCATCGATCATGGACATTTCCAGTATAACACTGTTATGCTGGGTCTGATGCTTGCCTCCATGTCAAGCATGCTCGCAGGCCGACACCTTTGGAGTTGCGTGTACTTTGTGGCTGCACTTGGCTTCAAGCAAATGGCACTTTTCTACGCACCTGCTGTCTTTGCCTACTTGCTCGGCATATGTGTCTTCCCCAAGATTGATATTACACGACTTGTCAGCATCGCAATCGTCACCCTCGTCTCGTTCGTGGTGCTGTTCCTTCCACTCCTCCTGGGTGTGGCCTACGATCAATGGAGAGGCATCTCTTTGCCCTCGGCTGCTCAAACACCTGCTTTGCTCCATGCTCTTCCACTAAGCCTCTCCGAGAAAGCCTGGTACTATCCATTTGTTTTCCAATTAGCGCAATCAATCCATCGCATCTTCCCGTTCGCTCGGGGACTTTTCGAAGACAAGGTCGCCAACATATGGTGTGCTGTTCACGCGTCAGGTGTGCACAAGCTGCACCAGTACGACTCCAGCCTTTTGTCACGCGCAGCTCTTGGCTTGACAACTCTTTCGATCATTCCCCCATGCACTGTGCTGTTCTTCAAGCCCAAGAAGGAATTGGTGCCATGGGCGTTGGCATCAACTGCGTGGGGGTTTTTCCTGTGCAGCTACCAAGTGCATGAGAAGAATGTTCTGCTACCGTTGCTACCCATGACGATGTTGTTGGCTGGCAATGGCGGACTGAGGCCTGATTACAGAGCGTGGATTGGATTTGCCAACATTGTTGCCACATGGACCATGTTCCCACTGCTCAAGAGAGATGAGCTGAGAATCCCTTACTACGTCTTGACATTCCTTTGGGCATACCTTATGGGACTTCCACCTACATCGCTCTCAGCCTACTTTGGCGAGCAGGGGGCATGGCTGAGCTTCCCCAACAAAGCAACGCATCTGCTGTTCTACTTGGCCATGTTGGCGTGGCACGTAGGCGAAGCATTCATCAAAGCACCAGCGGACAAGCCTGATCTGTGGGTGGTGGGCAATGTTTGTCTAGGAGCGGCGGGTTTCAGCATGTGTTATCTATGGTGCTTGTGGCATCTCGTAGTGGAGAGTGGTCTCTTTGGCTTCCTAAGTAAAGAAGAGGAAGAGAAGCAAAAAACATTGTAGGCCGGACAGAATCATAAGAGAAATATTGAGAGGAGGGTGATGTTGTACAAGTAGAGTATTTATACAGGTTCAAAGATAGATTGCCAAACTTCTAATACCATTCAACGCCAGTCGCAATGCAGTGTGTATATCAAGAGAGAGTTGTAGGTGATAGTGGTCATGGCCTATGGAAGGCTGAAGCCGTATCCCTTCATACAGGACTTGTATTTCTGAATCATGCTCTGGCAGTCGGCTTGAGGATCGGCGGCGTTGGAGAAGAGCATGCACTCGTCGCGGGCGGCTTTTTCATCTTTGCATACGCAGCATGGCTAGGGGAGAGTCAACAACTCATGCAAGGGAAGATTGTGATTGAAAGGACAAAATCGTACCTTTACTTTGGCAGCAGCATCGCCTTGAGGCTTGAGATCTGCTGCGAGATTGTTGGTCGATGTGGCGGTAGATTCTGTGCATTTCTCTCTCAGCGTCGAGATTCACGAGTTCAAGGGACAACAGGCAAACTCACGTTGAGACATGATGACAATGGGGATGTGGTGGATAGGTAGACGGATTGGTGTGTAGGAAGGACAGGCTATGCGACAGAAAGGCGACCTCGATAATGACGACTGTCTGTCTGTCTGTCACACTCACACGAGAACAGGCACAAAATAATATGTCAGCAGCACGAGTCAAGCACAGGGCAACCAATCAGTGGTGCAATCCATCAGGGCACAAAGCCGAGGACGGAAGTGAGAATGCGGCGAAGAGACGCCAAGCTCTTCTAGAAGAAGGACAAGAAGAAGCAGTTGATTAATTAGGTAACTGCCCTTATTCTGAGCACAAAAAGCACAGGCACAGGCACAGGCACCAGCAAGAGCACAAGCACAAGCGCTCTGTACAGTACAATAATAATTACCCCTCGTGTAAACAGTCATCTTCTCTCTACCAATTTTAATCTATTCTTCTGTTCTGCTCAACCTGTGTCGGGTGTTGTATCTTGCCATCTCTGGACAACCATCACCTCTTATTCATCACCAAAAACACTCATTTGCTCTTCTCCCACAGATCCATTCGCACCACCATGGCCAAAGTCTTTTCGCTCGAGGGCAAGGCCCTGAAACTCGACACGGCTGCAGACATCGAGTCCCACATTGCTGACCTCAAGTCCAACAATGATGTCGAGGAGGTTGTCTTTGTGGGAAACACCTTGGGAATCGAGGCTTGCGAGGCTCTCGCCAAAGTGCTCGAGAGCAAGAAGAAACTCAAGGTATGGATATCTTTACTTCATTCTCTGTTGAACACCAGTACTGACATGACCCCCCTCTCCTCCCACAGGTTGCCAACTTTGCCGACATCTTCACCTCACGTCTACTCTCCGAGATCCCTCAAGCCTTGACCCACTTGCTCACCTCTCTGCTCACCCTCCCCGAGTTGCACACGGTCAACCTGTCCGACAACGCCTTTGGCCTAAACACTGTCGCTCCCTTGCAGCCCTTCCTCTCCTCTCACGTGCCCCTCCAACACCTCATCCTCAACAACAACGGTCTCGGCCCCGCCGCAGGAACTCTTGTCGCCGAAGCCCTCACCACTCTCGCCGAGAAGAAGGATGCTGCTCGTAAGGAGGGCAAGACTGTGCCAAACCTCGAGACTGTTGTTTGCGGACGCAACCGTCTCGAGAACGGTTCCATGGCTGCCTGGGTCAAGGCCTACTCCGCCAACAACAACATCAAGACCATCCGTATGGTTCAAAACGGTATCCGCCAAGAAGGCATTTCAGCTCTGTTACAGAATGGCCTGAGAAAGTGCAAGGACCTCGAGATTCTGGATCTGCAAGACAACACTTTCACTGCCATGGGTGGCCGTGCTCTGGCAGATGTCATTGCAAACTGGTCCGTTATCAAAGAGCTTGGTGTTGGCGACTGCTTGCTTAGCGCTCGCGGTGCTGTCATGCTTGCCGATGCTTTGAAGACTGGTCAAAACAAGACCCTGCAAACCCTGCGTCTGCAATACAACGAGATTGATGTCAAGGGTGTCCAGGCACTGTGCAAAGTCGCTCAGACCGATGCTCTACCAGCCCTGCAGCGTGTTGAGCTGAACGGCAACAAGTTTTCCGAAGACGATACCGATGTTGCTGCACTAAAGACTCTTCTCGATGAGCGCAGAGAAGAGCTCGCCCCTGATGCCGACGAAGACGACGAGACATGGGGTATTGACGAGCTCGATGACTTGGAGGAAGACAGTGACGAGGAAGATGAGGACGATGACGATGACGAAGATGCTGAAGAAGAGCGTATCGTCAAGGATGCCGATCAAGCCGAGTCAGAGAATGTTGCTCAAGAGAAGGACAAGGCCGTTGATGATCTGGCTGATCTCATGGGCAAGACCGAGATCAAGTGAGAGGCGGCTTGAGGACAAAAAGAAATCAGCATGCATGCATTGGTCTTTTTGGTGTAGCATTTCTTGTCTTCCTCCATCTTGGTTCCCTTTTTCCCCCTCTCACTGTTGTTTGGGTTCTTCACACATTCACCCTTGTTGCACGCATTTACACTTTTATGATACCACCCCTTCCTTCCTTCCATCCATCCATCTGTTTCAGGACACAATCAACATATCACCCTTATCTATTTCCACTGATTGTTCATGGCATCGATCTTGTCCCTGTATCTTTTTTGCCCTTTCTTCTTTGTGCATTACATTCCATTGCTGACATGGTTTGACGAAAGACTTTTGGAACGGCCTTGTCGATTATACTCACTTTACAAGTCTCCCTTGATTCCAAGTGTTGACAGTAAACTGCTTGGCCACCGTAAACAATCATCTGCACTTTGATCACGCAATGATTTTGGCATTAGATATACACATCACAATATGCACATTCGAGCACAATCTCAAGAAAACAAAAGGTAATTCCAAACAAAAAAAAAGTTTACCTCTTCTAGCATCCAGACCCCCAAACAACAACACTCCACTTCTACCAGCAATCCGCCAAAGCCCTCTGCCTCTCCCATCTTAACTCACTCGAGACAGTACTCTCCTACTCAACATAAGTGATATTAACGCCTCCAAAAGTAATACACCCAAACCCCCTCTGCACCTTCCCGTGTCTCACAGCCACACACCCTTGTCCAGGCACAACCCTACAACCAGGCGTACTCCTACACTTCAACGTGTTCCTCGTCCTGCCTGTAGGATCAAATCTAACATCCGCCCAGAGAGCCTTGCAATTCGCATAGTGCAGGAAATCGCAGCGTTCCCAGTAGGGTCTGATTTCCTTGAAGAGGTTTTCTTTCGGATCAGGATCTTCCTTTTTGGGCAGGGGGTCTTTGCCTGTCATGTCTACTGGGGGTTTGTGCTCTTTTTTCTTCTTCTTCTTCTTCTTCTTCTTCTTCTTCTTCTTCTTCTTCTTCTTCTTCTTCTTCTTCTTCTTCTTCTTCTTCGGTTTGGAAGTTTTGTGCTTGTGGTGTTTTGGGTTGCGGCGGCAGAGTTGTTTTGCCACTTCGAAGGTGGCGATTAGAGGGGCTGGGATCATTGGGTGGAGTGGCAGGGACAAGGCTGTTGTTGGTTCTAGGAGGGTGGTGTCGATGGTTTGTGATGGCTTGTTTTGAGAGGCGAGTATCGATTTGCTATCGACGGATTTCTAAAGTAGCTTTTAGGGCAGGGCAAAGAAGAAAAAGGAGAAGGAGAAGCAGAACATGATGATGAGGGGGAAAGGAGTTGAAGTAAGTGAAGGTGAAGGAGGACGAGAAGATTGCTTACCTCTTGGTCAACAGGTGCTGCAACACATGTAGCTGCCAGCACAGTGAGTGCGGCACTGAGTGTCGAAATTCTCATCTTGCTCGGAGAATCTAGCGACTACTCCTTGCTGCTCTGAGATGTCCGGGTCTTTAGAGCTTTATGGAAGGAAAGGAGGGAAGAGATCCACGACGGCACACCTGGCCTTTTTATATCTTCGTAATGCCGTTTGGAAATATTGACAACTTGCTCTGAATCGGTCTCACAAGAGTTGATTTCAGTTATTTCGAGTGCGTTCTCCTTCTGATATGTGCGAGAGTAAGAAGATCAATGTCGAAATTCGAATTGTCTCAGTATTCATCGATCTTCCTGACGAATTCAGATCATTGCAGCTGCAGAAAGCAAGCATGTGTATCCATCAATATGACATTGAGTACTGTAATGAAAGTGACCTAGTACAACTCTGGATTCGTGTTCGTCGGATATGGAAAATGGGTTGAGGATGTTTGAGTGCCATGACTTGCCGGAGTGGAGACTACTTTACCAATCATAGCAATCACATTGAAGGAGTTTCATACGTAGATGACTACGAATAGTCCAAAACCTTACGAGAAAGATCACACACATGCTTGCTAAGAGAAAACTATAAAATGGTCAAAGTTGTAATGAGAAATTAATGGGCAGGGTGACGCCCATCACTCGGAAAAAAAAAATATCTGTTCAATCATTAGAATATCACTCTTAGGTCGAAGCTTCTACGATACTTCTAATGTTGCAGCTTAGCCCAGTATCTTGATCCCTGGGGCTCACCATTGACTCGATCTTTCATATCAATGCAAGGATACGGGACCACTAATAGGGTGCTCCACCGGGTGCCCCGGTCTTAGCATCCAAAGTAGTGCTCTCAATGGACCCTAATGATCTTGCAGTCGCCTGCCGTGAATACAAATGGGTGACAAAAGAACGAGGGGGCTGCTAAGGGGATATCTGGTGGTGAAACGTACTGCAGTCCAAAACCTGAATATCCAGGGCTCTCAATAGGCTTAGATGAGTTGGAGTCGAATTCTGTGCATGGAGATGCTTGACCAAGAACGATAAATCATCGAGGAGAGACCGTTGTCAGTGATGAATTATTGTAGTATGTGGGAAAGCAGGATTGCTCGAGGTTGCTCTCAATGGACCTAGTCAATCTCAAGCCGCACTTCTGCGTAACCATGGTCAGCTACAAATGGAATTGCCGAAGGGAGCTGATCTGTTACTTGTACATGAGCAAGCGTCTATATCGAGATACACTTCCCAACACTGCAAAGTGTTACAAGTGTCACAAGATATACAAGGTCACTAGGAGGACAGGACATTAATACACATTTGACATTGAATGATTTTTGAAAGAAAAAACTCAATGAGACGCTACTTTCGCTCTACTATACACACGGCGCTTCTTTCACCGCTCCTCCCCCATTTTTTTCCCGTTTAGATTTGTACCGGAGAAAAGAATTTACGAGAAGCTCTTGGTGAAGCTGACAACGATGTCCTTGAGCTTGCCCTCAAGCTCCTTGCTGAGAGAGCCCTCCTTCTCGATGGACTCGAGGATGTGAGACTCGTTGTTGCGGAGGTGGTTGAGGAAGTCGGCCTCCCACTGGAGGATCTTGGCGACGGGGACGGAGTCGAGGTGACCGTTGATACCAGCGTAGATGAGGGGAACCATCTCGTTGACGGCCATGGGAGAGTACTGCTTCTGCTTGAGGAGCTCGGTAAGACGCTCACCACGAGACAGGGTCTGCTTGGTGGCGGCATCAAGATCGGAACCGAACTGAGCGAAGGCGGCGACCTCACGGTACTGGGCCAAGAAGAGCTTGAGCGAACCGGCGACTTGCTTCATGGCCTTGAGCTGAGCGGCGGAACCGACACGAGAGACGGAAAGACCGACGTTAATGGCGGGACGGATACCCTTGTAGAAGAGCTCAGCCTCCAAGAAGATTTGACCATCAGTGATGGAAATGACGTTGGTAGGAATGTAAGCAGAGACATCACCACCCTGGGTCTCAATGATGGGAAGGGCAGTAAGAGAACCACCGCCGAGCTTGTTGTTCATCTTGGCGGCACGCTCGAGGAGACGAGAGTGGAGGTAGAAAACGCTGAACGCTGTTAGAATGACAAGTCCACACAGTGGCGAATGCAGGATACAACTCACTCTCCGGGGTAGGCCTCACGACCGGGAGGACGACGGAGCAGCAGAGACATTTGACGGTAAGCAACGGCCTGTCGAAAATGTTAGTTTATCGTCATCAGAAGGACAAGAATCGTATCTGACCTGCTTGGACAAGTCATCGTAGATGATAACGGCGTGCTTGCCGTTGTCACGGAAGTATTCACCTAAAAGCTCGTTAGTTCTCACTCGCCGCGACCACATATTCTACCACGGGGGCAGCAAAATTCACTAGGGATTCTCATCAGTAAACACGAGCCACCAAAGTGACCTACGTGTACAGTGAAACGAAGACAAAATGGAGAGGTCCATTGAGAGCCCCCTACTCAGGAGCAGTATGTCAGGCTCTCAACGGGTCCTCTCCCAGTGGTCTTTGTTCTTCTGAACATGTATAGGTCAACTCGAGGACAGCTGTGCTTGCCGAGAGTAGATAGGTCGGTCCCTTGTGAATTTTGATTCCCACGTGTATGCTCTTCACTTACCAATAGCACAACCGGTGAAAGGTGCGATGTACTGAAGGGGCTATTGGGGAATCGTCAGCATCAATGGCCATATAAGTTTTGGAAAGATGATCTTACAGCAGCCTCGGAAGCGGTGGCGGCAACGATGATGGAGTACTTCATGGCGTCGTTCTCCTCAAGGGTCTGGACGAGCTGAGCGACGGTGGAACGCTTCTGACCAACGGCAACGTAGACACAGTAGAGCTTCTTGGTCTCGTCGCCAGAGTTGTTCCAACGCTTCTGGTTGAGCATGGCATCGAGAGCGACGGCAGTCTTACCGGTCTGACGATCACCAATGATCAACTCACGCTGACCACGGCCAATGGGAACCATGGCGTCGACGGACTTGAGACCGGTCTGGACGGGCTGGTTGACGGACTGGCGGGGAAGAATGCCGGGAGCCTTGAGCTGAGCACGGCGTCTCTCGCTGGCCTTGATGGGGCCCTTGCCGTCGATGGGGTTACCGAGAGCGTCGACGACACGGCCGAGCATCTCCATGCCGACGGGGACATCGACAATCTCTCCGGTACGCTTGACGGTCTCACCCTCCTTGACGAGACGGTCAGAACCGAAAAGCACAACACCAACCTGGCCGGCTTCCAAGTTCATGCACATGCCCTTGACACCGGAGGCGAACCTAGACGTCTGTTAGTCCGCAAGACTCGAGTAGGTGAAGTGGGTTGGTTGCCACATACTCGACGAGCTCCTCAGCCTGGACGTTGGCCATGCCGTGAACACGGGCGATACCATCACTGTGTATGACGCGTTAGCTATGTGCTTTTCATGTCGATATCGATTGCTGATGTTATCGACGTACCCGACAGAAAGGACACGACCGGTCTCAGCGAGGCCGGACTCCTCCTGGACACCACGGATTCTCTGCTCAAGGATGGAAGAGACCTCGGTAGGGGTGGCCTTGTCAGCGTAGGTGCGGGCAAAGGTGTTGACGACGGGAGCGGCAGCGCGGGTCTGTGTGACAAGACGTCTTGTCAGCAAGGTTCAGAGAATTGAACGTGGCCACCGGCGAGCTCGGTGATCCCACAACAGCAACAGCTCTCCATAGCACAATATCCCAACAAGGCGCGCAAGCTGTCATTGGACGTGGCAGAAGGTCCAACAGCAGCTGCGTGGCACAGCCCTGGGTAGATTGATGATATGGAGGCGATTGTCGGTCGCAGGCGAGGTGTCGGCGGTGGGTTGGAGCTTGTTGAAACGTACAGCTGAAATTCTCGACGAGGCCGAGGCGGCGGTGGCCACGCGGGCGCTCTGGCGAATGGCGCTTCTGAACATGATGACGGAAATTTCTCAGAAGCCCGATGGGTTTGACGGGTCCCAATGAGATTATGGATGGAGTGGAGATAGAGGGTGGATGGGGAGGTCGGTTCTACGAGGAGTGAGGTTGAACAACGAGATTTGCCGCGACTGGGATGAGGTCCGTGTAGCAGCAGGTCAAAAGTTGTGGACCGATCTCTGAATTTCGCTGTTTCTGTGCACAGCTCGTCTATGTTATTGAAACAGCTATTCACAACTCTACAATCGCTTACAAAGTCACCCCAATCATTGAACGACTCTATCACAAGCTACTGACGACTTTTTACGTTCACATTGAAGCTCATCTTGCTGCCAGGTTGCAGCTTTGACACGAGTTTTGTCACTCCAGACAAAAGTGACGACCGAGTCTTGTTCCGATCCCGGTAGGACCCGCCGCCAACACACTCTCTACATCTATCTCTCTCTCCATGAGTGATTCTTGTATTATCTACTCTTGTAACCTCTGACCTTATTGCTAAAGATACATGACCTTCATCTATCATTGACAGTATTCCCTACACTTCTAGCACACTATATCCGACTGTTCACAATGATCTGATCCCACTCGGAAACACAAATTCATGACTCGTATATTATATCTATGCTCACACAGGGATGTCAAGCTTTAGAGGGTCTCCGCAATCACGACGCCATTACAAGACGACTCACGGTCATGCAAAAAACTGAAAGTTATACTAGACAGCTCCATTGAGAGCCTCCATATATTCTCCTTACTTGGGGCTCTCAATGGAACACCTCCCTAGGAGTCTCAGACTTCTGTGCATATATGGATCGTTATGGATGACATTATGTCTACCGAGAAACTCATAAATCTTGACACCCCCGTGCTGCCTCGCTTAACAAGGTGTCATCAATCATCTTCGTCACATCCACTCCAGTGCATCGATTCGTCGTCACTGAAATGGTCGACCAGATCCCCATCCCACACGAATCCCTTCGTGTCTTCTCTGGCCATCTCTTCAGCAGCCATGTCTGCTTCTTGACGGACCTTTACCGCATCTAGATGGTCCAGCTTGTTATGAACCCACTCGCTCAGATATCTACTGATTTCGATCCTCGTGTCTCTCAACGGATCCGAATACGACGATTGACGTGCCAGCTTTGCTGCAAGTTCGTCTGGGCAGAGGTAGTCTTGCAAATCTCGACTACTCGTCGTAGCACCAGCCCAGAGTAGAGCCTTGACAGTCTCAATGTTTCCAGCAGTCACTGCCACGTGTAATGGCACCCTGGACAAGCCATCCCTCGTTTCAATAACCGCTCCCTTCTTGCACAGGGCATCGATCAAGCTGGCGTTTCCGTGTGCTGCAGCCCAATGTAGAACTGCTTTGCCTCCAGCCCACTCTTGTCTGTTGATGCTAGGATCAACCCTGCATTCTTCCAAGATGGTCAAGACTTCTTCCAAGGTACCATGTTTCGCCGAGAACTCAAATACAGATATGTCCTGTCGGTTCATCCATGGGTCCGCTCCATTCTCGATGAGTAAGCGGAATATGGAGAGATCGTTTTGGCGAACGGCAATTGTCAAAACACAGTCGCGAAATGCTTCCTCTCCGAACGCGAATCCGAGCTCTGCGAATTGTTCGTCCTTGGGTGTATAGGTTTTCATGTTGTAGCCAAAGTAACTCATTGGCCTCGAAGTGGCTTTGTACGAACACCAGTCATTGATGTCTGTGGACCCGTGTTTCAATAGCATTCTACACCACTTTTCGTTGTGCACCGACACCGCTGAGATGAGCGGAGTAGGGATCGGGTCATAATAATTCCCCTCCCAGTGACTTGTCGTCCCCACCACTGTCTGTGTGCTGGAGTTTGACTCTTCTGTTTCTTCTAAGGATGAGATCGGTATCTCCATCAACTTTTCGACCATACTGTTTGACCGTCGATGGAAGATGGCCAGACTCAACAGGTATTGATCTGGAAAAGCTTTCAAATAAGTGTAATCGACTCTCTCTTTCAGGAGTTCCAGGCCAAAGGTATTATCGAGTAAGATCATCATTTCAAGCAGTCGACAATAGTAGTTGTCAGATAGCCGAGCGCCTTGCTTCAAAAGAATTTTCGAAAGTTGACTATGTGGTCCATCACTAACCTGTGAAGAACCATTTGCTTCGATTGCAGGTGTTCTATGAGGCTTTCGCCTTCTTGGATGCAGCCACGCAAACATGGCTAGCCCCAAAGCTTTGGAGAGTTGGTCAGGCGTAAATGTCAATCGCTGTAGTAACAGCTCCGTCGCTTTTATATCACCCTGCTGCACTGTAGCTTCCAGAGCCCCCGATCCTTGTGCCCCTCTTTCGATAAGCAGATCCATGATGCCAGTGTCTCCAGTGCGAGCGGCTACAGAGAGTGCCTGACACAAGTCTTCTGGAAGGTACGTGCTGTTCTGTAACAGATGCTCTGTAATGTTGAAATGACAGAATTTGGCAGCCTTTGCCAAGGCAGTACCATCCTCATCGTAAGCATCTCGCTCTAACAAACATGCCACTAATAGCAATTGTCCGCTGGCTGCAAGAGAAACCAAAGGCCCGCTGAGCTCTTCGGGCTCGAATTCGAACTTCTCAAGAAAGTATTGCACAGGCTCGAATTGATCGTACTCGGCAGCAGTGCTCAAGGCCTCGACTTTATTTGCGGCTCCCAGACTGATGAAGTATTTGATAGAGTGCATATCACCAGAGGCTGAAGCGGCGACAAGACCTGCGTCAATTGCTTTATCGAAATCGTCTACCCTGGATCGAAAGACCTTGAGAGCCTCGGCGGTTTCGCTGTGGCCTTTCTTGATAGTCCCTGCCAATATAGTGGCAAGGTCGTTGCGCCACTTCCTGGACATACCAGCTTTTGCAAGATGTACTTTGATGGGTTCAAGTAATAGCTGCAGCATTTGCAAGTCACCTCGAAAGGCAGCATCACGTACAGCGCCCGCGTTGACATTGGCTCCAGCATCGAGTAGTGATCGCACAAGTGGTACAGATCCTGTCTTGGCTGCTATATTAATGCTATAATCAAGATGACCGGGAGGACCGATGATCTTATTGACGGCGGCTCCTTGTTGTATCAGAAGCCGAACGTGTGAAATATCTGCCTTGACGATGGCCGCGTGTAGGGCATCGTCAAGTTCGCAGCTTTCCATGATGTGTTAGTGGTAAGCAAGGCGAAGACGAGCATGAGTATGTTTAAAACGTCTTCTGCAGGCGACAAGCTCAGAAGTTCGAAGGTGCCATGATGAAACCACAGGTAATCACCTACCGTTTGTTTTGGAATGGGGAGTCGAAAGCCGCCTAGGCGGAAGCTCCTCCGCGGATATGCGAGAAGTATCTATTACCCCAGAAGTAGTACTGTACCTCGAGTCAGGACATAGCAGAAGGAACGATCTGAGATGGGACAATGGTAGTCTTCTGGATCGAAGTAGTTGGTGTACAGCGCAAGCAAAGATTATTAAGATTGGAGCTTGAACGTCAGACTAGGAATGCCGATGCCGAACGCGCGAGCGAACAAGTCCGAGCTAAAAAATGTGCTGTAGGCTCGAAATGCTGAAGGTTTCAACTTTCGAGTACGAAGAGTCGGCAAGAAAATGCGCCGATGCGGTCACAGTGCAGCAAGATCCAAGCACCCAGTTTCTACAGCACGCACGGCATGGGCTCTACCATCTTTCTTGCTTCCTCTCTCATATCCGCGCGAGTGCGAATATCCAACGAAAGCCATGGCCCAGCAAGACCGGTAGACTTAGAGAATCGTCATCCTATCTATTTTTCTTGTTGTCTATTTCACCAGTAGTGTCGCCGTTTTCTGGAAGTGGGGTTGATTATTATGTTCAGTTTTGGGAGCCAGGATGGTGTGAAGGGCGGATGGTCGTCCATTATTGGTATCGTTACAGCTATCTGTGGTAATGTGCTGATTTCATTCGCTCTCAACACGCAGCGATATGCGCACATTCGTCTGAGCCGTCAACGTGAGCAAGGGGCAGAGCAGAAGAAGAAAAGCAGACGCGGCGCAGACTATGGAACCACTTCACAGCAAGAAGACATCGCCGAGCAGAGGGAAGAGCAGAACCTCCACCCAGATGGCCATGGGTCTCATGCTGGCGCTTCTGAGACGGATGCCTTGATTCCATCCTCATCATCTACTTCTTCCGAATCCACCGTGAAGCCAGCCAAGAACGATTCATCCTCGTCGTCGTCCTCATCATCATCGCAAACTTCTTACCTACGCTCGCCCTACTGGTGGCTCGGGATAGCTCTCATGACCGTCGGCGAGGCTGGAAACTTTCTCGCCTACGGTTTTGCGCCTGCCTCAATCGTCTCCCCTCTCGGTGTCGTAGCTTTGGTGTCCAACTGCCTCATCGCCCCCTTGATGCTTCACGAGCGCTTTCGCAAAAGAGATGGATTTGGTGTCATTGTAGCTGTGGCTGGTTGTGTTGTCGTTGTCCTCAGCGCCAGCGACAACAATCCTAGACTGGGCCCTGATGAGATCTGGAAACTCATCTCGACCTGGGAGTTTGAGACATACTTTGGTATCACTGTGTTTCTGATGGCCGTTCTCATGACTGCCAGCACAAAGTACGGACACAAGTCTGTCCTGATTGATCTCGGTCTTGTTGGGCTATTTGGTAAGCTCATTCTTACCTCAATCTCAGACCTTGTCTGGTGCTAATTCGCATTCCTATCAGGTGGATATACAGCTCTCTCCACCAAAGGCGTCGCCTCCTTGCTCTCCAACACTATCTGGCGCGCCGTCACTTTTCCTATCACATACCTTCTAGTCGCGATCTTGGTTTCTACGGCCATACTGCAGATCAAATATGTCAACAGGGCTCTCCAGAACTTTAACTCCACTGAGGTCATTCCAATCCAATTCGTACTGTTCACGCTCTCGGTTATCGTTGGAAGCGCCATCTTGTACCGCGATTTTGAGAGGACTACAACAGACGATGCTCTCAAGTTCTTTGCAGGCTGTGCTCTCACATTCTCCGGCGTCTGGTTGATCACATCTGGACGGTCAAAGAGCAGGGAGGATGACGAAGAGGAAGGATACAGCGACGACGAGGAAGCCATCGACCTGATCGACGAGGAACACCAACAACACGACGTTCGAGCGAGACCAGGAGGCGAAAGTCGTCGTGGATCATTGAAGCCAGATACACTGCGACGCCTGAAATCATCTCATTCCGATGCTCCCTCGTTCGTTTTCACCTCGGATGATGGGCCTGGGCATCAATTCAGCTTTGAAGATGGCTCACCACTGGGCAACAACCCTTGGACATTACCGGCCCCCGCCAATATTTCTTCCATACACCCTCGCTCAACAGACAATCTACCTCAAGACAAATCCTTGAAACACGCACCACCTATGCACGCCACCACTTCCGCCCCTACTGTTCCGACAGCAGCATCTCTCAGAGCCAACTCGACCCTCAAACGTCCATCAACACCAAACCGCAGCCCATCAATGCCACAAGACAGCCCGTCCGGCCCTCCACTCTCTCCTTCACAACAGCGCCGCCACCTGGACCCCAGCGACGCAACACCAGGACGATTACATACTCTGGCCCAAATCCTGCCAGGACCTCTTACCAGCCCGTTATCATCGAGCCTAAGCGCAATCGTAGCAGACAACCTGCGCAGAGGCGTTGAAACCTCACCAGGCAGTTTGAGACGCCAGAGATCACGGGCAGAAGGTGTAGGAAATGCTAGGTTGGAAGGGTCTGCTCCGTTGAACCGACAACGAACTTTGAGTTCTACGTTTGGAGATTTCCTTCGGAGGAGATCGAGGAGTGGGACGCTCGAGGAGCGGCCTGCTGAGGAAGAAGCTGAGGAGCGGGCGTGATTAGAAAGAACTTTTTGGCACTTGAATCGTGTAGATGTTTGTAACTTTTGATCTCTCTTGACTTGGCTTAGTGTGGGCATTGAAAGCAAGGCGTCTGATCGTTCTCTTGGGACTATATCTGAAAAGAGGCTGGTTTTACTTGTATATCTCTGGCAAATGGCGGAAAAATGTCGCTGATTTGGGAGCTCCGTTCTTGCTTGTTGATACACTAATCTCACATGAACAATTATTGATGTTTTGTTCTTGTAAAGATGATCAGGCATTCTTTTGTGGTGGAGAAAAGTGAAATATATTGTTACAGTTTTTTCCTGTGAGACCCTCATCGCCGTAAAATTTGTACATTTTTAATTCAGAAATCTCAAGCCTTACAGCCTCCAACGCCTCCAGATGCTCGAATCCAAGACGCAAACAATGTCTCCTGGAATCTAGTTGATCTGCTTGCCGTAGAAGGGAATGCCAATAGAGCTGAGCAGCAATCTACCGTCTCTGTCATTCGTGGCAGAAGTGTGGATAGTAACGTGGCAACCGGGAATCATCTTTGGAGGGTACCTTGAGGGTGACTGTCAATAACCTTATTTCGTAAAGCGTGTTGGGAAAGTGCAAGATACTCACATGTCATAGTTGACTTCAACCTCGGGGAACATTGCAACCTCTTCGGAGGTAAAACCAAAGCTGATGTTACCGCTAGAGTCACCAGAGCTACCCTTGACACCTTTCCATTCCTTGATCTTAGGCATGACAATGTCGATAACCTTTGCAATAAAATGGTGCATATCCTCGCCCTTGAGCTCAGCAGTGGCGGAAACGTATTGTCCAGCACGGAGACCGAAACCAGCAACGTTCTTTTTGGTCTTGTGGGCCGTGACACGGATATTTGTCATGGCCTGAAGGATCATACCAGCAACGTGCAGGTGAGCAGAGTCGTCGAGAGCGCCCTTGACCATGGTGTGTACGGTGACTTTCTCAAGCTTAGGGACATTTCGGAAGGTGATGGGTTTGCGGAGAAGGCGCAGAACATCAGAACCACGGGGACCGCGCAATGGACGGTTCTTGTAGTATGGTGAAGCGCCTTCCCATGGACGCAGACGTGGTGCCTTTGGCGGAGCGCGGTAACCGGGAGGGTAGTGAGTGTACGCCAGAGTCATGAGATCCGGCTCAAAAGTCGACTGGTAAGTCTGCTCTAGACGTGGCGAGGAAAAGGGACCGGGCTGGAACTCGCGCGAGGCAGGATGTGAAGGCGGAGGCGGTTGGTGAGGATGGTAAGGACCGCGGTAGTATTTGGGAGGACGAAACTTGTAGCGCGAGGGCGGTAGTTGTCTGTTGCGTCTCGCGGCTCTTCCGACAGGGTCGAACGATTGAGCGAGCTTGTTGATATTGTTGCTGTCGCCGGCAGCAAGAGATGAAGAAGATTCAAGATCTTGAACAGCGGCCGACGACTTGGTCGAGGCGTAACGGCGACATTGTAAGGCAATGGGATTGGCCTGTTTGACGAGCGGCCGCCATAGGCGCTCGAAGGAGTGTGATAAAGACATGTGTCGTGTGGGCAGCCAGTTGACTGCTTGCGTTGCTACTGCTTCCACTGCCAGAAATGTTTCCCAGCAGTCGGTCTCCGGTCCTTCTGAACTTGGCAAAATTTATGCACGGACGAAGAAAGTACGAAGGCAAGTACGAAACTTATGCAGCAAATACACAACTTGATGTTCTCAAGAGCGTGCACAAAATGTTCCTTCCTTTTGCTTCTGTCAGATGAGTCGCGCCGCGTCACTTGGCCACTTGGTCGCTCGAGGATCGGCAATGTCGGTGTCAAGAAAAAGTATGGGCCGACCAGGGTCGCTAAACGTTTGTGGAAGGCCGTTGGCGGAGGGTCGAGAGTTCAAGAGAAGTTATTAGCGAGCGCGGCTCTCTGAGAAAGCGAGAAGACCCCTGTTCGCAGCATGGGCGGCTGTCATTCGCTGCGGCCAGGTCTGCAGACCCCCCACTTGCCCAACGCCAGGCGTCACTGCCTAGACCTCATATCTTTTTCTGGAAGAATAGCGCCATTCCCGCTTGTTGGCTTGCACTCGATACACTCACTTCTCCTCCTTTGACTCCAGTTCACTCGTTTCCCCTGCTGCTTCTCTGCTCATCTTCTCTCGATCTCCTACCCAATCTCATTCTCCTGTGAACGAGTCGCAAATCGCAACCTCATTCGACTCGCAGCCTCGGCAAGGCTTAGGTTACCCAATCCATCCTTCCCCGGACAACCACAGCAAACATCAACATACCCCGCCGCGCCCTTTCCCAGAACTCAACATCGGCATTCACCCCTTGATGGAGATTGCCCGTCCTTAGTCGTCAACCTGCCTCTCTCATCATGAGTAGCAGCGTCCAAAGGTTCTTGGGCAGACGAGAAAAGCGAACATCAAAAGTATCTTTACCAGCCCTTGACAGTCCCCTTTCTATCCGGCGCAATTCCGCCAGCGACCATGAACCCGGCCGACTTGAGCGACAAAGTCACAGTCACAGTTACTTCTTTGACCTGTCCTTTGCGTTTGATGGCGCTGCGTCCATTCGTCGCTCTCGGAAGCGTTCCCCTCCATCGTTTATCGCGCCATGCGCACCCAATGCATCACTTACTGACTGCCATTCTTCCTCCCCTTCGCAGAATATCACAGACTTGGGTGCCTTCGGAGGCCTCTTTGTACCCGATGAAAAGAAAAAGCTTGACAAGGACGACGAGAAGAAGGTGATTAGTCTCGTCCTACCACATATAATGTCAATTCTTGGCTAAGACCCTTTTCATCCTCAGGTCAAGAACATACTCGCCAGACTGCAGAAGCATGGCATCAACACTTTCACCGAGGCCAACGTGAGCTATGCTCTACAAGCCACAGCCTCCGAAGGCAATGGCGACGAGGCTATGCGCCTGTTGCTGCTATTCGAAGATACCTACGAAGGTCTTGTCAAAACGTACAATCCCTGCACCAAACTTCTCGGCGCAGAAAATCGCAACGGCGTGACATGTTACCTTGATGCACTGCTCTTTGCCATGTTTGCACGCCTCGATAGTTTCGAGGCAATCCTGTACAATTCCTTTGACGACATTCCTCGCAAGAAGCTGGCCGGCCTTTTGCGATTGTGGGTGAACATGTTGCGATCGGGTAGACTCATCACGAGAGACATAGTAAGTCTACATCTCATTTCAATGCCAGAATTGTGGCAGCGTACTGACCATGTCGTTCGCAGACGATGCACTTGCAGAATTCACTCGCCGAATGTGGCTGGGAAACAGCAGCAGATCTATGCCAACAAGACACCTCTGAGGCCTTCACATTCATCACTGGCCAGCTCGAGCTGCCTCTTCTCACCCTGAAGATGGATCTTTTCCACACGGGCAAAGAAGACCCAACAGACGACCACAAATTCGTCAATGAGCGTCTTCTCGAAGTCGCCATTCTTACCGAACCACCGGAAGGAAGTAGTGTGATCACGCTAGAAGATTGCTTGGAAAATTACTTCAACAACCGCATCGAGGTCAAGCGTCATCTCGACAGACGCAATACCCTGCAATCTGTGCGTTCATCTGAACGCCTGCGAAGAACTCAGTCAACACAATCTGGAGAGAAATCTGGAGCTATGCATGTCGAGACAATCGAATACTTTGATTCTGGTGATTCGCTCAGTAATCCGAATACCAGTACTCCGGTCCGATCAACATCGCCGAGCTTAGGCACCCCCGTCAAGTCGCCTCTAGACAGAGTCAGGCCAAGCTTGAACCGTCCTCGCACAGATAGCATTTTCAGCCAAAGGAGAATCGAATCAAACGCCGATCAGAAGAAAGAGAGCAACGACGAAAAGGCGACTCCTGGCAGGCCGCGCAAGAACTCAGTCCGCACCGAAGTCCTGATGCCTGCATGGCAATTCTTTAAATTGCTTCCCTGGTACACAGAGAACATCGTTCCGACCAGTGATGCTCAGGTCGCTGCACACTTCTCCAGGAAAAGACCGATGCTCGGAATTGCGCTCAAAAGATATCAGGTATCCAACACTGGCGTCGCAAGTCGTCTAGACACATTCATTGACATCCCGCTGGAGATTGCTGTCCCCAATTTTGTCTCGGATGATGAGATGGAAGACCACAGCCCTCTTGTCGGGAATTTCAAGCTTGTTCTCCAGTCTGTTGTTTGCCATAGAGGCGTGTCTGTGAACTCAGGCCACTATGTCTCTCTTGTGAGAGGCAGTGCTGCAAATGCTGGCAGCGTTGATGGAAGATCTGATCGACCAGAGAGTTCCTCTAGCGAAGAAGACGCCGATCCGTGGATGTTGTTCGATGACCTAGCTAAAGAGCGAGTCACATATGTTGACATTAACCAGAAACTCAAGGAAGAATGCCCTTACCTTCTCTTCTATCAAGTGCAGCCCATCAGCGAAGAGCATTCTCTGGACATGCCACCGACTTACGACGAAGCCATGTCACGGCACACTTCTGATGCTTTCGAGTACTCGCCGGAGAAGTTGAGAAAGATAGGCAGCGATGACAATGACATGGTGTTGGTTGACTCTGGGTCACCGACTTCGCCCAATGGACTTACAGGGACGGATACGACTGACTGGTCGAATTCTGCCCGCACGAGTCTGGATGCGCGAGGAAGAAGCAGCGCAGATTACGGACGGAACAGTATGGCTGACGATATGAGTGCTGCTGGAAGCCAAGCAACCACATCGGTCCCTTCGACACCTATAGACGAATCACGTGGCAGTTTCCTTGGGATTCCGTCTAGGCGAGGCAGCAAAGCAAACACCAAAAAGATCAAGTCAAGACCTGGTTCAACAGATGGGGGCTCACGTTTCAGTCTCAACATGAGCATGAGCAAGCTCACTAGTCGACCGAGTCGAACAGATGTTACAGCTTTGGCTTCCGCAGCGGAACTAGACGAGGATGTCGAGAAACGGAAAGACTTTGAAGTGGCACACCCTACCACCGATGGAAGCGAGGCTTCTGTAGAGAGTCTCAAGAATCTCGATGCAAAAATGGCCGAGAAAGCTGACAAGGAGCGGCATGGCAGGAGCAAGGTCAGGAAAGACCGCAACGGTGACGGCCACTTCCACCGCAAACGAAAGGGGGAGAAGCCGGACAGAGAATGCATATCGATGTGAACGTCTTGACGATGCCGAGGAGGACAGTCTTTTGTTGTTTTTTGTAAAGCATAGCGTGGGAACCTTCGTTACACTGGAATTTCGGCTTTGGGAGGGTACATGATGCATGCATGGTGTCTGGCGCTTATTAGGTCGGTTGGATATGGGGATCAACATGAGAACCGTGACTCTTTGAGAGAGAGACAATCGCATAGCAAAGAGAAGAGTGGTCTATTCGAAGAGACTTAATTCCATTGTTCTTTGCCAATCGTTCCTCGAGCTAGAGAATTATGTATTTGAAACCTCTTTCTTGATCACGGTCTCCATGCTAAGGACTTTCACAGTACGAAGATGGAAGTATGGCAATCACCATAGTCTGCTAAGAGCCGCAAGATAGAGCACATGTCCACATTTTTCAGTACACTGAGTTGAAGCATGGTAGATAGGAAGTCGTTTTATCATTGGAACGATACTCAGGTACTTGAGGTGTAGCTTCGTACACCGCATCCACCTCCTTTATTCATTGAGATCTTCCTTTATTCTAGAAAGCATTGGCCCGATAGAGATAGCCGTACTCTATTATTATTAATTTCCTATCACCGAAAGTGTACTGTATCTAGCCCCACATGTTCCCCAGACGAGGTTACACAGTTACGCAGAAGGCCCCACTAACATCATCAGTTCACCTTGGTGTCAATGATGTACGGACATCCGTAACGTGAGGCCACCTCAAACAAGAGCCCCACGACCACACGCTGCCGAGCGATGCTGGTGACCCCGCAAGCGATGCTCGAATGTGGCCGGCCCAAATGCCGAAACTCGAGTAGGACGTTAGGTCTGAGATCGTATATGTAGCTCAGGTCAGCTCCCATAGCCAGTACATCTTTCCAATCCATCCTCAGTCCTTCCTCGGTTTCTGTTTGAGCCACATCACACGCCCGTCATCATGCCTGCCCCTATGAGAGAACGCAAGCCTGCCACGGACCCTACCAAGGTCTTCCACTACACAGATCTCCAGCGTAGAAAGCCCACTCGTGAAAACGATCCCTACACCTACATGCATGGATGGAACAACAGGCATCAATCTGAAGTGATCCCTGGCACCCTTCCAGTGGCACAGAACAACCCACAAGAGGTCCGCTTCGGTATGAAGCTTTCCGTGATGCTGATAGGATCACTGAAGCTGACATGAAATCAGGCCTTTACACCGAGGGTATCACATACAGCGCTTTTGCAGCGCCCCGAGCCCACAACTACAGCACTTATATGTACCGAGTGAGGCCAGCAGCTGCTCACAGTGGTTACAAGAAGATCGACTCAAAAGCCAACATCGAGAACTGCTTCCTCTCCCTGAACCCCGCCGTCGACACACTTCCAGAGCAAGCAGAATGGGGTCCTTTCCCTCTGCCTTCCGACAACGAGAAGATTGATTTCGTCAATGGTCTACACACTCTCGGTGGCTCAGGCGATCCCAACCTTCGCGAGGGTATGGCGATATACATCTACGCTATCAACGCCTCAATGGACAGCCGCGCCTTCTGCAATACAGATGGTGACTTCCTCCTCTGCGCTCAACAAGGCAATCTCGATATCCAGACCGAGTTCGGTATGATCTTCCTACAACCTGGCGAGATCTGTGTCATTCAAAGAGGCGTGCGTTTCAGAATCTCTCTGGCGTCTGGAGTTGAAGCCGCAAGAGGATACATCACAGAGGTTTGGGGTAGCATGTGGGAATTGCCCGATCTTGGTCCCCTCGGAGGCCATGGCCTTGCAAACCCCAGAGACTTCCTTTACCCTGTTGCTCACATTGATGAGGACCTGAGTGGAGACTGGGAGATTGTGAACAAGAACAACGGCAGATATGTTGTCATCCAGCAAGACCACAGCCCCTTCGATCTTGTCGCCTGGCATGGCAACGTTGTTCCTTACAAGGTACGTTATAGCTCTCGGCTTGAGCATCGGAAACCCCCACTGACCAAAGCTGAACAGTACGATTTGACCAAATTCGCTTCACAAAATTCTACCAGCATCGATCATACCGATCCCTCCGTCAACACCGTTTTGACCGCCAAGTCAAGAGACCCAAACACCCCGCTAGCTGATTTCCTCTGGTTCGGTCCTCGATGGGATGTCGCCTCCAACACTTTCCGTCTGCCCTACTTCCATCGCAACAGCGCCTCCGAGTTCTTGGCTTGTCTGTATGGACAAGGTCTAGGTAGAAGTGACGACTTCCAGCCCGGAGGAGGCAGTTTCGAAGGTGGACACACTCCTCACGGCGGTTTCTCCGATGGTTACGTCGATGAGATGAGGATTCAAGAGAGCGAGCCAAGAAGAATCCTAGAAGGTGAGTTTCTCCGGACCGTCAATTTCACAAAAGTGCTTTGAGCTGACCATATCTGCCAGAACAAATGACCATCATGATCGAGAGCTCTCGCACTTTCCTTTGGACAGAATATGCACGCGTGGGCTGCGGTACAATCAACACACGCGGAACTGACCCCAAGGTATGGGACATTTTGCCCGACCGCTTCTCCAACAACCCAGAGGCCAAGGCCTTGCTCAAGAGAGTCAAGGAAGACAAGAAGTTGGCCGAGGAGAGGAACAAGGTTTATTATGACGATGCTGCTCTGAAGCAGTTGATGAAAGGCGAGAATGGTGCGGCCAATGGCCACTAATGCAGTCACGACTTTTGTTTCGGCGGTTTGGGCGCTTGGGTCAAGCGATTTGGGGACTTGGGTCCATTCATATCCATTATCTACGTTTAGGTATCTGATCTGTCAACGAACGATCCCAGCTTCCAAAGCTTCCCAATCAGTAGAGCTACTAGATGACCTTGTCTGACACGCTCTTCGAGATCTCAAAGATGGAGTCAATCTCCTCGGGAGAAGTGCGACCAAGTCCACACTCGGTGGAGACACCGAAGTTGTTCAGCACCTCACTCGCAGCCTTGATCCTGCGTTGAGTTCCCTCAGGGTCATTTGCGTGCACGACACCCAGATAGATATAGGTATCACCCCTAACATCTTGCAAATCCTTGAGAGCAGCAAAATACTCGGCGTCATACCTTCCCTTGGGCACAGGCATATGCAAATAATCAATCTTTCTCTTCACCGACTTCAACAACTCAGTAGCGACATCGACCATAAACCGCATGTCCTTGGGTTGCGTGAAATGCTGGTGCATGATATCACCATAACAGATATGGAAGCCCATTTCGATCTTGGGGCCAACGGCATCGCCCAATTTGGTCACTCGCTGCATGACACCTTCTTTGATGGGCTCGAACCATGGTGTCACCATGACTCCCTCGAGCAAAGCGAATTCGATGGGGATGTCCCACTGCACGGCCAAATCGTCCGCCGGGATGGAATTTGTGATGTTTTGCAAAGCTCGCATCATGGCTTTTTCGTAAAGGGGCTCCACGACTTCTTTGTACTCTTTGTTGACGAAAGGACCGACCACCGACAGAGGTGACGGCAAGCAGACCTGGAACTTGACATGTTTGGGTATGACCCCTTGCTCCTTGAGCTGTTTGAACGTCTGATAGGATTGAATGGCAAAAGTGTCGTAGTCCGTGGACATGTTTTGAAGGACATCTGCGGTGGCCTGTTTCTCCTCAGGAGAAATGGTTTTACCGGTGGGTTTCCCAAAGTCTCCAAAGGGGGAGAGGATTTGTGGTGCGATGGCCAGTTTGCCGATTTGCCAGGCTACGAAGTTGCCGCGTTCGCCGGGCTCGCCGTCAGGGAGGTAGCGGAGGTGGGAGGAGAGTGCGGTGCTGCATTTTTGGAGGACGGTTTCGGTGTCAGAGAGAGGCACACTGCCGACCAGGAGAACGCCTTTGGGCTGGGTTGTTGTGGTGTTTGACATTCTCGTTTAGGGGGCCTTTTTTGCCTATTGTTCTTCTCTTCCGTGTAGGGGACTTGGGAATTGGGGTTGAGGGGTTGAGAGGAGGGAGGACAATTATCTATACTCTTCTGTGAAAGCTGACCTACCTTGCATAACGCATGATTCGAGGATCAATATGTAAGATATATTGGACTGCAGCTTCGCCTCGCTCTTTTAGCCGAGCAAGACTTTACGGTGTGTGACTACTACCTTTTGAGCTTCATCAGTATGTCCATGAAGGATCATCCAACATGCAAGTCTCTGTTTTGGTAAAGAAAGGCCCTCAAGATACATGACCGAGCACTTTCCCCTTTTGATTGAAAAGAAGGAAAACGAGGCAGTAGTCGCGTAAATAGATCTTCCCGTCCGTGAGGAAAGGGAGGGTCTAAGATGTGGGGAACGGAAAAAGCAGCCCCACGTTCGGTACTTCTTCGTGCTTCTGCCTTGATACGTCACCCAGGGTCACCTCCCACTTTCTCCACCTCTTCAGACGAGGCAAGCCTTCAGACCAACGATAGTACAAGTGGTGGATGATCCGGTAGGACTCGTAGAAATCTCCTTCTCTCCGTGGAAGCTCTAGACAAATTGCATGCTCAGATCTTGCTTCCGTTCATCAAACCAATCCAAAGTTTTATTTTCGAGGCTTTACCATCTAAGCTTCTACCATTCATCAACTGCCGACCAATTAAGGTCTCATCCCTCAATCTCCAACCTCAAAATGCCACACTCCCAAGCATACCCATGGCCGCACAACAAGCGCGCCTGCATCTCCCTAACAATGGACAACATGGGCGAAGCCGCCGACCTCCACCGCCAAATCTGGGATCTCTCCAAACCCGTCGGTTCCCATTTCTCGGTCACCGAAAAAATACCCGTCATGCTGGATCTCTTATCCACAAACTCAATCCCAGCAACTTACTTTGTCGAAGGCTGGAATTGTCCGGTGTACCCGGACACAATCAAAGATATCCAAGCCCGAGGCCATGAGATTGGGTTTCACGCTTATCAACACGAGGTTTGGTCAAAGTTGGACGAACAAACCGAGGTAGGTAATTTGGAGAAGAGTATTGAAGGAGCGGAAAAGATTGGGGTTACGTACAAGGGGTTTAGGCCTCCTGGTGGATTGGTTACCGAGAGGACTTTGGGCTTGATGAAGGAGAAGGGTATGACCTATTTGAGTCCTGCGGCTGAGAGACCGGCGATTGTGGATGGTGTTGCTATGGTGCCGTTCCAGTGGGAGAGTATCGATGCGTACTTTTACATGGCATCGACGGCGGCGTTGAGGAAAGGGAAAGGTGATGGTGAGGAAGCTTTGAGTCCGCAGGTTTTGAAGGAGAGGTTGATCAAGAGGATTGATAGAGTTGTGGAGGAAGGTGGTTACCTGGCTTTATTGTTCCATCCGTTTTTGCAAGTGACGGATGAGAAGATGCAGGTCATGAAGGATGTGGTGGAGCATCTGGCTAGCAAGAAGGATGAAGCTTGGATTACTCAGTGCAAGGATGTGGCGGGTTGGATTCACAAGAATCCTGATGCCTTCCCCGACGACCCGATTTGGGATAAAGCAGAGTGGAAGAAGAATTAGGTGGACTCAGATGAGAGATTAGGATTTTTGTCTGAACGACTATGAATATGTATCTATGTACAGTCCACTGATACGTCCCATCACATCGATTCCTCCAGCACATCCGACATGATGTGCAAGATTCTAGACAGTGTCCGTGGCTTCCACGCACCGATCCCGTCCATAAGGTGTGCGAAGTCAAGTAGGATACGTCTTGCAGACTGGTAACCAGCAGAAGCAACAACACCAGCTATCGACACCGGACCTCCCTTTTCAACGAAAACGCGAGCCAAGTCTGACGCATGTGCGGACTCGAACATCATACCGGGACTGTTTTCCGGTGACCTGTCAGCCATACCTGCGTTGCCAACGACATTCCAATCCACGTCATCCAACAACTCGTAAGGTGGTCGTGAGGCCTGATTGTGCTGTACTTGTACCGTGAAGAGGTATAAGCCTAGGACCAGCGCCGAGCAGAACAACGAAGACATCGAGTCCAGTGTCACGCTTTCCGAGACTTTGCGATTGTTGAAGAGTTTGAACGTGTGAGCAGCGTGGATACAAGCTCGGCGGGCAGATGCTGTTTGAGCCCAATCGGCTACATCTGTCAAGGCTTTTCCTGCGGGTCCTGCGCCTTCACGACCTGCCGCAAGCTCGAATATTTGTATGTTCGAATTCAACGTCAAGCAAATGTTGTGCCACAAGACCATGCAGTTTAGGTCTGCAGTTCTCGGTGTACCCATAACAAGTGGTGCAAGTGATATTGTTGATTGCACAAGGGAACGCGCTCTATAGTCGTCTTGGAATGTTTCCCATGGAATAAGATGATCGTGTCGGTCCCAATCGTCCGACGGAAGGAAATGTCGATGTTGAGCGTCGCAGAAACACAGTTTTAACGTGGTCAGCAGTGTAAACTGCCCTGGTGCATCCAAAGGAGGGTCAAGCAATATGATTGGGTCTAGAGCGCCTTCGAGATTGAATGTGCGCGGCCTGATTAATGGGAGGTATATTTTCTTGCCAGACTGTTGTGATTGCTTCCATCTTACAGCACCTTCTGCTCTGAAGAGAACATCGTCGCAAGGAAGGCAAATCTGTAGAGTTTCCGGGCGGATGATGGGATGGACGGATGAGTTTGTTGAGAACCACCAATCTGCAGTAATTAGAGCGACGATGAGCCTAAAAGCTTAGGTCAGAACCAATCTCTGGTAAACCATCAAAACCACGCTTACCTTTTCGCACTTTCCATTCGAGCCCAAGCTAACCATCGCGAATTATCATCAGTGATGTCTTGCAAGATCTCTTCGAGAGCCATGTTCTCAACAGAGAACAGACCTTGTCTTTGGACAGACTGAAACTGTCAGTTATGACTCTAAACACTCGAGTAAATACATACGGCAATCAGAGTAGCATATAGCATTTGAGATTGTGCCAAGCGATCCTTGTCCTACGTGAGATATTAGCAGGCAGTAAGTGTTGGCGGACGATAGGCGGCATACTCCTGATAACGCCGCAAGACTCAGGGTCAGAAAGCCAGTTGCAAAAAGCGCCAACTGCTTATGCGGGGCCCAAGGTGCAATCGCATTGGTCGCCAGATCATTGTGCACTTTGCGAAGAAGTATCTATCAGATGTCAGTGAATGTCGCCTCCTTACGAGCAAAAACTGTAGCGAAATGTTGATCGGAGATTGTTACTTACTGAAAAAGAATGATTGATGAAGTTCCCACCATTGCTTGACTCCAAGGCACTTAGACCTAACAGGCACATGGCATAGAGTAGTGCTGAAGGGACCGTGGATGCGTCGAAGGTAGGTCCATGAATTAGAGGCGCAATCGGATGGAAACGACGGAAGTACATATCGAGACAGATATCAAGTACCTCGATCGGTGGCACCGCCAAATTGGAAGCTCTTTGGGGATTGTTCTGGCCTGTTCCACCGCGGCGAGAAAGGTGCACACCAAATTCATTCTCAAGACGTGAACGAGTCTCTGAATTGAGGCCCCACCGATTCTGGGTCTTTTCATGATGCTGAGGTGATCCAGTGGCAAAGAGATTGGGACCTGGACTACGTGCTATGTCGAGCCACAATGATGGAGCTAGGCGATGCTTGACATTGCTTTTTGCGAGCCAGCAATTCTCCACTCGAGCAAATCGTTCGTTTGGGATGTTGCTCGTCGACGTCGTTTCGCTAGTCTCAGATGTAGTAGATCGCTTCAGAGGAGGTGGCACTGCATTTTCGATGGCTTCTGGTGTGTATGGCGTGCTACCGATATCCGGTAGTATTATTGGCACGAAATTCAGTTCATTGTCTGCTTGTGATAGCCAGAACTGAAGCATATCGTGGGGTTGTCCTGACGGGCTTCCTTGGAAAGCACCAAAACCTCCTGACGCCATGGCACTCAGATGAGAATGGTCCATTGGCATCAGCTGGGGGTCGTAAGCATTTGACTGCACCAGAGGAGTTTGTGCCGCATTTGATTGATATTCATGTGACTGCACCAAAGCAGTTTGTGCTGCGTTTGAGTGATATTCTTGTGACTGCACCAGGGGAGTTGGTGCTGCGTTCGATGGATATTCATGTGCGGGACTAAAATCGGACGTCCTGTATGTCGGGGTCGATGTAAGTTGTGAGATTGGTGCCAGCTGCTGAGGCGTCATATGGTATTGATGACCCAAGGACATATCAGGTATTGACATGTGCCTTGAGTGTGTCGGTTGAGAATCAGAGAATACCTGCTCCGGTATATAAGAGGAGCGATCTACGGGTTTGAAAGACATCTGGCTGGCCATGTGCTCTTCGGCAACAGGTCCCATCGTCCGTCCTCCAGAAGGGGATGCATTTATCACGCCGCTGGGAGGATTTGAGCCTTCCCCTCTTCCGTCAGGGGTTTGCTGGTTGTGTAACTTGCTGTGTCGAAACAACACGTCGCTACAGTAACTTTAAGCATATCGTCTCATTCCAAATCATGTTGCTGTCTTACCTCCGTGAGAAACGTTTTTTGCACGTTGCACATTCATAGGGCCTTTCTTTCGTATCTGGTGGCAATCAACATCAAATAAGAGCTCTTTACCGCCGTAAGTCAATAACTTACGGGATCTTTGGTGTCGGAGGTAATGTTCGGCCTTCTCATTTGTTAGCAGAAGCCGACAATATTAGCCGTCGCAACATCTGACCTTGGTAAAGTTCCGATCGCATATTGAACATCTTCGCAAGACCATACCGCCCTTATAACATGGAGTCTGCAATCTCTTCGAGGTTGAATGTATCTACAATCGCGTCGAGAACGAAGGCGTATTGACTGATCGGATCAGACGTGCAAGGACCCCGCCCCCGCCTGAACACTCCTTTACGGCTTTGATTTCAAAACACTATGTTGTGTGCCACAGCAGAGCCTGGAGAATTGAAGCAGTACGATACAGCCTCGATTTCTGTCACGAAATGATTAGCAACGCGGTGGATGGAGGTTGGAACACTCCAAGGTCTCGACGGTAAACTGCGGAGAGTGGAGACGGGTACTCAGCGACCGGCGAGGGTCTCGGCCTCGGGCCGATCATACATTTTGTGATTTCCGAACCGTTATGATTGGTCTTTTCAACCGACGAAATCAGGATGAGCAACGGATGCTTTCGTTGCTTTCGTAACTCCCAGAGTCTGATGCTATGCTTATTGAAAGGAAATACCAGCCGACCCCCTTCTAATAGTCTTGACATCTGTACTACATATATGGTGTTGACCAGTTCCATCGATATCTTTATCGCTGAGATTGCTGTCTGGTACTTTCGCTTTTTGGACCCTATCGTAAAGCAGACTCATGAAATGTGGAATCCTGCGCGCATATTACGTGAAAAATAGGACGATCTAGCTGAATTTAAGACACTAAGCAAAACCCTCAACACTACCATCTTTTGATACATCGGCACGACTGCCAAGGTCTAAAATTTCGGAGGAGGTGTCAACTATTGTACATACATATACCAATCCTCTATCATTCTACGTAGAGACTCGGGAAAAATGCATGTCCCTGGTCAGGCTTCCGAACTTGGCTTCCCACAAATCCCATAGATAATACGAACGCGGTAGCCAAGGCGCCATATTGCCTGCCTTAGGCAAGTCACCTTCTGCCTTGAGTACATAAGTCGAGTTCAGTTGAAGAGGATTCTTGTCCTCCATGCCAGACTTCGGATCGACTCTAGGTACTGCTTGCGAATAGCCTGTGGACTTCATGTGATTGATAAGACGAGTCACGAACTGAGCGGTTGCATCTGCACCTAAAGTCCAAGAGGCATTTGCGTATCTGTGGCAGAGTTAGAACAGGCACTTGCACATCAGAATTGTATACCACGTACCCTATGACGACAACGGCATTTGGAACATCTTGAAGCATGGCTCCCTTCCAGAGATGTTTCTGTGAGACCTTGATTGGCTGATTGTCGACAGTGATCTTGGCTCCTCCTGCAATCTGGATCTTGAGGCCTGTCGCCGTGACGATGATATCCGGATGGAGTACTTGATCCGAGTCCTTGAGAATAATACCCTTCTCTGTGACTTTTTCGATATGTGCAGTCACGACATCTGCTTTGCCATCTCGGATACATTCATAGAAATCGCCATTAGGACTGACGCATAATCTTTGCTGCCAAGGCGTGTACTGAGGCTCAAAGTTTGGTTCCAGAGGATAGCCTTCAGGCAATTGCTTTGCAGCGGCTTTCTTCAACGTGTTCCTGGCAGCGTTTGGGAAGGATATACAAAACTTGTAGAACAAGTATGGCAGAATCATAAATTGCCATCGCAAGAGTTGCCTAGCCCACATGTCGGGAAGGATTTTACGAGGCCAGTAGCTCAAGTTGTCTCGCTGTGGTGCCGCAAGGACATAACTTGGACTTCGTTGAAGCATGGTGACTTTCTCGGCCTTCTTTGCTAGGTTAGGGAGTAGTGTAATCGCGGTCGCTCCACTACCAATGATAACGACCTTCTTGTCCTGATAATCGAGATCTTCAGGCCAGAATTGAGGATGTACTACGGTTCCTTGGAAGTTCTTGATACCTGGTATGGTGGCAGGCAAAGCCTCATTGTAATCATAGTAACCCGTAGCAAAGACAACGAATCGCGCCCGAAAATATTTCTGAGTGCCGGATGATTCCACATTCATAACCCAGTTCTGTTCATCGCTCGACCAGTTTGCATTCAGGAGTTTATGTTGATAGCGGATCTTCTTGTCGATTCCGAACTTAGCAGCAGTATCCCGCATGTACGCAACGATGGAAGCGCCGTCTGCCATTGTGCGGTCTTGGTACCATGGATTGAAAGCAAAACCGAAAGTGTACATGTCCGAGTCACTACGGATACCCGGGTAGCGGAAAAGGCTCCATGTGCCACCGAGTTCAGTTCGCGATTCGAGAATAGCATAGGTTTGATCCGGTGATTGTTCTTGTAACCTGTAGGCTGCAGTAATTCCAGATATACCAGCACCGACGATGATCACATCAAACGAGGTTTGACTGTCTTGTTCCATCATGAAATCCTCATATGATGTCGAAAGGGCCCAGTCCTGACTAGTAGTGGCGATGCAATGGGTGATGGTTTGTGTGAATTGATATCTTTGCAAAGAGAATAGATCGTTTCAAGTAAGGAATAAGTATCAAACAGGCAGACGTCAAAGTGAATATTTTGGCCTCCTTAAGTACTTTGGCCACACAAAGGTGATGTATGTAACTTTGTCTGAGGGGTAGACTTCTCATTCAGGTGATGTCCAGGACTGTCTCATGGCGGCGGAAGTGAACATTCCGTGATCTGGACCGAGATCCTCGGCAAATCTGAACGTCCATCGTTTGTGCTTTTGAATGCTCGATGCCTTTATTCTCTAATAATAAGACTCATGTAGTATCTCACATTGACACCTCGTAGAAGTATAAGAAAAAGTGTAGTATCGATTGTGCCAAGATGTGTGGTAATATATGCCCATACTTGCATCTCGCTTCGCCAGTTCGAGTCAGAAACGAGTCTCCTTGTAGTTTCATGTACAACATACTATATGCAGCTTACTTTTGATCGACACGTGTCGGACCTCTATCTTGGAACCACAAGTCTCAACCCAAGGACTTTTTATCACCACCTCTCATCATGGCCTCGGCAGTGAAAGCATGGGTATTCACTCATGAAGGTTATCCCGAGGCTCTGCACAAGTCTGCCATTCCTGCATATTCACCACCCTCGTCAACAGCACTGCATGTCCGAGTGAAGGCAGCCGCTCTTAATCCAGTCGATATTCAGTTGATGAATCTGCCCCTGTGGAAATACCTTCCTGAATTCATTTCACCTTCGGAGAAAGGCATAGCCGAAGACTTTTCTGGGATTGTCGAAACTGCTGGAAAGGATAGTGGCTTCGAGCCTGGAGACGAGGTAAGCGAATCTGTACAACAGGAGATGCATGACAGAAGTGTCTTAGGTCGCAAGTAGGTCTTCGGCATCACATTCACTCTCTTTGGTGGTACTTTACAGGAACTTGCTTTGGTCGATACAAGATCAAGTGTTGTGGTCAAGAAGCCCTCGTCATGGACTTGGGAGCAAGCCGCTGCTCTGCCGCTGGTGTGGCTAACAGGTAATACACAATATGGCTCCCTAGATTCTGTAATACTTCTAATAAAGACAGCTCGTACTACAGTTGCAGCTGTTGAGTCTCATATAGGATCTGATCGTCGTCTTGCCGTGCTTGGCGGAAGCTCTGGAGTCGGAATGTATGTCCTGACGCTTGCCGCTCAGCGTGGATGGAACGTTCTCACTACTTGCTCTTCTCGCAACACCGAATTTGTCAAGTCCATGGGAGCCGACAAAGTGGTCGATTACAATGTTGTCGACATCCCTCAAGCGATCAAGGAGTTCAAACCTGCAGCAGTTATCGACTGCGTTGGTGGCACATCTTGCCTTGGTATCGCTGATAAGTATGTCACAATTGTCGGCGACAAGACTGGTCGATCGAGCATGGGTGGCGCAGCCACATATCTCTGGAACCCTCAGATGATTGTTCGAACTCTACTCGGAAGACTGAGGCTGGGCAAAAGCTACGATTGTGTGAACCTGGAGTTCAAAAGAGAGTGGCTCGAGGAGACGTTGAATTACGACAAGGACAAAATTGGAATTATAGACAGCGTTTGGGAGTTTGACCAGGTCAAAGAAGCATTTGAAAAGTTGAACACAGGTAGGGCAAGAGGCAAAGTTGTTGTTAGGGTGGCTTGAACACCAGATACATAAAGTGTATGTATCGAATGGTATCGGTCAGTGATCAAGCTGTAACCGTGTTCGATGTCTTGAAGAAACTACATGAATTCAAGTCTGATGTGGTCCAATACACGGCAGTTGAGTGAAGAGATGCTGCCCCGAATCTAATGCGTTCGCGGTAAATTTGGCTGGATTGTTGTCCGGAATCCACCAATCCGTCAATCCCACCGCCGTTCTCATCTGCGTATCTTTCCAATCTCGTCCGGCTGAGCATGAACTTCTTGATGTAAGCATCGTGCGCGTCCCTTTCCTCTTGTTGCAGTTGTAATAACGGGATTATGCTTTCAAGGTCCGCACCGGGAGGGTGAGTGGCCGCGAAGTTTTCGCGAGTTTGTCGTGCTGAGTACAATTTGCCTCTCTTGCTAGCCATGGCAGTTCGGAGACGGTCAACTTTGTCTTTCAGGTCGTTGACTTTTTTGACAGCATCAAGCTGGGATCGTGTCTAAGCGACCAATGTCAGAGTCTGCTCTAGCTCTCGAGAACGTAACGTGACCTTTGTACTGACCTGTGCAGGCATGATGTCTCTGTGTAACCTAGAGCGGCATTGCGTATGTGAGGATGAACGTGATCAGGCTAGAGTGCAGATAGACTTTGTGGCATAGAGTAATGGATAATGTTCATGTGTGTTTGGTGTGCGACGCAAGACTTCGACGAAGTATGGTCACTCACAGTTGCTAGCTGTTTCTGGAAGAATCAGGCTCCGTTTGCTGTTGCAAATATTCACCTTGAGATGTCCCACATAGTCCACCAAATCATTTCTGATTAGCTTGTTCTATATACTTACTCAACTTTGATATCAAGGTCTTGGGGATTATACTCTACATGACCATCGAGCTGTTCACCTTTAAGGACAGCCTTCATGACCTTTTCTAGTCGCGTCACGGCATCTTGACTGATTTGGTAGTGAACGACAAGCCGCCCACCACCAAGTCTGAGTCCAGCCTTTTCACCAAGCGCGATGAAGTCTTGAGTACCGATACCAGCAGCTTCCAAATCTAGCCAGCACATATTTGACTCGACTGGGTTAGTCGTCTTACCACCCAGTTCTTCCCACATTGCTGCGATCTTGCGTGCGGTATCGTGGCTTGCCGACAGCTTACCACCAAGAAATGTGTCCTCAACTGCGACTCGAGCAGCAGCAGTGACGACACCGGCTTGACGCAAGCCACCGCCTATGCTCTTCCTGATCCAGCGAGCTCGCGCACGGAACGCCTTGGAGCCAACAATGATGCTGCCAATAGGAGCACCTAGCCCTTTGCTGAAGCAGAGGGAAATAGAATCAAAACAGGCACAGTAGTCCTTCAAAGAACCAGCGCCAGAAGCAACGGCTTCCCACAATCTTGCTCCGTCCAGGTGCATGATGATGTTGTTGTCCTTTGCCCATGCACTGATGCGCTGAAACTCTTCGAGGGGTGTGATGACGCCATTGAGTGTGTTCTCCAAGCTGACGACCTTGGTAGGACAAGCGTGAATGTCTTCGCTGACGACTGCGGACTTCTTGATGTCCTCCAAGGTCAGATATCGGCCATTTGAGGGTACAACAGGCTGAACGAGGGCACCGCACAAGCTAGCCACACCTCCAGCCTCCCATTGAATGATGTGTGATCGATGGTCGGTCAGGACCGAGTGTGGAGGAGCCAAAAGTTCTGTCCTCAAGGCAACCTGGTTGCCCATGGTGCCGGAGAGAACGAAGAGAGCGGCCTCTTTGCCCGTCAGATCGGCGATGAAGCTCTCGAGGTTGTTGGTTGTGGGGTCCTCTTGGAATACATCGTCTTGGAGAGTGGTTGCGGCGATAGCTTCTAGCATGCGAGTAGTTGGACGTGTCTGGGTCTGTTAGCATTTTACTGACAGCAACAATGCAGTGACAAGGCGAGTACCATGACATCGGAACGGAAATCAAAGGCTGCCGCTCCAGCGGCTGACCACGCGTCAACCTTGGAATGTCCGTTCGTTAGATGGCTCGCTGCCTTCTCGGCGCCTTCTTGAGTGATGGCCGCTGTTGCCATGGTTCTCAAATTGAAAGCAAGGTAAGCTCGCGAGCTGGCTCCGAGCGTCAACAATGGTGTCGAGCGTGGAAAGAATGGCCGGATCCGAGAGGGCAGTGTCGAGCGTCTGGTAAGGATGTTTGAGGCTATCTTGGTGGACGGTGAAAAGAGCATGACGCCCTATCTACGACCGGCCAAGCAAAGATCGTACCTCGCAGCAGATTCTACATGTTGTCTGCCCGGCTCTCGCATGGTTGCTCTGGCTGATTGATTAGGAAGGTGGTTCCTCACCCCACATTCGTCCCCCTCAGCCAAGCTTTTTGACTCTGCCGACACTCCGACCTCCTTGATGCATCACCACGCATTTGCATCTGAATCTCCTGCTCTTGCCCCATGTCTACAGTCATTTCTCTGTTCTGTTTGCAACAGATTCAAATCATGCAGGCAGCCCTCGTATATGCCTTGACATCACTCATGACAGATTTCGGCGCCACAAGGTGACGTCGGTGCTTGAACCTTGGTCGAATAACCTGATCTTAGCTTCCCTCAGTCAGGAGTTTCTTGTGCAACTCTAGTGCCAGGAGCTCCAATCCTGCGCAATCAACATCTGAGACCCTGTGTAATTGGAGCCTACAATCTGATTGAATTCGCCAGAAATCACTAAACTAGCATGCTGACTTCAAGAGGATGGACAGTCATGTCACAAATTCTTCTCGCACATGGAGCCATGGTTCCATCTCTAAACCCATTCCAAATCAGCGTTCTTTTTGTACTACTATACATGTAGCAGCTGATCCATTCATTGCCCTGGCATGGCATGACGCCAAGAGCAGTGAACAGCTCTGAAACCATAGCTGCTTTAGCTCAGAGGCATGTGCAAACAACGTCGTAGTGTCATACGGCTCTCTGAGGCTGTCCTTTTCAGTAGCATTACTACTATTATACCAACTAATGCAGGAGAATATGAGACTCCTGGATTTAAATGCTGTCCCGTCCCGGTTATTTCGATACACCGCATGCAGTGCTTCCTTGCAGCGTACATGATGCAAGAGAGCATTCCGTTGCATATCATTTCTTTGATGCATAATGGCAGGCTTGGCTCGAATCACATCACCATCCTGACCTCTATCCCTGAAGCTTATGGCATGTGGTAGGATATATAAGGGTTGCTCCTGCCCTGACATTCATTGCCATCATCCAACTCACCACTTCAATCTACTCCTAGCCTCATCTTCCTAAAACACTTGCCAAACATCTCTACACCATACTTCCTACAAGTTCACTACATCACTCATAATGCACTTCACCACTTTGACAGCCTTCTTCGGCCTCGCCACAACCGCCTTCGCTGCTACTGCATCAGTCCAAAACAACTGCCCTGAGAACGTCTGGGTCACCGTCAACAATTCTACCTGGGTCTCCACTCAATACCAGATCGCGGCCAACGGCAGCTCCTACTCTCAACCTCTTTCCGGCTCCGGCAACAGCTTCGGTATCTCCAAGACCGTCGACTACTTCTCTCCCGAGACTCCCAAGTTTGTCTTTGGCTTCACTGACAGCCCTGCCGACCACCTCCTGTATTGGACTGTGGCAAACAGCAACGGAGACCCTCTTGCCGGTCAGGCCTGGAGAGTCATGACAAACAACCCTGACTGTTTCATGGCGACTGGTTATGATGGTGCTATGGTCCACACCTGCGCAGACACTGCCGACATAACTGTTGTGCTGTGTTAATAGCAAAATGTTACGACATCCAGGTGGGGGTACTATGTCACAGCGAGACTGGGCAATAGTATCCAGTCGGCTCTAGGATGGGTGCACACGTTGTTCGTCGATAAGATAGGAGCGGCGGCCACCTGAGGTTTGTCGGTTGGGCAATCACGCGATGGTCTGGATCATGATTTTATTGCAACTGAGCGTTCGATGCTTTCTTCCTGATATGGATCTTTGTTGTTTGAGTGTCTGTATTGCGGAGTATCAGATTCGATCGGTGTCACCATTCTCTCATTCGTGTATGTCCGCTGACCATGAAGTCAACTTACTCATAATTTCCCACGACGCATCACGTAATTATGGGCATCACAATACCAAATTATTTCACTGACTATATCCTTGCCTTTGCAAACTTTGCTTCGTATGCTATGTATTCTACTATCTACTCTAACCATCTTTATCACTATTCATCTTACTCTTGCCCGTATCCATCTGTCCTTGCTTTTCCTTCTCTATCTGCCATCTCTCTATTGAGTTTTTCCCTCACTTATTACCCTTAATGGTTGTGCAACATCCGCTCTTACAACACATGTCACGGATGTGCGACACAATTAGCTGATGTCTTTCATGACAATTAGCTCTTTGGACATACGGGTCAGGATATATTTTCTTGCAATAGTAGTACACAGATCACATCATACACAAATATCCCCTTGACCAACCCATCATAAACATCATGTCTTCCATCGCCAAACACCTTCTTATGCTTCAACAGCGAAAGATGTCTCAACTCTCAAGCTCCCATATCCTATCCCAAGATCTACTTCCTTCTAGGCAAGATCAACAACACATATGCTATCAAACGATACACCGTACCAATAAGCAAGATTGCACCCAAATCCAAACCGAATCTCTCGAGCGTGTAACCGGTGGCTTCTGTGGCGGCATCTACCATGTAAAGGTGTTGTGTCGGCATAATCATTCTTGTCCAATAAGACTCCGCAAAGTACATCTGCAGGAAAAGGTTAGCCATGCTCTTGAGAGCGAGAGAGAGACAAGTCAAACATGTCAGGGATTGTCACTTACCGCGGGACTGAGTTGCCAAAGCCACAACAGATGCCACTGCTCAACCTTTGACAAGAGCGGCGCAACACCGCTCAACACACCAAGAACAAGACTGACCAAGACTGCCAGCAAGGGACCATCCTCTCTCTTGACAACCATAGACACCACACTAGCTAACCCATAAATGACGTAAAAGTATACCATGTTAGCGATATACATGTCGCTGAACCTCATCAAAGGTGTAGCAAGCACGCTGATCAAAACAGTATAATGCAACGAAGCCAACACAATACGAGGAATCGTAGACACCACTTTGCCGAGATAGTAAGCAGAGCGACTGTGACCAGAAGCAGATTCGCGCTTGAAAATCATTTTCTCCTCGCCAAAGACGGCAACACCGGGAGCCGAGGCGGCCAAACCGATAGCCATGGCAGACAAAAGTCCGAGTTGTGGTGCAGAAGTGTAGTTGACGGCGCTTGACAACACGTCAAACGGAGGATGGTAAATCCCGTGGAAAAGATTGCCTTTGGAGGCGAAAGAGGAGAGACCGATTACGAGGCCGGCTACGGCTGCGACGCCGATTTCAAAGAAGAAACTTGTGCGGTTGCGGACTTGTTGAAGTAAGGCGCGTTTGCAGCAGTAGTAAACTTGGGCGTACCAGGATGCGCCGCGGGCTTTCATTGTCAGGTGGAGGGATTGCTCTTGGTCGGCGCTGGACTGGAAAGATTGAGCCGACCAGCGGCGGGACCGTGATGAGTCCATGTTTACGGAGAGGTGCCTGTTTTGTACATCGTATTGTCCTTTGTTGTTCCAGCAGCCGATTAGGGCGTCAACGTTTCGAACTTCTTCCTTGCCGTCAGTGTACTGTCCGCCATCTCCTGTGATGATGTCCATAACGATGTCGGCCGGATTGCTGCGCATCGGGAACTGGAAGCCGAGATCTTCAAAGTATGAGACAACTTCGTCAGTCTTTCCTGCGTATACTTGACGTCCTTGAGCCAGGAGTAGCAATTGATCGAAGCCCATGAAAATGTCCTCGCGAGGTTGATGAATGATAGAGATTACCGTGACACCGAGTTGAGAAATAGCTTTGAGAAGACGCATGATCGAAGCAGCCGAAGTCGCGTCCAAACCACTTGTAGGCTCATCGAGAAAGATTGCCATGGGGGCTGCTGCCAGCTCCATGGCTATCGACACTCTTTTACGCTGTCCACCGCTAACGACTGGCTTTCTCGCATCGCCTACAAGTGAATTCCTGACATGTGAGAGGGCAAGACATGCGATGAGCGAGTCGACGTAATCTTGGATAGCCTTGTCGTTCCAGGACGATGGCAGACGCATTCTCGCAGAGTGTAAAACGTTCTCCCGGACGGTGAGCTCAGGAAGCACGATATCGTCTTGAGGCACGTAGCCAACCAATTTCTTGTACCTTTTCATATCCTTGGACCATCCGTTGATTTTGATGCTGCCGCCACTGGCCTTCCCTTTCATAAGAGCATTGACAAATGTGGATTTTCCTGCTCCGCTACCGCCCATGACTCCCCACATTGAGCCGCGAGAGATGCAACCGGTGATGCCCTTCAAGATCTGTTGTCCTTGCTTTGTCTCGAAAGAAATGTCCTCGAAATCAAAAGACAGACCGACTTCCTTGGTGTGTATTGCGCGAGAGAGGTAGATCAAGAACTTTTGCATCTCAGGTTCTTGATGTAGTTTATCCAGATCAGTGACTTGAGAGGCCACAGATGTTGACCTGGCACGAGTGATTGGCTTGAGATGAGTTGATGGGGGAAAGGACGACTCTGTTGGCGAAGGAGATGGCATAGGTGACGGAGAGTAAATCGACGACCTGTCGACCCTGCGCAGCAGCTCGACGTCATCTGCAGTCACATCCATACTGACAGTGGAATACTGAGGCCTCTTTTTGCGCCACTTGGAGAAGGCCAGACCAGCTACAAGGAGACAGACCAGACAAAAATCTATAGCGATCATGACCCAAAGAGGGAGAAGTGGGATTTGGTGGGCGCTTGAAGGTGGACAATAAGCACCAAGGTCACAAGATATCGGGTCAACGGTACCACGGGGACAGAATGTGCCTTTGGGACACTCAAGCATTTCCTTGCCTCCAAGAGGGCAGTAAGAGCCTGGAAGAATTCAGCATCGACCTGATTCAAACAGAAGAGATGGGCAATGATCCGTACCTGGATTGCAAAGCATAGGTTCTAATTCTCCTTGAGCATCAGGACACGGCAATCCGCCGGCACGACGAGCAGCACATTCTCTTGATGGGGGACACATCTGAGGTGGCCGTTGAGAAGTTGAATTTGGACCTGAGATACAATAAGCAATGCGTCAGACAAAACGCGGGCTCGAGCATACAGAAGAAGCCGGACATGCAGGTGTCGTTAGTAGCCAATGCAACTGGAAGAGATCCTTGGGTGTAACACCCAGTCTGCGTGAAGTTGAGACTGTATGCCCACTGGTCAAAGGCGAGCGTGGTCATGTTGTCATGGTTGGGATTGGCCCCATCGACGGGCATCTTTGTGCTCATTATGAGTCTTCTGGTCCGTGACGAGCAAGAGCGGGAAATGCTGATATGAGAGAGAGAGAGAGAGAGAGAGAGAGAGAGAGAGAGAGAGAGAGAGAGAGAGAGAGAGAGAGAGAGAGAGAGAGAG